>JAODXP020000021.1:17560940-17595225 GCA_027497455.2 Sardinella longiceps | reverse complement strand
CATGGATTTTTGGAAATATCAACTGTTTGCCTTTGTCCCACTCACAGCACTCACTGAATTATAACAAGTACCATAGCGTCAGGCAATCCCTTAAGGGGATATTGAATGAATACATGAAGAATTGTATCTTGTTATCTGGAGTTGAAATAGCATTCAACTTCATTTAGCATAATTAATATAAAGAGCAATTTTACAAGCCAAATTAAATCATATTTAGGCTGGCCGGGTTTTCAAATGGTAACCCAGGCCAAACCTGGCAGCCATAGTAAAATCTGATATTAATAATAAACCTTGATATTACATGTAAGCTTTGTTTTGTTTCAACCATGTTTTTGTGGCTATTTCTAAGGTCAAATCAAAGCCGAGGCAAAAGTGGCTCTCCATTCTGTCTTGAGGCTAAATTGTTCTCATTTGAGAAGCTAAGCTAAAAAAAAGAATTCTTCAAATATTTTAGAGACAAAGGTAATATAAGGTTAGGTATGGATCTGTAATTATCCAAAACATCAGGATCAAGGTTAGGTTTAATAGATAGTTTGACGACCGATGTCTTGGAAGGTGTTGGGACATGCACAACTATTAGTGGATTATTTACAAAGTATTGTCTTTGCCAGAAGGGGGCAGCTTTAAAGGTATATTCCACCTTTTTATAAAAAATGTGTTATTTACCCCCTTACCTGGAGGAAACCAGGTAAGGGAGAAAGCAATTTGGCTTCAGTGCAAGCATTTGCAAAATTGCAAAAGTGATCCAAATAAATCATTCCCCCACTCCTAATTACTTTAATGTGACCTGTGTATTAACAATGCAAACAATGCAATGACCAATAGCTTACTATTTAACAATATATAGTTTTACCCACATTTTAACTCCAAGTATGATGGTAGATAACCCAATTTTACAAACAAAGGTGGTGCATCCCAGAAGTTGTGTAGGAATAGAATAATGTAGGCATGTTGAGGCTTTATTTGAGGAGGTAAGAGAAGTACTTCCTGATATATTGGTATAAATTAATCAAGGTAATCTACAGGTTGACAAGAACTAGCTAATCCTAATATGGTATGTAAATATGATTCCACTTGACTTTCCTGATATGCACTGTGCTTGGTTCTACTTGAAAAAGGCTTGGCTATTAAGCCAACTTGCTAGACATACTTTGAAATCATTCCCTTATGTCCAACAATAGTTGAAGGTGAGGTAGCCAAACTTGCATCAAAGCGAATTAACCTGTGCATTTCTCTCTCACCTGACCTTTTTTCATAATGGAATAAATAATGTCAATGACATAATGTAAAAATCCATAAAGCCTGTTGTGGGTTTTGTTCAATAAGTTACATAATGTTTCAATCAATGGGAATAAGGCATGAATTGAGAAGAACAAAACTAGCTGATTTACACCAGGGTCTTATCAGTGCATTTTAAAGTGTGTTATTCACATTTCTTGCAAGAGAAAAAATAATCGTAATTAAAGGTGATTAATTATGATTAATCATGGCAAAATGCAGTGACTAATCAGGTTATTTTTTAGTTGTTTGACAGCACTAATTTATACACAAAATACATTTTGGCCATATATCCTATCCTATCCTAACGCTTGAGGATAGACTATGCACCAAGTTTACGTTCCATTTGAGTACATTTGAAAGGCAATCTAACAATACTTAGACCTACAGATGACCCAAGATGCCATCCTGCTAGGTCAGTAACACTAGATCTATTCTTTTTGTAGCAAAGCGGTAAGGGGAGGGAGATAGTCGACCCCAGAGGATTATTATAAATTACCACCCCTAGGTAGCCTGGCGAATGCCAAACTAAAAATCACAAGTGATATTTAGTCTGGAGACCTACCAGTGGCGTCGCCAGGCGATTTTACGGGGCTTTAGCCCGGGGTAATTTGAGCCGAGCCCGGGGTAAATTTTTTTGAATGCTTTATACATATAACTTTACAATTCAATAATCTGCCATAACTGAAATACTTGTTTCGCTGTTTTATTCCGTTATAGTTTGTTTTCTTGTCTCACAGCCTATCAAAATAAGGAAGGATCATATTTACTTGTCTCTGATTAGGCGAAGTCGGCGCGGGGCGGGGCGGGGCTGAACAGGGACCCGAGATGAGTCTCGTGGAGCATGTGTGAACAGTTTTGGGAGAGATATGCGCTTTTGCTAGTGAGCTGTAATGTTGTGCAGAACTGTAAGACTGTTTGGCCAAATGATCTTACAGTTTTAAGAATGTAATTTCTGTTTCAAGAAATGAGCCAAAGCAACAGAGAAAAACTGCAATAACCATACCCTGCAAAGAAAATTCTAATACCATAGATCTTCATTGCCTTTTTCATTTCACGTGCGTGTGCGTGCCCCCCCCCCCCGCGCGCGCATTAGGAAACACCCTGGGGCTGAGCCCAGGTTGTCCTTAAAGTCTAGAAACGCCCCTGAGACCTACCTATTGCATTTCTCGTCCC
This sequence comes from Sardinella longiceps, assembly GCA_027497455.2. Classification (NCBI taxonomy): domain Eukaryota; kingdom Metazoa; phylum Chordata; class Actinopteri; order Clupeiformes; family Clupeidae; genus Sardinella; species Sardinella longiceps. The sequence goes on along the minus strand of JAODXP020000021.1, from coordinate 17,592,771 downwards.
GGAAGCATCATTTACGATTGTCCAGAGCCATTTATTGGGCGCTACGAATGTCTATCATACCGTCTGTACATACCTCGGATCCAATACCAGAGCCACCATGTGACGTAAAATGCAATCGAGAGCCGTAGAAATCCCTTTTTGTTCTGTGATTGGATGCCGAAAGCAGGTGAGAAAATCGGCCATGGTCACCATGCTGCTTTGCAGAGTGAAATGACATAAGCGTGCAAAGGAGTATGGGTACTCCCAGGCTAACCCCAGGGACCACCAGAATGAAAGTATTACCCACACAAGTTCAATGCACTGACAGTAGACGTGAATTCCTTTAAATACATTTATTGAAAATAAAGTCAAGGAAAAGGGGAAGGGGAAACACCTGTTGAGAGGAAAGTCCGATGACTCCAACAGCTAGCAAAGGTACAAGAAATTATTTATTTTTATAATGTACAAAATTATTCCAGAATTAAAAGGTTCCTGAACAGAATGGAATGAGGAACTACTTATGTGCATTAATGAAAAGTACGGCTAGGTAGGGCTTACCGAAGGGCCCAAAACCACACCACTCGTGCACACACACACACAGTAAGTGATCTCTGTGGGGGAAGCACTGCACACACAGACAGAAGCTCACAAACACATATGCACACACACACACACACACACACACACACACACACACACACTCCAAGAGAGAGATACAGCCTCTGTAACACAGCACACCAGGCATGCAATATCTGGACCCGCCACCAGGGGACTTCGGCCTCCCTTTAGGACCACCTACACCTTACCTCACTCACGTCAGATCATGCGCTACGTAACTTTCGTAAGGCACTTCCGCGCAACGATCTGATGTTGAAGCCCATCAGAGAGATTTCAAGCCATTATTCTCTAACCGGACCAATCAGGGCCGCTAGCTGCTGTAGAGGGTGTGACGTAGCGAATAAGCAACTGTTTTGAATCCAACCAATCCAACAAACTTAACCAGCGTCATCGGTTGGTTTCGATGTGGTTGGCTGCAGTGTACGTCAATTAAATTGATGGACAAGCCTTTGCCCAGTTAGATTCAAGGATTTCTGGCTCCTGAAATATCTCGTCTATCGCTGAATGTCAGATGAACGCGCGTAGCGCTACATCTGACGTGAGTGAGGTAAACCTACACCTGCCTAGAAATAAGATCAGAAGATCAAATCAATGCAATGTAATGATAGCTGGAGTGGTCTGTAGGGTGGAACGGGGTAGACTGCCAATACGAGTGATTAATGTTACTAAGGATCTGTTAACCTTAAAAAAGGGTATGAGGCTGGGGACTTTACACACCGACGCTAAAGTGGCTGGTAGGTGGTTTCAATTGCGATTAATATCGGAATTGCTGCGATCTGAACAGTTTAACCACATGGATAGGATTTCACTGTGTCACTTTCGTCATTTGCAACGGGACACAAACAATAACACGAGGAATGCAGATGGACGGAAGTGAGTGATCAAGAACAAAAAAAAAAAATATATATATATATATATATGGGCAATTCCAGCGTTATGGACGTGACATTTTCGTGCATTATTGATGAACAAAAGGCCACATAACCTCCGCAAACCTAGCAGTATTTCACATTTTTTTTTCATATTCTTCTGCAAACTCCATGGCTGAATACAGGCAAACAGAAAAAAATAATATCATGATTTGCATCATAAGAATATGAGCCTTTCAATTTGCGTTATGGACGTGACGAAAAACGGACAAACTTTTGAGAGAGCGTAGTTTTTGCTGTGAAGTGTGTGAAATTTCTAGAGAAATGTAAATATTACTACATTCATACCAAACAGGACACCTCAGTAAAGACAGAGAAAGACTTAATTTCAAATGTAAATGTAAAAAAAGTTGGTTTTCATTGGGAGACATGGCGTTATGGATGTGACGTTATGGACGTGACGCCTGGAAAAACCCTCCAAAACGATACAAAACAATTGTGAACGGTGGATTTTAACCTGTAACAAGAGAAATAGTAATATAACAATGAAAAATAACTGATAGCATTGCAGCTTTGTGTGTGTTATCACCCACTTATGCCCATTATAAGCCCCTCCATAGACTTACATTATAGCTGAATAGGGTAAAAATTTTAACAAACAGATATCCTTTCGAAACTTGCTCAGTTGAATATTTACATCGAGACAATACTTTTTTGTATTGGAAGTTTTCTGAAAGAATTTGTATGTCCATGTAGGTGAGACTTAAAGTTTTAAGGTGAGGTTTACTTTTTCGTGGAATTGCCCATATATATATATATAGTTTGCTATAACAACGTGTCAGTGCACGTTATGGATTTGCCGCAAGTTGCATATGACCTGGAATTTACCTCACATGTGGAAAGCAACCTCTTAGAAAGTTTTCTGCCACGCACCAGAAGGCAACTATCAGCTGTGTTGCACTGCATTGACGCACTAAAATGAAGATGAGTGACGTTATTCTTACATCTCTGATACTTCCCTGTTACTTATAGCTATGTGCTACGGCCCCACTTAACCATCTGAGAGAAACAACCTACATTCTACAACCTACATGCGGTTTTGTTTATTATTTGTGGGCATGATGCGTTAGGCTATCATAGTAATCCTTGTGGATATGACAGGTGATTTGCGGACATGGAGATCGGATATGAGGACTTTAACAAGCAATGGGAACGCGGTCGATAGAGAGATCAGATTTTGATCAGATGTGCAAAAAATCAGATTTGGACTGCTGTCTGAACATAGTGTTAGGGATGGGAGAGGATGAGTGTGGCCCAAGGGAGCCCTGGTCTGTTGACAAGCTTGTTGCACATTTTGGGTTACAAGGGAAGAATTTTGCTCCATCCGAATTGACAGATATTCGCGACTTGTTACAAAAGAATATGTCTGTGTTTAGTGAAGGGGAAGGGAATTTGGGGAGAACTCACCTGACCCTGCATCAGATTGATACAGGCGACGCAAAACCAGTGAAATTGACGCCCTGTCGTATTCCCCTCCATTTACTGTACAACAGGAAGTTTCAGATCAGATCAGATAAAGCTTGTTGATTTAGCCAGTAGCTACTGGCAAGTGGAGTTGGATCCTAGGGACAAGCATAAGACAGCGTTTATCACCCGGCAAGGTTTGTTTGAATTTAATGTCCTTGGCCTTTCCAATAGACTAAGTAGATTTCAGTGACTGATGGATCTGGTGTTGGCCGATCTTCAGTGGACTGCCTGCTTAGTATACTTGGATGACATCAATATTTTTGGTAGAACATTTCAGGAACATTTAGGCCTTCTGGATGAACTTTTGATGAAACTGCGCTAGGCTAGGCTAATCTAAAAGTCAAGTCAAGTGTAATCTGTTTGCTACTCAGGTGCAGTATTTGGGGCATATAATTTCAGCAAAAGGTGTGAAAGCAGACACTGCAGAAGTTGAGGCTGTGCGTCAGTGGCCAGTGCCAAAAACACAGACAGAGGTGTGGAGTTTTGTGGGTCTGGCCTCATATTATCGGAGATTTGTGAAGGAGTAGCTCACAAAAAAGGGCAGACGCTGACGCTGGACTGAGGCGTGCCAATCAGCCTTTGAAAAACTTGAATTGAGTTTAATTTCGGCCCTTGTCCTTGGATATCTGGATCCCTCCAAACCATTCATTATAGATACTGATGCTAGTGATGCAGGAATTGGGGCTGTGTTGTCACAAGGTGAAGGGGAATGTGAGCATGTGATAGCTTATGCTAGCCGAACACTAACAAAGCAAGAAAGAAAATATGCAACTACAAAAAGGAGCTGCTAAGTATGGTGACGTTCATCAGGCATTTTAAAAATTATCTGTTGGGCAAGGAGTTTGTCCTACAGACAGATCATAACTCCCTGCGATGCCTACATAACTTCCAAGGGTTAGAGGGTCAATTAGCCAGGTGGGTGGAGCAGTTGGCTAGTTTCCAATATAAAATTGTCCATCGCCCACGACGTGGCCATACTAATGCAGATGCCCTTTCTAGGTTGCCTGCTTATCTAACGGCTCCTAAAATCTTGGAGCCAGTGCCACAAACACAAGGGGTGCCTGTTATAGCTGCAGTTGAAAATGTCTCTCCTAAAGTGACATCAGGGTGGGAAGGTGATCGCTGGCATGTGCTCAACGTGAGGATGTGGAGCTGAGTAGAATCATTTCTCTGATAGCAGAGGTGGGCACTTGTTTACAGCCACCGGATGATCTGAAGAAGTATGCACCTGTATGGTCTCAGATAAAATTGCAGGGCTCCCGATTAGTGAGAGTTCCCCCATCCAACTCAGATACTGCAAACCAGGTCCAGGTGCTAATCCCCACTGTTATGGTGTCAAAGATTTTGGGCCAATTGCATAATGACACCACACGTGGTCACTTAGGAATACAGAAATTGCAGGCAAAAGTAAATGACTGGCTGGTTTGGGGATGTGAAGCGATGGTGTCAGGAATGCTTGGATTGTGGGTCCCACAAAACTACAGGGAAACAATGGCGGGCCCCACTCCACTCCGTGGTGGAATCAAGACCCCTCGAGTGTGTGGCGTCGGACATCCTAGGTCCCCAAACTGAAACCCCCAGGGAAAACAAATACATTGTAGTGATTGGGGCCGTGATTTTGAATCTAAGCAATTTAAAGAGTTGCGCCAATTGTTGAACATTCATAAGATCCGGATTTCCGCATATCACCCCCAATCAGATGAAATGGTGGAGAGGTTTAACAGGACACTGGTATTTATGCTGTCACTTTTTGTTGATGAGAACCAAACCAATTGGGACACTCTGTTGCCTTATGTGAGCAGTGTTCACTCCAGTACTGGGTGTCCATTTAAAGTCACAGAGAGGGTAACGGAAGTTTTGTATAGACTAATGCCATTGGAAGGAGGGTCAGAAATGGTGGTACATTTCAGCCGGATTAAACCTTGTCTTTCTCCTGTAACAGAGGTTATAAACCAAAGGGGTGCAGAGGCAACACCAACTGCGGGCGTCCCACCTGATGTGACCCGACTGCAGACCCCAACTTCTACAGCAGGTCTGGAGGGTGAGACAGTAGAGCTGGGATCCAGAGCCACGGTGCCCCCCGTTACATTTGCAGTGGAAACAAGCAAGGGGTCCGAGAACTGTACTGTCTCAGTTGAAACCCGAGGGCCAGGAGACCAGTTGGTTTTCGGCGAAGCAGAACTCTGGTGGTGAAGGGCCTGCATCCACAGGGCCCATACCAATGCCTACCTCTGCCCAGTTAACAGGGGGAGACGCTGCAAGGTACATCATTGCCTCTGGACTCATGCAAAGGAAGATCAGGAGTGGGGCTGGGGAGGTTAGTGGGGCGGTAATTGCACACTGGGTCTGACTATGGATGAGTTGAGGCGTTCATTTGATTGTTTGCTGAAGGAGAAAGAAGTCATAAAAGAGCCTTGGCGGAACTTGTGAGGGAACTGAGAAGTGTTGTTATCCACGCCAAAGCTGCACTCACGATTGGGGTGGGGTGCTGTTTGCACGCTGTTTAGGGCTGCCGGCGACGAAGATAGCTTAGGGGACTAACCTGTAGATAAGGCCGGGCATAGGAGTGCTTGCTAGGCGGTGTAGCTTCTCAGCCAGGGGTTTTCCGGTGGCCTCATGAGTGCTTGATTGGCATTGCTCTGATTCCCTCCGGCCAACCAGTGCCAAAGCCTAGACCCCAGGGGAGGGTCTTGTGCCTCGGGAAAGTTAAGTTTTAGTCCTTTCTGATTTTTCAAGACCCGTTTTAAAACGACATAGCACGTGGATTTCATTTTTTTTTTTTTTTTAATTTCATGTATTGTGTTGACCACTAGATGTCTTCATTGTGCTGAAGCTTGAATCTGAGGTGTCGAGAAAGATCAACTTTACATCACATTTGGGTGTAAAGCCTCAAAGTGTTATGAGGCTTTACCCACAGCATTAATTGAAGTACACCTACCTCATAAAGACGAAAGCCACATCAACCGAAGGAGGAGGGGCACAACAAACACTGCTGTCGGTCCCTGGCACGTAACCAGTGTTTTTTTTATACTTACCTGCCTAACAGCTGCCCACTACTAGATTGCCAGGAAGCCCGAGAGTGTTAACAGCCACTCTACAACATTTTACTTTCATTTATCTTCTCCTCGCCTTTCCTAAATAACTAAGGCTGTTCAAACTTTATTTCTCAACAAACTTGAAGAATCCAAGCTGTAAGTACTGTTATTACCGTTGTACTGAATTTTCCATCAAAATTTTCCAAAGCATCTTATTTAGCCTATTTCTGTGAGTTAGTCTAGTGACAAACCATCAAAAAGTGCTTTAGTTTTCGAAATACCACTACCCGTGGTAGAACAAAATCCAACCTTGTTTTTCTTCATCTTTAAGGTCTCCCATACATGAAATGGATTCTTGGACAAAAATATTTTGCTGCAAAGATGGTTAAATTCATAGATATTGTCATACACCCCATAGCTAAAAAAGGAACAAAAATGGACCCTTGCCGAATGGGACTTAAGACATATAAACTGATACAGAATCTTAATACAAGGTCTGAGACCTTTGCAACTTGGCATGTATGTAGCCAAGAAGTTGCTGAACCTTCTAGAAAAACCTGTGTGTGAATATCTTGAAGTATGCCATTTTTAGAGCCCTAAGAACACATATCTAAAATAGGCGGACAGGGAAAAATTGGACACCTTTGCAGAATGTTTTTGTTTAGTTTGTGTTTGCTTTGGCAGGGAATGTCATAGAAACACATGGCTTGTTGGAAAGGTGAGGTTGTGCTGAATCCAGCAACACCCAATATGTAAATGTACCATGTACAATCAGGGTGCTACCTTCCTCAATGTATGAGGTGTCCCAAATTAAGGAAAATTATGCATTGATATTTATAGGTCTCCAATCCAAAGTCCATGGTCAGTGCTGACAAGGCTGTTGACAATTTCATTGGTATAGCAAAGTACGGTACATGAGTTAAGTACTAGTCTATATTTAGGATCAGCTACATTTCATAATAATACATTTCATATGACAAACTATAGAAATAAAAACAAAACGTTAAAATTGAAAGATATTCAAGTAAGGTATAAGAAGGTCATGGGCAAGACAGGCTTAAGTGCACCTCCCACAAAGCCATTAAAAAAATGGTCTTATAAGGTTGGATATATACTTAAATATTTCTTACCCTTTCTTCAGACATCCCCTGAAGCCCCCTCTCAGATTACAGGAATGAGAGAAGAGGGGGAGGGACAAACGTCTATTGGGTTTGAAAGACAAATCATATCACCACCATTTTTACTGCCTGCTTATGATTTTTTTTATATTGTTTTTCTGGCCTCTTCGTTCCACAGGTGATTAACGAATTTTAGTGTACTGTATGTCAATTAATGGTGCAAATTGAGGACATTTTAAGCAATATAAAAAGTATTCCAGGAAGGCATCACATAACCCACCTTTAGCATAGGCGGGAACTCTAGACATACAGTACCCTAGTCTGGAGACCTATTTATAACAATGCATCATTTTCCTTAATTTGGGACGCCTCATACATTGAGGAAGTACCCTCATTGTACATGGTACATTTACATATTGGGTATTGCTGGATTCAGCACAACCTCACCTTTCCAACAAGCCATACCATGTGTTTCTATGTCATTCCCTGCCAAAGTGAACACAAAAACATTCTGCAAAAGGTGTCCAATTTTTTCCATGTCCGCCTATTTTAGGTATGTGTTCTTAGGGATCTAAACATGGAATATTTCAAGATATTCACACACAGGTTTTTCTAGAAGATACAGCAACTTCTTGGCTACATGCATCTCAGACCTTGTATTAAGATTCTGTATCAGTTTATATGTCTTAAGTCCCAATCGGCAAGGGTCCATTTTTGTTCTTTTTTAGCTATGGAGTGTATGACAATATCTATGAATTTAACCATCTTTGCAGCAAAATATTTTTGTCCAAGAATCCATTTCATGTATGGGAGACCTTAAAGATGAAGAAAAACATGGTTGGGTTTTGTTCTACCATGGGTAGGGGTCTCTCAAAATTTTGCGCCCATTGTCACTAGCCTAAGTAGGCGGCTAACATTTAAAAATCTACCAGGTAAAATCTACCAGAATACTTAGATAGTAGCCTAGTCGGTAAAGTATAGCACTGGACAAAATAAGTTGAAACTAATGGCTACATCCAATACTGTTGTATTGCATGTTACTCTAATGTATTCAATTTGTTAATTTAAGTGTGAATTTGTATCTGTATAAGGTCTATTGTACTGTAAGCAGAGAGGATTCAAGCGGTCATTGTTAAAAGTTCTTTGATATATGGGTCCATCTAAGATGTGAATGCTCAGGTTCTTAATTGACAGGGATGCAAGTATTGTGATATAAGGTATTGTTATTCCATAAGATAGCTTCAGCTACATAAAGTCCTCCATGCACTCTCCTTTGAGCCAAGGTGATTTTAGTTTAAAAACCCTTTATTTCAATTATGGGCAACAGAAATAATAATAATAACTAGAAAAGCGCTCAGAGAGCGCAGACCTCCGCCAAGACAATGTGGTCACAGATGGTGTTCTGAATCACCGATCGCCACCAAAATCGAATCAGTTCTTACTTGTCCCAATACACAAGTTGTCCGAAAATTTCATCCAAATCCGTGCAGTACTTTTTGAGTTATCTTGTACAGATAGGTCTACACAGCGACAGACGTCTAGGCCGTAGCTGCCTCAGGACGAGACTGTGGAGCCCGAGCCCTAGGCGACGCCTCGCCCTAGAACCGGCCCTGACGGACACACACGCAACTAACCTCCTTGGCGGAGGTAATAATAATAAGGGCAGACTGATTTCAGCTGTCTAGGCCTTCATCTTGTGTACTTTGCCTACTCAGGCATTTGTAATGATCTCATATGGGGAAACCGCTTCTTTGAGTTGCACACCCTGAAGAAGGCTTCTCAAGGTGCTCTCAGTACGAGAATTCAAAAAGATGATGTAGGCTAACTTAGACCAAACTTGTGCCAACAAATGCTAACTGATGGCTGACTATTGGTTTCAGTTTAATATTTCTGGGCCTCACCAGTTTGCCTTAGCAGCAAATTGCCTTGTTGTCATACTTCAGGACAGTTCTCAACAATGTCAGACATCCTGTAAGGCCCCTTAGGCGCCTGTATTTTCTTAGGCTTTTTATGAAATGGCACACTGATGCTAGCCTAGCTAACGTGACAAAATTGTATGCAGCGAAGACGCATACAAATCTGCTAAGACGGCTACAAACTAACAAGCGAACAACGCTTAGCCCGCCCAATCCCTGTCCAGATAGATTGTTGTGTTTGGCTAAACACCACTAGCCTGACACGTCAGACGATATCATAAGAATGTATAGTCTGAAGACCACTGATAGACTGTACCTCAATGGAGGGGCGGGTGATTGCGTTGTCTTTCAAACTGCCTCTCCACGTAATAGGCTAGCGTTCCGGCCAGTGGTACCAGCTGGTATATCAAACTTTTCCCGTAGCCCGTCGGTAACACGGCAAAGACATCTTTTTCAGAACGAAAAACTTCAGTGCACTTTCTTGTTTCACTTTCAAAGAAAATGACAAGTGCAATTCGTCCAAAACTAAAGCCAAAGACGATTCCGCTCTGGTTTGAGCAGGGCTGTCGTCATCGTACAAAGCCCGCCTTACGATTTCCTGTACACATACCGCGCTGTGATTGGTTATCCGCCTCCAGAGGAAGGCTAAAACGGGTTTCTATCAGTGGCCTCTAGACGTACCTCTGTGCAAATTCAAATTTGCTACCACTAGGGGTACGTCTAGAGTCTAGGCTAAAACACCACGATGTCTGAATACAACCTAGGGCGTTGTGAGTAGGGCGATCACCTGTCCCGCTTTGCGTTGGATTGTACAGCAATTTTACCCTTTGTCCCGCGTCACGCAAATTGAACATCAGTCCCGCATGTTCGTTCGACACACCGATACGTCGACCTTTTGTTTCTGTTCAGAGAAGCGCAAGTTGACAGTTTGACCCCTATATCAACCAAGCTATTAAAGCGCACAAACACCTTCACAACTTTTAAAGTAATTCTCAAATCTGAGAGCGCACTGTCAGGTCCAACTTCAGTTCGGATTTCGGATATGTTGCCACGAAAAAGAATGCGCTTTTACGATTGTAGAAAGCCTCTTGGTTGTCAGTGGATGGAGAGAGAGAGAGTTTCTGCGCTGTGGGCACGATCGAGCACAGCTTATGGTTTTATACAAATATGCGCCAAAGGATAAGCTTTATCATTAGCTACATTCATTTAATAAAAGCTGCACCTCGAGAATTAATATAAGACAAGGTAATGTAGCACGCTACTTCTTTAATTTCCCACGAGATGAAAAAAATTATCTTACCTCATCTATTTTTGCAATGGCATTTTCATGGAACTTGGTGAGACGTCACCATTTCTTTTGAAAATAATGATCAAACATGCAGATTTAGACCTGGCATATTATTTTGCACAGAAATAGCCTAGTTAAACTTGAAGCCAAGGCTTAATATTTTTTTGTGTCTTCCATATTAAGTTGAGTTTGATTCTATACCGAATTTCTGAGAGCTTACTTTTAATTGCATAATGCCTGATCTTTTAGAGAATGATAGTGTTTTTTATTTATTTATTTTTTATATATATTAGTGCTGTCAAACGATTAAAAATTAATCTGATTAATCACAAAATTTTTCAAAGATTAATCGTGATTAATCACTTTTAATCGCAACTCATTTCCTCCAGTTAGAATTTGGATGCTAGGGTATATTGGATCCTTATTTTGCCCTGTAAAGGCCCTGATACTAAATAGTTGGCTTTGTTCGTCTCAAATGGGGCAATTCACACCTGTCCCCTACCCCGGAGGATTCCCCAAACATGTTGTTGGACAGTCAGTCATGAGCTAGGCCATAATCTTTGTATAGTTTGACTTGATAATTGATCCATTTTCTATCTGAAATTGAACATAATACATGCCATGAAAGTGGAACCATATCCATCAGGATTAATCTGAGTTAATTTTTTTAATCCGAGTTAAATTTTTGGATTAATCATGTGATTAATCAGTTAATTTTGTCAGCACTAATATATATACTTTAAGCTGTCAACCTGTCAGCATCTGTAGCCTATCATTTGGTCTGTGGAGATGATCAGGCTGGACTGGCCATGGTGGCCCAGCATGATTCTATTCAATAACTTCATGACGAGCTAAAATAACACTTGGAATTAGACACATTGCATTAACATGATAGATTTAATTGGACTAGCCCAATATCCTGAACAAATTAAGACAGTCCTGGCCCAAACATGACCATTGGCCCAACGTATGCCCTATCTTAAAGTTAATACGTCTGTCCCACATTGTCCCACTTAAACATGCTACATGTCCCACATTTTGCCTGTTTGGAGGTGGTCACCCTAGTTGTGAGAGGATAGACAGCTCAGACACCACTGATGTCTGAGTGCAACCTGTGGCTGATCGCTAGACATACTTTCTGAGCAAATTCAATTTGCTACCGCTAGAGTAGTGTTTCTCAAACTGTGGGGCGGGCCCCACTAGTGGGGCGCAGACACATGACAGGTGGGGCGCGAGACATCTCTTTGCGATTGAACGGTGTCGCACCATGCCCCCCGAATTCACAGCTATTTGTCAGATATGCGCATATGACAGTAAATTGAGCTTTCCAATGGTGTTATTTGCTAGTTGCTGTGATGATTGGTTCAAGGGAAATTTGGCTTTGAATTAGTAACATGAAAATCCTAACACTGAAAAAAAATGTGCGGAAATTGAGCCTTTCAGGTGGGGCGTGAAAATCCTCTGCTTTCCAAAGTGGGGAATGACAGAAAAAGTTTGAGAACCACTGCGCTAGAGTGCGTCTAGAGTTCAAGGCTGCAGTATGGGCGTGCCCAAGCTGCTCTGTTGCACTTTTTACTGTTAGAACTCATAGCCTGGTGCAAACCCTCCCCACAACATCAACCCCCCAATATAATACTTTTCCATCAAGTAATCCACCAAGGTATATGTAACGGAAGCCAACTAGCCTACGCTTTCTGGCAGAAGTACGTGTAAATCCTCACAACCCAATGATTCAAGAACAGATTCTAACCTCTGAGTTGGAAGCCTGAGCTTTTAGTTCAGTAGTTAGAGCATTTCAGTGGTTAGAGCATGGGTTTGTTGTAGTTGACAAAGTGGCAAGTTCGGACCTGAGTGCATAAATAGCATCTACAGCTACATATGCACTTTTTATATATTCCTGCTAAAGTAATATTTCCCATCAAATTAATTTTGGTTGCCAATATGAAGTTTTTGACTAAATTTGAGTTCACCTTGTCTTAAAAGAAACATTGACCAATTATCTGCAGTATTTTGTTAACTTTTCTTCCAACTTCCAATGTTTTTGTAGATCTCCATCTCCTTGGACCATCATGAGCGCTGTAATATCTGGATTGACCAAAGATCAGGAGAAGAAGATCTGTTCTATGTTTGGCCATGCCAAACTCAGTCTAATTTACAAAGCAAGTATACATGGCTATGGCAGTGATCATTTTCATTCTAAGTGTGACAGTCAAGGCCCTACCCTGACTATTGGCTACAATAACACAGGATTCATATTTGGGGCATACATCAGTAAAGATTATGCTCAAACAGGGCAGAACATTGCTGATGAAAAGGCTTTTTTGTTCAGTCTTGATGGAAGAGAGCAGAACCCTGAGCCTTATCGTGTGGCAAGTGTTGGGCAGCATTCCTTCACTGATGGAGCCACTGGCCCAAATTTTGGATCTCTGATCTTCCTGCACAACAATGCAGCTGCCATCCACAGTAACCCAGGGAATTTCTTCAACTTTGATCCATTAAAGATGCATGGGAATGATTTGCAGTTGACAGAATGTGAAGTCTACTGAGTTGAGGGTCTGTAAACTTTAATGTTATACATATATGCTATTGCTAATGCAAATTGTTGCATTTTTAAAAATGTTTACGCAAATTTAACACAAAGTGTCATTTTTTTCCTTCTTTTTTTGTCCTGTGTCTAAATAGAATGTGTTGCTCTTCTGGTGAAGCCTTGGAGAAATGTCACATGGACTCATGAGTATGTTAATTTTACATATTATCCACACCAAACATTTACAGTATGGTGCGGTGTAAGCCACTTTATTATCAGGGGCATCAAGCTAGGTGTTCCACCGCTAGCAATTTTTTGTTCCGGACATGGGTGAGGAAACATTGCATGAAGGTTGTTTTGGCTCTCTGAAGGGGCACTAGGAGACTCGAAAAAGATTGTTAAATAGATTTAGAATGTTCGCTTCTTGGTTAGGCAAACGTTCCCATGGCGTTTTCCTAATGTAATTTTTTTGTGAGAGAAAAAGAAAATCACAATTTATGATAGGCCTATTGCATAGGAACGGAACTCCGGTCATTTGCATGACATACAGTACATGTGTTCCACCACTGTGCTATGGTCTCTGCTGATGGTTCTATTAAAAAAAGAAAGAGAGAAAAAAACATACAGTCTCATGATAGATAACAACATTAGGGTAGACGATCTATTTTCAGAAATGGGCAAAAATTGTTTTGAACTCACCTCAGGTGTGAGGACCTTGTGACTGGGGCTACCTCATGGTTCCAGGAAGTGACTTCATGCCCCATCTTGCTACATACATGTAAAATTTAGCTAAGGTCACACTGAAAGTAGAAAATAAATACACATACAATAAATATAGGCTACACAAACTTCAGTAGATTGATGGGACAGATCAGAGATGACAGCGCAATATAACAATGACTGACATGACAATGACTAACATGAGAGTGAGCAAGTGTGATAAATATTGGTTGGATATTGTTGTTGGTTGGATTTGTGGAGAAAATAAATAATTGATACAATTTGATGCCAATGTTAAAATGTTGAAGGTGCACATGGCAGCTTGAACTATATGAATTGGTAACTTTTCCCATTATCATGCTCTTTAGGGGCCCCTGGTGGCGAGAGGACCCCAAGGTGGTCCCCGGTTTTATGGTGCAGTATGATGCTCTAGCCTGACATAGCCCGACCATAATACTGCTGTTCATCCGTATTCATGGTCTGGAGGTTCTTTAACCTGACGCGATTATACTGGGAGGGCATTCACTTCTGGTTTGAAATGATTGGACAGCTCGTCTAATCAGCTTCGCTTATTGGCCGGTAGACTCTTTACCGATGTAAACACGCCCCAGAGGACCGTTCCCAGACCATGGATACGGATGAACATTCGTATTATGGGCGGGCTATGTCAGGCTAATGATGCTCTAGCCTGCTGAGCCATAGCGCCACTCCGCCATTGGTACCTTGTCAATGCTCAAGAGTACCTTTTTTCAGCACTTTACTCTGAGCAATTTAACAACAATTTAGTAAAATGATTGCATGCTTTACTTTCCCCTAAACAAGTGCAAAATTAAGTAAATTGAGCGCACATTTTATTGATGTTGAAAAATAAATCCAGGACATCTTCAGGTTTTCATTTGGGTATCATGTTTTCATGCAGAAATATTAGTTAGATACCTAACAGTATTAGGTATCACTTGGTGCTAGACACAACCCTACTCAACAATACCAACTACAGAAGGTCAAGATTGTTCATACCGGTAATCATATTTGTCTGTATTACAATAATGGAAAGAAAGAGAAATCAATGTTTTAATCACTTCCTTAGGAAGAAAAAGGACCTCATGAATACCATCTCAAACTGGAGGCCTCCTTTTAACTCAGTGAGCCAGGCCCGGGTTCTACTTGTTGGGCAGGTGGGGGCTGGGAAGTCGAGCTTCTTCAACTCTGTGTGTTCCATCTTCAAAGGTCATGTGACCAGCCAAGCCAACACGGGCACTGCAGGGACCAGTCTGACCACACAGGTACTTTTGATTGAAGTGTACAAAGCACAGTTTCCTGTAATACTAATGGTTTGGCATACTTGATGGAATGTCCTGTATCTATCAGTTCCGCACCTATGTCATCAGAAAAGGCAGTGGAGGAAAGCCGCTGCCTATTGTTCTGTGCGACACCATGGGACTTGAGGAAAGTTTAACTGCTGGTCTGAGTGTCGATGATTTCACAAGCATCCTCAAGGGAAATGTCCTAGACCGTTATCAGGTATAGTACACTCTGGTGCTTCTGGATTATTTTAGAAGTAAAATAGATCAAGCGACACAATTAAAAAATTATAAATCTAAATGAAAAAAATTACTATAATAGTTGCCTAAAAAATCTAATTCAACTCAACATACATGTATAATATACTGTATTATACTGTATATGGGCTATTCCAGCATTATGGACGTGACATTTGCATGCATTATTGATGAACAAAATACCATACCTGTACAGGCACAGTATTTCACAATTTTGTTCATTTTCTTCTCCATGTCTGAATACAGGTAAACACAAAAAAATCATATCATGATTTACGTATGAGCCTGTCAATTTGCGTTACGGATGTGACGACAAATGGACAAGCTTTTATGGGAGATTAGAGTTTTCCTATGAAGTCTGTGAAGTTTACAGTGAAACGTAAATATTATTCCATTCATACCAAACAGGACCAGTAAACACAGAAGAAGACTTAATTTAGATGTAAATGTTAAAAAAGTTGGTTTTAATTGGGGTTATTTTGGGAACACTTGCGTTATGGACGTGATGTCTGAAATAGCCTCCCTAAAACTAGTTTTTTATTGCAAGTTTTCTGAAATAATTTGAACGCACATGTAGATGAAACTTTAATTTCTAAAGTGAGGTTGACTTTCCCGTGGAATTATATATATATGGGCAATTCCGCGAAAAAGTAAACCTCACCTTAAAACTTCAAGTCTCATCTACATGAACATAAAAAATTCTTTCAGAAAACTTGCAATACAAAAAAGTATTGTCTTGATGTAAATAATCATCTGAGCAAGTTTTGAAAGGATTATCTATTTGTCCAATTGTTTACCCTATTCAGCAATAATGTAAGTCTATGGAGGGGCTTACAATGGCAGGGTTCCCACGTGTCCTGGAAAACCTGGAAAACCTGAAATTTTAGAGAGGGTCTTTCCAGTCATGGAAAACACCTGGAAATTGGCTAAAATGTTAAAATGTCCTGGAAAAATTCTGTATTGACCTGGAAAATTATAATTTCATTTAGCCACTCATTCAGATTCGTATGCACCTTGCTGCATTTTGATAAGCTGGGGAGATACATTTGTCTGGATTCATTGTATTTTTAAATAGTATTTAAATAGTGTAGTATAGCATAGTATAGTCTTCATCTGAAAACTGAGTTTCAGAATTGGAAAAAAATATAAACTTCCATACTTTTTGTTGGTGACCTGCTGATCGACTCTTTTTAACCTTAATTATTTCCCACTTGGGAATCGCCAGACCCTCCGTATAAAAGAAAGTGAGGAACAAAGAGCTGTATTATTACCGTCTGAAGCTGGTTGAGTGGCTATATTGGCCAAATGTGTTTTGGCATGGTTGTTGATAGTTTAGTTGGTTTGACCAAATGTTCATTACAGCTACATAGAAGCAGCACAACACACAAAACACAACCTCCTTGGCGGACAATCAATTTGCATTGAGTCAATAGCACCTAATATCTTACTTTTGGTTTTGAATGTTTTATGATCTATTGACTGAATGTAAAGTGCTTGCCTGCGCTTGCGTTCAGGCTATGTCCTTTGAAATTCTTTCATTCCACTTGCTATCTAGTGTAGTCAGCAAATTTGTACAACAGGGCTATGCTTGAATTGGGCCTACACCAAACCTTCACTTTAAAAGATCTCATTGTAAACATGAATTTGCTCACTACACCCATCACCACATTGCTATGATAGAGAGAATAAACAAAAGGCCAGTCAGTCATACCTCTTTCTAATGCATATAATAAAGGAAATTCTATTAGCAAGCTGTTGTATCGTTGCTTTGATAATTGGTGTATTGTTGCTTCGATAATGTTACACCTCGATCGTCCCTGAATTTGAGGGAAACGGCCTTGAAATGTCCTGGAAAAGTCCTTAAATTTGATGTTGAAGAAAGAGTGGGAACCCTGTAATGGGCATAAGTGGGTGATAACACACACAAAGCTGCAATGCTATCAGTTATTTTTTATTGTTATATTACTATTTCTGGCTTTACAGGTTAAAATCCACCATTCACAATTGTTTTGTATCGTTTTGGAAGGTTTTTCCTGACGTCACGTCCATAACGTCACATCCATAACGCCATTTCTCCCAATGAAAACCAACTTTTTTACATTTACATTTGAAATTAAGTCTTTCTCTGTCTTTACTGAGGTGTCCTGTTTGGTATGAATGTAGTAATATTTACATTTCTCGAGAAATTTCACACACTTCACAGCAAAAACTACTCTCCCATAAAAGCAAAACGCAAATTGAAAGGCTCATATTCTTATGATATAAATCTTTTTTTTATTTTTTTGTGTTTGCCTATATTCAGCCATGGAGTTTGCATAAAAATATGAACAAAATTTTGAAATACTGCTAGGTTTGTGGAGGTTATGTGTCATTTTGTTCATCAATAATGCATGAAAATGTCACGTCCATAACGCTGGAATTATATATATATATATATATATATATATATATATATATATATATATATATATATATGGGCAATTTCAGCGTTATGGACGTGACATTTTCATGCATTATTGATGAACAAAATGACATCTGGAAAAACCTACCAAAAACCTACAAAACAAGTGTGAATAGTGGATTTTAACCTATAATGATTGAAATAGTAATAGAAAGATAGGAAATAACTGATGGCATTGTAGCTTTGTGTGTGTTATCACCCTCTTATGCCCATTGTAAGCCCCTCCATAGACTTACATTATGGCTGATTAGGCTAAAGATTTTAACAAATAGATATCCTTTCGATACTTGCTCAGTTGATTATCTACATGAAGACAATACTTTTCTGTATTGCAGGTTTTCTGAACAATTTTTTCTGTTCATGCAGTTGAGATTTAAATTTTTAAGGTGAGGTGGACTTTTTCGTGGAATTGCCCATATATATACACTGTATACTGTATACTTAACTGTATTCAGCCATGGAGTTTGCATAAGAAAATGAACAAAATTGTGAAAAACTGCTAGGCTTGCAGGGGTTATTTGGCATTTCGTCCATGCAAATGTCACATCCATATTTGGAATTGCCCATATAAACCGCTCACAAAAAGTAAGGAAACTTGACTTTTTTTTTGACCCATTATATCTCCCCTTTAGTAATACCAACCTCTAAAGTGTTATATATCATTTTTATCGTTGGTTTGTCCCCTTTCAATGAGGTATAGCTTGTAAGCATCAGGCAATCATGGAATGTGCAACACTGCCAAATGTGTGAGTAGTGCCAACTAAAAATGTGCCAAAATGGCCAGTAATAGGGTTCTGCTGCATCTGATTTTGGGCTTCAAGTGCTGCCAGATGAGTGCAAGTCACTGGTGTGCCTAAATTAGCACCTGAGCATGGCTTCAGCAACTTGTTGGGTTTGTGGTTTCTCCTAGCAGCAACACTGGTGGAAAGATGCCACGTTTGTTCCTTCAGGATAGGGCCTGTGCAATAGGGCAACCTGAGGCTGGTGTTCCAGCATGTAGTGGCAGCATCATTTGGTGTCAGTCCTGGTACCATTCCCAAACTTAGGACCAAGTTCCATGAGACTGCGGAAGCCAAAGACAGACCAAGACAAGAAGACCGGTTCCTTACTTTTGCTGTACTAAAGAACCGTAGGTTCACCCAGAGACTTACAAGATTCATTCAACTGTTCAACTGCTCAAATCTTCCACATGTTAGTGAGGGCCCTGACACTGAGTATAACGTGCATGGCCAACATGTTTTTTTGCTCTTGTCCTCATTTCTTTGGTTGAGTGTAATCTTCATTGCTCCAAGGAACAAAGGCTATACCAACGTAACAGTATAACAGGCCATTTTGGCACATTTTTGGTTGGCACTACTCAAACATTTGGCTGTATTGCGCATTCCATGATTGCCCGATGCTTACAAGCTATACCTCATTGTAAAGGTGACAAATCAACGATGAAAATATAAAACACTTTAGGGACTGGTATTATTAATGGGGAGATATAATGGGTCAAAGTCAAGTTTCCTTACTTTTTGTGAGCGGTTTATATTATATTGTCTACTGTATAAAATATGCATTGTTTCAACTGAATAAATGATAATATAGCCAAATATGGACTTAACTGATGGCTAAGCCTTTGGTTTTCTCTCTCAATGGTTTTCTATTCTAGTTCAACCCTTCGGTGCCCCTACTAGAGGAAGCTCCTGGTTTCCAAAAATCTGTGACACTGAAGAACAAAATCCACTGTGTGGTTTATGTGATTGACACTTCCAAAGCAAGACTCCTTCCAGACAAAATGGTTGAGAAATTTGCTGCTCTCCGCCGGAAAGCCAACCAGCTCGGTCAGTGATGCACTGAGATACATAGTCCATGGATACACAGTCCATGTTTGTTCATGCAAAAGAAGGTACAGCCACATCTCTCACAACAGTTAAGCTCTAAATGTCATTATTATTTTACCCCTCCCTTTCTATCCCAGGTATTCCTCAGCTTGTGCTCATGACAAAGGTGGATGAGGCTTGTCGCTTAGTTGCAGAGGATCTGAAAAATGTTTACTGCAGCAGATACATTGAAACAGTGGTAAGGAGTACAAAAGTCCTAATATAATTCCAGTTCTCCCTATGCTGGGTTAGGCTAAAGTCAGACAATGGGCAGTGTTTCATTAAGGCACTGATGTGGTATGTGGAAACACTGAGTTGACAAGTTGAGTTAACTAGCTTAAAAATGTTCAAATTAACATTTCCTTGTCTTGGAAGTAGGCTATTTGCAGTTTGATTGTCAGCCTACCCTTTCCTTTAAGTATAGACTACTAGTTAGTTCTGAATCCACACATACTTAAAGGTATAATCCGGAGTGAATCAACATGTAGCCCTGCTGTTTTATACTGCCAAGCCCTACTGACAGCCACCTCAATGATGGAATTGTGTGCATTGTAGACCGAGTTTGCGAAACGGCAGCTAACACTGACTGAATGAGGCATGTCAAAAACGAAACCTAATAGATTTGCTTTCATTTTGAAATGCCCCATTCTGTTAACGTTAGCTGCCGTTTCGGCGTCAGCTCTATGTTCCCACAACTCTATGTTCCCACAGCCCTATGTTCCCACATTTGTTGGGAATTTTTATTTTTCACAGAATTTTTGGAAATTAGGCCCTATGTTCTCACAACCCTATGTTCCCACATTTCTTAGGAAATTTGGGAAATTGGGCCCTATGTTCCCACAGGCCCATGCTGTGCCCCATGCTGTGCTGTGCTTACGGCTGTTTCAGATTGTACACGTCCGTCAACGGTACCCATTGACTTTGAATGGAGCTTTCACGAAATGCATTATGGGTCAGTCCGTCCCAATGCCTCCGTTGCGCCAGTCAAAAAGTTAAAAATGTTCAACTTTTTAGCTGGTGACGGATCCATCCAACCAATCAGAATCGACAGAATTGACTCCCCTTTCCGTCAGACCCCTCCCCTGTCGTCCGTCAACAGTGTGAACCTACCGTTACTCTAAATCCCCCTACCTGGAAGGCACCATTGAGGGCAAATAATACCAAAGATCGAATCTTGCTTGAACTTACATAGGGGGTCTACCAGGCAGGGGTAGAAATGTGGGACTATAGTACCTGACTTTGAAGAAAGAAAGAAAAAAAACTTAGAAATGTGAGAATATAGGGCTGTGGGAACATAGAGCTGTGGGAACATAGGGCTGTGGGAATATAGAGTTGTGGGAACATAGAGCTGTGGGAACATAGAGTTGTGGGAACATAGAGCTGTGGGAACATAGACACGCTCCCGCCGTTTCGCTATCTCAGTCTGCCTTGCATGAAATCCAGTGATTGAGGTGTCTATCAATAGCGCTTGGCACTATAAAAAACGTAGGACTATGTGTTGATTCACGCCGGATTTTTCCTTTAAGACTGGGGCTGGATTTTAATGAACAACATTTCAACACTAAGCAATCAAGCATGCTTACAGAGTAGCCTAGGCCTAACGTTTCATCATTGCTCTTGGATTGGACCTTGTAGATGCATGAGGTGGCCGGCAGCCTGGGAGTGTCCATGTCAGCTGTGATCCCGGTGAAAAACTACAGTCAGGAACTGGAGCTGGACCCTCTCACAGACATCCTGCTGCTGAACGCTCTCAATCAGATGGTGCGGCTGTCAGAGAGCTACTTTGATGACCTCTACAACGACGAGTCGGAGAACACTGACCTCTACAACGACGAGTCGGAGAACACTAAAAACTAGAGATCTCAATCTCAGCATATGGGGTTGCCAATTTGTATGACATAATTGTAGCTAGGTTTCAGTGTTGGCGACCATACAATTTGATTTTGTCAAGGACATAACATATTTTAAAAATGTGCTAGACAACATTCAATTTGAGCCCAAAAATATTGTCTCAATCCTGATAGCACCAGCACTCATAGAGATGTTACTGTTTGGAATAACTAATGCACTTTACATTTTTAAAATGTTATTAATATTGCTGTCAAACGATTAAAGAAATTAATCTGAATAATCACAAAATTTTGCAACGATTAATCGTGATCAATCACTTTTAATAACAACTCATTTCCTCCAGTAAGAATTTGAATACTAGGGTATTTTGGATCCTTATTTTGCCATGTAAAGGCCATGATACTAAATAGTTGGCTTTGTTCGTCTTCACACCTGTCCCCTACCCCAGTGTTTCTCAAACTGTGGGGCGGGCCCCAGTAGTGGAGCGCAGAGAGACATGACAGGTGGGGCGCAAGACATCTCTTTGTGATCAACCAATGGCCACACCATGCCCCCTGGATTCACATTTAGCTATTTGTCAGATATGCGTATATGACAGTAAATTGAGCTTTTCAGTGGTGTTATTTGGTAGTTGCTGTGATGAGGGCTTTGAGAGAAATTTGGCTTTGAATTAGAAACATGAAAATTCCAACATTGACAAAAATGTTGGACTTTCAAAGTATTCCTCACGGAGATATATGCATTGTGTGCAAATGGACCTTTCAGGTGGGGCGTGAAGATTCTCTGCCTTCCAAAGTGGGGAATGACAGAAACAGTTTGAGAACCACTGCCCTACCCCCAAGGATTCCCCAAACATGTTGTTGGACAGTGAGGAGCTAGGCTATAATGTTTGTATAGTTTGAGTTGATAGCCGAGCCATTTTCTATCTGAAATTGAACATAATATAGGCTATGCCATGAAAGTGGAACCATATCCATCAGGATTAATCTGAGTGTAACCCAGGTGAAAATAGCTGTGTTAATAAATAGTTGAATAAATAAGAATAAATATATTGAGCAGTATTTCATCATCTTTCAAATTCATATTAGTGATAAAAACAATAATAAAATATATAAATAGGATTTAAAAATGGTATTTCAACTTATCTGTGACTTATTTTGTCATTTTGGTTTATTGGTACTGTTGCTTTAAGAAATTGCATCTCTGTCAGCCAATCGGAATGCTTGTAGCGTTTTCTGCTAGAGAAGACGCCAGAATTGAA
Organism: Sardinella longiceps; assembly: GCA_027497455.2. Classification (NCBI taxonomy): domain Eukaryota; kingdom Metazoa; phylum Chordata; class Actinopteri; order Clupeiformes; family Clupeidae; genus Sardinella; species Sardinella longiceps. Next base: position 17,570,177 of record JAODXP020000021.1, on the reverse strand, counting down.
CTGAACGATAGAGCTGGAAGGTCATGCTGACCGTATTGAACCTGTAAGCTAATTGAAATAAGTTGAACTTGACCATAGCTGATATTTAGTTGAAGTTTTGAGTTGTTTTAGTTTATATTCTGTCTATACTGATAGACTGTGTTTGTTTTGAACTTTTTGTTGTTACTTTGACCAAGTTTTCATCGAGCATCCTCGAACTGCTGAAGCCCATGCGTTCACCGCATGGACGTGAATTTTGATGGCGAGCCACCCATTAGGACAACCTGGACAGTGAGTTGCTTTTGCAAAAATATTTTTCTTGTTTTTGGAACCGTGGACTTTTTCTACATCAAAGCCGATTGACCTTTTGATTGACCAGCCGTTTTTTTGTGAAAGTGAATCTACATCGTGGTAAGATTGTTCACGTGGACACCGCATGGACAGACTCACGCGCTGATTAGCAGAGAGTACTGTGCACTAGTTGCAAGGACTGATTGAAAAGCACTTTAGGATTTCTGAACTGAACATTATTTGATTCAAGGACATATTTTGAACTGAATACTTGTTGAACAGTGAATATTATTGTTGAACTGTGAATTTGATATTGCATTTGAATGTGAATGAATGTAATTCATGATTAAGGTTGATATAGCCTACTATTAGGAAGATAATATTTGATTCTAAGACGATTTAAAATAGGCCTATGTTGATTTGATACTCTATTGAGTGAATAACTCTGTTGATTTTGATTATTTGTTTGTTGACTTGATAAAGTGATTTTGGGTTGATAAAACAGAACTAATAGTTACAAAACAATAACTTACTGCTTAAATAATTTAAAAGTAGGAACTAATTAAGAGCCTATGATAAAAACAGGATTTAAAACAGGATTTAAACTGAGCTCAAATTAGATATTAGAAACCAAATAGGTTTAACTCTTTTGGATAATAAGAAATTTATTATTTCTTAAAACCCTTCAATTGCATTTATATGCAAAAGGTTTGTGTATGTATGTAATGTATGTAAATGTCTTGTCAGGCGTAAATGCCTAATTCTACTTACCTTTAACTACTTCTATTCCTTTTTGATAAACAAGCCGGCATTTAACTAATTTCTGGTCTGTGGTGTTTTTCTATCTTTTAACCATTTATAACTGCTCTTCTGCTGAACCTAGTAACTGGTCCATAACTCTTTATAACCCTTTAATACTTGTAGTAAGTGCTACATAAACTGTGGCGAGCCAGCCAGGAGCAGTTTTGTGTTAAAATAGAAATAATTATTAGACAAATAGTCTCTATTGAACACCCAGACCTAAACTAGAACAAGTCCGGCCAATATGGAGGTAGTTGATACAGAAAACGTTAAAGTGCCAAACTCAGTCATTATTAGTGGAGTTACAGAGACAGAGCAAGATGAGGAAGTCACTGACTTCTTGAAGAGATATGGGCGCATAGCGAGGACCATTAGAATAGATGATCCCGAATCTCAATACCACAAGAACATAATTGTAGAATATGAGAGTGGAGCAGCAATTAGCGCCCTAGAACCACTACTCCCCTATAGCTATGAGAGCCCAAGTGAAGTCACCTACCAAATCAACGCCCTGTCAAGTGAATACATTCCCACTGTGACTGAGAGCGCCACCAAGAGCTTTCTGGAAGAACTGCAAAAAATTGCAAAATTAAGTGGAAAATCCTTTGAAGACATTGTACAAGAGCATCTATTGAAATGCAGCCAGACAGTTGCCACTGAAGCGGAGCCTGTGAAAGAGACTGAGGCTGAGTCACCCAGCAAGGAGACTCAAAGCGAAATAACACAAGTAGAAGAGACTCAGATGCAAGCAGCTGAGCAGGCTTCTCCTGCTAAGACAGTAGAGCAAGCTGAATCCCCTCAGAGTACTGCAGAGCCCATAGTATTCACCAGCACCAAAGAGAATAAAGTTCCTGTTACCGCCATGAGCTATGCTAATCCACCAGAAGTGCAACGAATGGTCGTGGAGCACGTGGTGAGAAGTGAGCCACCAGTGTCATTGATGAACGCAACGTTTAGACTCAGACAGTTTTCCGGCAAAACCCCTTGCCCAAATCATGAAACAGACTTTGACACATGGCGAAACAGTGTTGAACTCATTCTCAAGGATCCAGCTCTGTCTGACTTGCAACGCTCACGAAAGATATTAGACAGTTTAATGCCACCAGCGGCAAATGTGGTGAAGCCCTTAGGTCCAAATGCCTTGCCAGCCGCTTACCTAAAGCTCTTAGACTCAGCATTCGGAATTGTGGAGGATGGAGACGAGCTTTTGCTGCGTTCCTCAGCACGCTTCAAGACTCTGGAGAGAAGCCCTCACAGTATCTACACAGACTTCAAACAGTTCTTGCCAAAGCACTGAAGAGAGGTGGTGTATCTGCCAATGAAGTTGATAGGCATCTACTGCGTCAGTTCTGTCGTGGGTGCTGGGACAATATGCTGATAGCTGACCTCCAGCTTGAGCGTAAGAGAGACAACCCCCTCCATTCTCTGAGTTACTGTTGCAGCTTCGTGTTGAAGAAGATAGACAAAGTGCCAAAGAGACCCGTAAGAAGAAACATCTTGGTGCAGCAAAGCAGAAAGCCAGTGCTAATTTGTTAGCTGCAAGTTCTCTTGAAAATGCCCCCTCAGTAGGGAATGACATCACTGAAATGAGAAAGCAGGTTACTGAGCTGCAGAGTCAACTCGCTCGACTAAAGACACAGAAAGCTGAGTCAAGTGAGCCCTCCCCTGACGCTGTTGTCAGTGAATTAAAGAAACAAGTAGCTGAATTACAGAGCCAGCTTGCTGGTAGAAAAACACGACAACCACCAAAGACAAAGGCCAATGCATCAAAGCCAGGTGTAGGAGGCCAACCAAAGAACAAAGAGCCTGACAGTCCCTCAGCTGTAAACCAAAAGCCTAGTAACAGACCAAGGCCATGGTATTGTTTTCAGTGTGGCGAAGATGGCCATATTGCCTCTGTGTGCCAAGAAGAGCCAAACCCGCCATTGGTAGCTGCAAAGAAGGCACAGCTGAGAGAGAGACAGTCTCTCTGGGACAGTCAGAATGATCCAGCCTCTCCTCAGCGTTTAAACTCCGTTCAGCCCTCATTGTGGGACAAATGAGAGCTGAAGGCAGTGATGACAGTCCCACCTCTAGAAGATCCAGTGATGTGAGAATTCCAAAAGGATTGATAGGAGCCAAATACACTGCTCGTGTATTGATTGATGGACAGTCCTGTAACTGCCTACTTGATACAGGATCTCAGGTGACCACGGTGTCGCAATCATTCCATGAGAGCAACCTCTCTCACTTGAAGATCCACCCTTTGAATGAACTGTTGGAAGTAGAGGCTGCTAATGGTCAAGCTGTACCCTATTCAGGCTTCATAGAAGTTGACATCACCTTTCCGAAGTCCTGTTTTGGCTCTGAAGTCTCTGTGTCCACCCTCGCATTAGTAGTCCCGAACACAAGATCAAATGCACAATCCCAACTCTTGATAGGAACCAACACCTTGGATTTGGTGTATGAGAACTGCTGCAATGTGAACACAGATCTTCAAGCCCTTCCATATGGGTACAGAGTTGTCTTGAAAGTAATGCAACAGAGGAACAAGCAGAAGGAAGACAGCAGCTTAGGACTAGTTATGCTACCAGGAAAGGAGCCAAAGGTCATTCCAGCTGGAAAAAGTGTTGTCATAGAAGGACTAGCTCATGTCAACAGCCAAGCTTTAGACCGGTGGATTGTGATGGAACCTCCTTCATTGTCTCCCTTGCCTGGAGGCATGCTAGCCACAAGCTGTTTGCTGACTCTTCCTGTTGATCCACCAAGAAAACTTCCAGTGGTGCTGCGCAATGAGAGTAAGCATGACATTGTGATTCCAGCTAAGAGTGTCATTGCTGAAATTCATGCCCTGCAGGAAGTAGTTTCACGTAAACGAAGCCCTGCTAAGCCAGCACACACCACTAATCTCCCAAAGTCCTCTGAAGATGTAAAGCTGAACTTAAACTTCGATGGCTCTCCACTTTCAGCTGAATGGAAAGAGAGAATAAAGAAAAGGCTGCGTGCAATGCCCGAAGTGTTCGCTCTGCATGATTCAGACTTTGGTCGAACGGATAAAGTCAAGCATCAGATCAAACTGAGCGATGAAGCTTCCTTCAAGCACCGACCTCGGCCGATTCGTCCTCAAGACCTTGACGCAGTGCGGAGACACCTGCAAGAGCTCAGTGAAGCAGGAGTAATTCGAGAGTCAGAGTCACCTTTCTCCTCGCCCATAGTGGTGGTAAGAAAGAAGAATGGAGATGTCAGACTTTGCATCGATTACCGTAAGCTCAACCTTCAAACCATCAAGGATGCGTACGCGCTACCTAACCTGGAGGAAGCTTTCTCTGCGCTCACCGGCTCTAAATGGTTCTCCGTTCTGGACCTCAAGTCCGGTTATTATCAGATCGAAGTTGAGGAAGCTGATAAACCGAAAACAGCCTTTGTATGTCCATTGGGGTTCTGGGAATTTAATAGAATGCCCCAGGGAGTGACTAACGCTCCCAGTACATTCCAGAGGCTGATGGAAAGGTGCATGGGGGATATCAACCTCAAAGAAGTCCTCGTATTTTTGGATGATCTGATAGTCTTTTCAGACACTGTTGAGGAACATGAAATCCGACTTCTTCATGTCTTAAACCGTTTGAAAGACTACGGCTTGAAGCTGTCCTTGGAGAAGTGTAAGTTTTTCCAAACGTCAGTGAAGTACTTAGGACACATAGTGTCTCAGTACGGTGTCGAAACAGACCCTGAAAAGATTGAGGCCCTGAAGACCTGGCCTAGCCCAAAGAACCTGAAAGAGCTACGCTCATTTTTAGGATTCGCTGGATATTACCGGCGATTTATCCAGAACTACTCGAAGATAGTCAAGCCGTTAAATGACCTCACTGCTGGGTACCCACCACTAAGGAAGAGTGATAAGCCAAAAGAGAACAGTGGTGAGTACTTCAAGCCGAGAGAGCCCTTCGGAGAGAGATGGACTGACAGTTGTCAGGAAGCTTTCGAAACCATCATTGACAAGCTCACTACTGCCCCTGTGTTAGGATTCGCCAACCCCAAGCTACCGTATGTGTTGCATACAGATGCAAGTACAACTGGGCTAGGGGCAGCGCTCTACCAGGAGCAGGAAGGAGTTATGCGCGTCATAGCATACGCTAGCCGTGGACTGTCGAAGAGCGAATCCCGTTACCCAGCTCACAAACTCGAATTCCTCGCACTCAAATGGGCTGTATCGGAGAAGTTTGCCGATTACTTATACGGCGTCTCTTTTACAGTGGTTACAGACAGCAACCCATTAACTTATCTGCTCACAACAGCGAAGTTAGATGCGACGAGTTACCGTTGGCTGTCTACCCTTTCCAACTTCCGATTCCAACTTCAGTACCGAGCTGGGAAACGGAATCTCGATGCAGATGGCCTCTCACGACGTCCACACGCTGAGCCAGTCAATGATTTGGTGTCTCAGAAGGAAGAGGAGCGAATTCGTCAGTTTGTACACCATCACTTACCTGAGTCTGATGAGTTCACTCACCTCTCCGCGAAGACTGTCAGTGCAGTTTGTGAAAAACATCTTGTTTGCCCTCCTGTGAACTCCAGCAAGAGTGGTCTCATCCCGCCTCTTGTTACGTCTCTTGCCATGTCAACAACAGCCATTCCTGACAGCTTGGAGAGCTGTGAAGGGTTTCCAGTCATCCCCAGTGTATCAGAGGAAGATTTGAGACAACAACAGAGAGCAGACCCTGCCATCTGTGAGATCATCCATCTGATGGAGACCGGGGAGACCCCTGCTCCAGCTGTTAGGAAAGAGCTGCCTGACCTGCCCATCTACTTGCGAGAGGTGAGCAAGCTCGAGTTGAAGGATGACGTCCTCTACAGGAAAAGGCAGATTGGAGACGAAACGCACTACCAAGTCGTCTTGCCTGAGAAGTTCAGAGACATGGTAATGTCAAGCCTTCATGATGACATGGGTCATTTAGGTTTCGACCGGACCCTTGACCTCACTCGATCCAGATTCTTCTGGCCAAGAATGGCTAATGATGTCGAGAAGAAGATAAAGAGCTGCAGCCGCTGTGTACGTCGGAAAGCTCTGCCAGAAAAGGCAGCACCTCTGGTGAACATTCAGGTCACTAGACCCTTAGAGTTAGTCTGTATGGACTTCCTCTCGATCGAACCAGACCGAAGTAACACGAAGGATGTTCTAGTGATAACTGATTTCTTCACGAAATACGCAGTGGCAATTCCGACTCCAAATCAGAAAGCTCGAACAGTAGCCAAGTGCCTTTGGGAAAATTTCATAATACATTATGGCTTTCCTGAAAAATTACATAGTGATCAAGGACCAGACTTTGAGTCCAAGACGATCAAAGAACTCTGTGACCTTGCGGGCATACACAAAGTTAGAACAACGCCTTATCATCCCAGGGGAAACCCTGTAGAGAGATTTAACAGGACACTGTTAAGCATGCTTGGTACACTCAAAGCTCAAGACAAGACCCACTGGCGAGACTTCGTGAAGCCGTTAGTGCATGCTTATAATTGCACTAAACACGAGACAACTGGGTTCACGCCCTACGAGCTAATGTTTGGGCGGCAGCCTCGGTTGCCGATTGATCTAGCTTTCAATGTCCCAATGAACAACCGTGAACTGAAGTCTCACTCCCAGTATGTACGAGCCCTGAAAGACCATCTTCAGGAGAGTTACCAACTTGCAAGGAAGAATGCTGCTAAAGCTGGTGAAAGGAACAAGATCAGGTTCGACAGACGGGTTACTGAATCCACCTTGGATGTGGGTGATCGGGTACTGGTTAGAAACGTACGGCTAAGAGGAAAACACAAGTTAGCAGACAAGTGGGAAGAAACTGTGCATGTCGTTGTGAGCCGAAAGGGAGAACTTCCGGTCTACACCGTCAAGCCAGAGAACAAGGACGGTCCTCACAGAACACTGCACAGAGACCTCCTGCTACCCTGTGGGTTCTTGCCAGTCCCTGATGAAGAACCTCCTGCTGTGTCTAAACCTCAAAGGCCCAGTACCCGTCAACGTCCACAGCCTGAACCTGATGAACAAGAGCCAGAGTTAAACTCTGATGAAGAAGATGACATCATCTATACCGTTCAAGATCCAGTCTTTAGAACCATAAGGTCCACGCAGGAGTTTGTTGTGCCTGTGCCTACCAGAGAAGAGACCTGTTCTCCTGTTGAGCTTGTCAGTTCGGATCCAGTACTGTCTAACAGTGCTCCAGAAGAACCCGGTCAAGTCTCATCTGGAAGCCCTCCATTAGTAGACACACAACACTCACCTGAAGTGGAACCCATGACCATGAGTGACCAACCTGAAAAAGAAAACTTACCTGAACAGACAGAAGACACATCTGTGGAAGAACCAGAATCTGAAACAGTTACAGCTGAAGCTGAAAACTTACCTGAAAATCAGAATGGAGAAAGTGAGCAAGATCCTGAAACTGTCGAAAGTGATGAGATTGATGGAGGAGGTGATGAAGATGAAACTGAAAACCAGAGTGAGGTGCGAAGGTCCTCAAGACAAAGGGAACCTCCCAAGAAATTTACGTATCCTGAGCTAGGGAATCCCTTAGTGACGATTGTCCAAACGTTATTCCAAAGTTTGAGTTCAGCCATCACTAATTCCCTGGTAGAACCTAGGTTAGCCCCACTATCTGAACCTAAAATAGTGTAACCCTATAAGTGTGCAAAGGGACTTGCATAGATTTAAGAGGGGAGGGTGTAACCCAGGTGAAAATAGCTGTGTTAATAAATAGTTGAATAAATAAGAATAAATATATTGAGCAGTATTTCATCATCTTTCAAATTCATATTAGTGATAAAAACAATAATAAAATATATAAATAGGATTAAAAAATGGTATTTCAACTTATCTGTGACTTATTTTGTCATTTTGGTTTAATGGTACTGTTGCTTTAAGAAATTGCATCTCTGTCAGCCAATCGGAATGCTTGTAGCGTTTTCTGCTAGAGAAGACGCCAGAATTGAACTGAACGATAGAGCTGGAAGGTCACGCTGACCGTATTGAACTTGTAAGCTAATTGAAATAAGTTGAACTTGACCATAGCTGATATTTAGTTGAAGTTTTGAGTTGTTTTAGTTTATATTCTGTCTATACTGATAGACTGTGTTTGTTTTGAACTTTTTGTTGTTACTTTGACCAAGTTTTCATCGAGCATCCTCGAACTGCTGAAGCCCATGCGTTCACCGCATGGACGTGAATTTTGATGGCGAGCCACCCATTAGGACAACCTGGACAGTGAGTTGCTTTTGCAAAGATATTTTTCTTGTTTTTTGGAACCGTGGACTTTTTCTACATCAAAGCCGATTGACCTTTTGATTGACCAGCCGTTTTTTTGTGAAAGTGAATCTACATCGTGGTAAGATTGTTCACGTGGACACCGCATGGACAGACTCACGCGCTGATTAGCAGAGAGTACTGTGCACTAGTTGCAAGGACTGAGTGAAAAGCACTTTAGGATTTCTGAACTGAACATTATTTGATTCAAGGACATATTTTGAACTGAATACTTGTTGAACAGTGAATATTATTGTTGAACTGTGAATTTGATATTGCATTTGAATGTGAATGAATGTAATTCATGATTAAGGTTGATATAGCCTACTATTAGGAAGATAATATTTGATTCTAAGACGATTTAAAATAGGCCTATGTTGATTTGATACTCTATTGAGTGAATAACTCTGTTGATTTTGATTATTTGTTTGTTGACTTGATAAAGTGATTTTGGGTTGATAAAACAGAACTAATAGTTACAAAACAATAACTTACTGCTTAAATAATTTAAAAGTAGGAACTAATTAAGAGCCTATGATAAAAATAGAGATTTAAAACAGGATTTAAACTGAGCTCAAATTAGATATTAGAAACCAAATAGGTTTAACTCTTTTGGATAATAAGAAATTTATTATTTCTTAAACCCCTTCAATTGCATTTATATGCAAAAGGTTTGTGTATGTATGTAATGTATGTAAATGTCTTGTCAGGCGTAAATGCCTAATTCTACTTACCTTTAACTACTTCTATTCCTTTTTGATAAACAAGCCGGCATTTAACTAATTTCTGGTCTGTGGTGTTTTTCTATCTTTTAACCATTTATAACTGCTCTTCTGCTGAACCTAGTAACTGGTCCATAACTCATAACCCTTTAATACTTGTAGTAAGTGCTA
>JAODXP020000021.1:17491569-17560840 GCA_027497455.2 Sardinella longiceps | reverse complement strand
ATAAATAAATAAAGGATCTGTGACACAGAGGGAATGTAGTGCTGAAGATCAGGATTGTGTATGGGTGAGAGAGAGAGAGAGAGGTTGTGTGTGTGTGTGTGTGTGTGTGTGTGTGTGTGTGTATGTATGTATTGTTATGTGTTAGGATGTGTTCATAAGTGTAGCCTATGCAAAGTAGATTCATATCCTGTAATTGTGATCATGATGTCTATCTTGCAACCCCTAGACCACCTGTGATGGAAACATCTAGCTTTGCATGAAAGTGATCACACTAATGTCTCGCTGGCCTCCGAGACACTTCACACCCTTCACTGTTACTGCAAATAAGGACAGGAAAACCACAACAACTCCAGGCAGTGCAAGTCTGCGAGCACTCAATTTGCTTGCAAATGTTTATCTCAGCCATGAAAGTAATTTGTTGCTTGTCATGAGTCATTTCTTGTTTATCATAATAGAATCATCACAGATACATGTAGACAGATAAACAGATAGATAGATAGATAGATAGATAGATAGATAGATATTCTTGAATTCTTCAGCTCCAGACAAAACTGAAAAAAGAAAGTGAGTCTGTACTGTAAGTATGCTATAGAACCCAAAAATCTGTTGCAAAATATTCTGTTGGCCTAAGTATCTTATAGAGGCCAATTAATGCAACAATAGATGAAACTTATATGCAGCAAAAAAGGTTATTCAATCTTACAGTTATTAGATGATTTCCCAATACTGTTATAAGAAGTGAGGAAATTGACAGGCACACTAATTGCACTTACACACAGGGGATAACAATGGCAGGGTTGGACTCTTTTCCAGTATATGGCGACGAAAATGGGCTGCTAAGCTAACCCTTGCACAAACAATGGTTAAAGTTCAGGCGACAACTGCATGGTAACATTTGTTGGTTTGCGGTACAATTTTGCACTCAGTGCTTCACCGGTTGTACTAATAAACACATAAAGTGTGCATGTTTACAGGTTGGACAATAGCTGAGCAGTAACCACATATGAATTATATGTTTTGTTTTTAGTCACAACAGGCATCGCTCGTTTTTTAGGTTCCACTTGTTACCACAAATGTTTCCACTACACTGTGCACTGGCCTGTGGGTTTGCTGTATGTTGAGGTGGTAAGCACAAGGCCTAAACCTAACATCTGGCCACTTGAATGGCTTTGTGTGGCCATGCTAGTCCCCCAGGTTTTGAGATCATGCCGAGGCTCTGTCTGTTATAGCTCAGGTTATCACTGAGATCAGAAGCAGCACATCAGTACCTGAGTATTATAACACAGGAGGTGAATACTTATCACTCAGATAAATAAAATATTGTCTTTTGATTGGCTGAAAGGGTGTCTGTTTTGTTTTTTTTTCTTCAGATTATAGGACACCTGTGATGTTTATGTGGTGAAAAAGTTCCATATCAATGCTCTTTCAAATAGAAACTATAACAACACTATGCAACATTGTAAATCTACTTTCACAAAAAAATAGTACCTCAACTGTACAGGTTAGCTTATTTAGGTTCAAGGTTCCAGGTAAACTTTATTATCTCATCAGGGGAAATTCATGTGGTCATCGTTACTCGTCTTACAACATATACAGTAATATAGCCCATAAGACAAAGGCTGATTGGGACACACCACAGAAAGAAAAACAGCACAAAAACATAAATACACACAATAAAATACAAGACAATAGAAGATAACATAAAAAAAACATAGACACATAAAAGAAAACTAGAATCAGTGATTTGATCAAGATAGAATGGGCCTGGGCCTGGGCCTGGGGTCAAGTCTGGATACAGTAATTACTGTATTGGGAGGCCATCAGTAGTCCACATATTTGTCCCAAAAAATACTGTATACTGAGTTCAAACAACTTAAAACCCCACACCACCAGTGATGGAAACATGTCTGTTGTTTCTTATAAAAGTGATCACACTGATGTCTTCTCTGTGGTCCCTCACACTCACCTTTGCAGCTACTGCAAAGAACAGGAAGCAGAGTAGGCCTATACTTGCAAATGTTTCTCACAGCCACACAATGAGAGGACAATTCTGATTCTTTTTTTGATGTAAACAGTTACATAGATGTATATGTGTAGTATGTGATAATCACAATCCAGCAACTCCTTGTCAAGATTCTGATATAGTCCTAAGAAATGAGTGCATTGACAGGCACTGTTGCTGTTTTCAGACCGGCAAGCCCGGTGCTGGAGCCGGTTCTCGCACCAGTTACAGCGGGAACAAAGTGCCGGCCCAAGAACCGCCTGTGTTCATACCAATTTATGCGAGCCCATGACGCATTATCCACAAAGGGCATTGCTTTGCCACAAATACAAACAGTTTAGCATATTACTCTTACTAATGCTGCCATCTAACATCTGATGGAAATGTGTGAACCTCCAAATATTAAGCAAATATTTGTCTCGTTTGCAAATCACTGCCCAAACTATTTCCCTTGATTTCCCTCATTATCCCCAACTCACGTGTCCAATTTGTTTATTTTCCGCTTTGACCCCAACTTAACCCGGTGACGTTAACTCATGTCGTCACGGTTCGCGTTGAAAAACCAAGTTTTACTTGGTGCCCGATGGGAACCAAGTTTGCGGTTCCCGAACGCTCTGATATTTGGTGTGAACACGACGGCCGGTTCAAGATGAGGTGCGGGAACCAGCACCGGCACGGTTCTCTGTCGGTGTGAAAGCGCTAACTGAAGTCTTTCATTATCAGTGGCTTGCATGGTGCAAGATGGTTTGCCAGTGCACTGTGCAAAGCACGGTCAACAAGTTGAACATTCAACTTTGACTGGTCTTGTGATTACTGGAACTCTCTTGCATACAGCAAAGCCACAGGACATCTCAAATAGCGTGCCAACAGGATGTGACACTGATCAATATGTAGTCAAATCAAGTCAAGTCACTTTTATTTATATAGCACGTTTCGTACAACATAGTTGATCCAAAGTGCTTCAAAAAATAAACAGTAAACAAATAATAATTATGAACAAAGAATAATAATAAACAAATAATACTGGTAATAGTAACAATAAGCAAACAATAAGTATATACACTGTATAGATAGATAGATAGATAGATAGATAGATAGATAGATAGATAGATAGATAGATAGATAGAAAACCCATAATCCAAAAGGTTTAGGTCCCTTTTCATACATCATCCAACCTTCATGCACATTGTATACATATTTTATTTATGAACAGTGCAAAATTACTGGGAAGAGTGGTCAAATTGTCACATTTTTCTTCAAGGGCCTGTCCATTTTTTCTAAATACATAAGAGACCACAATTGCAACTTCTCAGCAAGTGCAACACTGGTCAAAGGGTTCCGTGTCAACTCAAACTTGTATGAGTGTGAGGCTGCTCAGCCAAATTAAGCCACAACAAAAGCAAAAACACCAATTGCAAATGATAATTTGTAATGCCACCTACATACAGTACCTGCAATGTTCTGGAATAGTGGTCAGATTTATTTGCAATATAAAGGAATGCAGAAAAAAAAACAGAGCTGTTCATGAAGAACAATATTAATCCCTCTCCATAATACATGGCTGATTATGCTACTCAACGAAATATAAGATACTCAACATTTATTCCAAAGAGAAACTCTAGCCATTTTCAAACCGTAATTCTGTTGTACAAATTCTGTGTGCTATCAGTCAAGAACCAAATTAGAAAATTTGGTAAAGCACAGACCCCATATAGTACCACAGCTAAAGAAATGTAACCAAAACAACTGAGTGTACAACAGAGTTTATTTGTCAGCTTTAACCGCCACTTCACCATTGACCTCAGACAACAGGGCTATGGGTTGGAAATAGTCCATTTTCATATAAGCCCCATGCAGATAGTAAATCTATCCCCCCTGGCGCACTTTTTAAATCTGAAATTTACAAAGCTAAAGCAGGGTTCCACTACCAGGGTTCCTAACTAACTTTAAGTTCTTGCACGGTCATGTGGCTGAACCTGCTGCTGGGTAGTGAATGCATGTACAGAATAAATTTTTTGCCATGCTCCACCTGAACTTATTTTCTAAATAGAACTACCAATGGCATTGCAAGAGAGTAGTCCATTTTCTCTTGGGAGTTCATACACGCCGAGTCCTAACCTCAGAATAAGTGCTGAAGTCTGAGTTCTGAGTTGGAGTTCTCTTCTTCTTGGCCTCTGCTGTGTTTGCTCTGGTTGGTATATCCAGTGACGCATAACACAGTTCTCTGTCTTCAACCTAACATGAACACAATTGACAGTTTACCAATAATATTTTACTAATCGCTACTTTGTCTTAGTCATTATTTTTCTCTCATAATAGCCAACATCTACATTTGTAAACAATGTACAAATCTTAAAGGGGAATTCCAGTCAAATTTCAACAAGAGCTCTATTGCTCAAGCTACTTGAGATTAGCCAATACTGATGACGCAAGACATTTTGGTCCAACCATATAGGTTTCCTTGAACAGAGAATAAGTCCTGACAGTTAACCTAATGGGGCAAGTTTTCAAAATTGTTTTCGGCATCTAAACATGCACCAAATGTCACCCAAAAAGCTGTGTAACATCATCAGACACATTACATCACCTCTGTAGTGTTTATGACTCCAAATGTCTAACAAAGTGGTTAAAATTGTGTTTTTTTTGCAGTGTTTACAAAACCGTTTTGTAAACAAACAATATTGGGCTGCTTGCATAAGCACAGTTTTAACCACTTTTCTAGCCATTTGTAGATATACACAATACAGTTATGTGTTGTAATGTGTCCGATGATGTTGCATAACTTTTGGGGTGATATTTGGAGTATGTTTAAATGCTGTAAACAGTTTTGAAAACTTGCCCCATTGGGTTAACTGTCAGGGCTTATTCTCTGTTCAAGGAAACCTATATGGTTGGACCAAAATGTCTTGCGTCTTCAGTAATGGCTAATCTCAAGTAACTTGAGCAATAGAGCTCTTGTTGAAATTTGACAGGAATTCCCTTTTAATGTATGTCGATACTGGACACTTTTCATACTTTAGGTGTATAATGATGTTTTGGGGCAATATTCCATTAATGTACCTGTTTTCCTGGACGACTCTCTCTTTTCTTTGAGTACTTTGTACGTTCTGCTCCTGGTGTAGATGTGGAACAATTTCAGTTTATGATGTAGCTCAATAGTGGATAGAAAATACTGAATGGAAATCTCTGTGGAGAAGGATTTAGGAGATCTAGAACCATACCAGTCTTGGAGCGGCATAGGAAGTAGACACAGGTGGAGGAGATGAGGGCAGAGAGTAGAGCACACACAGGACACAAGATGACCAGCAGTGACCAGCACTGATCACAGTCAGGGTTATGAGGAGGACTGGAGGGTGTTGGAGTGGGATGAACTGCAAAGAAATTACAAGTAACGACAGAAGATTGTGATGGCACAATATGGTAATATAGACAGCAATAGCTTTTCTCAAAATGTATTTTTAAAATGTATATAGAATGTATATAAAATGTATATAGATGTAATATTGCCAGTAACTGTGTCACTATAAAACTTTATTGTAATGTGATCCACAATTTAAAAACTGGGGGAAACAAATTAGGGAATAAGAGTGAGACCAATTATCTGATCATGATAATTTTGATTGTTTACTGATTCCACAGGACTGATAGATGGTGAGATCTACTTTTGTGTTGTGTAGTTGTTTTCCTCTGCCCCATTCATTACTTCTATACCACACACCTTGAACACTTTCACTCCAATTCTCACCAGGAATAGGTGTGCATTTAAAATGCTAAGCCTACAAAAGCCTAAGACTGATTGACACCAAAACCTGTACGTTTGCAGTGCGGGTGCGATTTTGGTTCCCTTTGTTGTTTAGGATGCATGTTAACTGGTTAGTCCACACACTGCAAGCGTGTTCTGTGCAGCTTCTTTGGTGTAAGCTGCGTAGATCCCGCTCTGCTTGCTTGAAGTAGAAACAAGTTCCATTTATGCAAGCATGTTTCATTCGAGCCTTGTGTGGTCTAAAAAAATGTTTAATGCCGTGCAGAGACCATCTTGTAAGGTAAATGGCCTGCATTTATATTGTGATTTTCTACTCCTACAAGCACTCAAAGCGCTTTACAATGCATTCACCCATTCACACATCCTGCTCACAGGGAGCAATTTGGGGTTAGGTTTCTTGCTCAAGGACACCTGAATGGAGTCAAGTGAAGTGGGGCTTGAACCTGCATGCATACACGCATCGCAAACAGACAACGAACACACAATTACGGTGTGAATAGGGCATTAATAACTACAGTGGACCAATTGCTTCTAACAGCTGATTCCATTTGTGGTGATCACCCCAGGGGTGCGTTTCCCAAATTGCTAGCTAACTGGTGCCTACTAACCAGGGCTGCATTTCCCGATAACGATGGATCTTAGTGGCTACGAATGAGCGAACGAGTGATGTTACGAAGATTCTTAATTTCCTCTACACGCATTTCCCAAACATGCACTTACGAAAGTTCACGCGCGTTCATGTTAAGAAGCTTCTTAAGGCGTGCCCTGTTCAATGCCGTGGTGCTGATTCACCCAGCGGAGATGAGTACGATAAATCAATTACATCAAATAATGTGTTTTTTGATGCTAGTTGCTACATTATTTAAAATGGATGACAATATTGTAGCCCACTACTAATACACACCGTTATCATATGTGTTTTACCCGGAGAGCTTCTCTGGTACACCCTGTTTCATTCAATTAAATAAATAATAATAATAAAATCCAACGTTTCTCTCGTGTGTAGGCCTTTTCCCCCAAATTCATTCCACGCCAACTTCTAAGTCATGTTTGAAATAGCGAGGTGATATATATCATTGATTTCATGTCTTAAGATGATGAATCAATGACAATTTCCCCACAAGTGTAGTGGAGTGGTGTGCACATCCAGCGCAGGTGCTGGACAATTATGGAAAAACGTAAAAATAAGAAACGGTCGGCACACTGATGTAGCGCAGATTTACAGAACTTTAATAATAAATTTTAATTAATGTTTAAAAAATAGGCAACAGTGTATTTTGGTGCTACCTGCGCGAGAGAGGAAGAGAGAAGGAGACATGGACATCTGCGTCCCCGCTGTGCCCGCCATACAAATTAACTTGCGCTTTGAGACAACCTAAAACTTTTTTTTTTCATTTGACATCCACTGAAGCACTCAATGAAGTGCCCACATAAATTATTTAGGCTACCATAGATGCCCAGCTTTTCTTCAGGATATAGGCTAAAATTCTTATGGCAATGTATCAACACTCAACAATAATTTGTTATTTTTATGAGACCTATCTTTGTACAACGAAACTGTCAAAGCAACATGATGGCGTAGGCCTACTTGACCTGTTTTCACCTCATATCCTCTAGATGTCTCCACTGAGTAGCCTAATTCTTTCTGGTTAAGATCATCTTAGCGGTCTACGATTACTCTGGATCACACGTAGATCTGCGAGTGATCTCACGAATCATCTTAAGCAACGAACGTTTCGGGAAATGGTCCGTAAGTGTTAAGATGGTCTTATGTGCGAACCTGCGAACTACTTAGGCTTAAGATCATCGTAACTACGTTTGGGAAATGCAGCCCAGTCTGTTATCAAGAATTATCACCAGGGGCAATAAAACCAAAATGTTAGTAAGAAAGTAAAGAATTACAACTTAACAGGTTTCTTTAAAACAGAAATCCACTGTGTTTAAATATCAGTTAAAAAAAAAAAAAAAAAATGGCCTTTTAGGTTACTTTCCCTTAGCTTACCTACTGCTAACTATCAATTTCTTTTGTTAGCACAATGTTAGTGTAGTTTACAATTGGAAATCATGAGAATGGGAAAACAACTTGTGTGCTTATCTAGTATTTTATAATACATTCATAAAATTGAACTCATCTTGTTATTTTATTTATTAATTTATAATTACTTTCTCCTATTACTCTTTTGACATTTTATACTGCCCCATTTTTTTTGTTCTTGTAACTATAAGCTGTGTTCTTTTCCCATACCAATATTATTTTTCATGACAGGGGTCAGTAATGTAAGCTTGTCAACTGGTTGATGTCAATGGAAAATCTCATGTCGGTTTTAAATGAGAAGTTCAGGGCGGGCTGCAAGGGGAGGAGGAGGAGGTATATGGTACATTGTCCAAATATGGTGGTGAAAACAGCGTTGTGCAGAGTTAAGTTTAACTTTTCAATGTATGATCTGTGCAGACACGTTTTAAATGATTTGTATATTTCAGAGGCTGTAGTTCATTTTTTTTTTAATTATTAAAAAAAACTACGTTGTAATTTATATAAAACTAACTCAATTCCCCATATTCATTTTGACAGCCAATTCTCATTTCGTTCCACCAACTAGTCAGGAACAGTCAACCGTCCATGAGGTGTGCGGGCCAAACTCAGCAAACAGAGTGAGAAACGGACGCTATGGAAGCCACAACATTGTACCCAGACATCACTGACTTCAATTTCAAGATAACAAAACAAAACATTTTTTATGTTAACTGTAACAAAATGTTTCAAAACATTGAGACCGCATAGTGCCCCTTTGAGAGAAAACGATTGCCATTGAAGATACTCCTGACACTTCGCACAAAGTGAAAAGCTGTGAAAGGGGATGCACATGAGGCTAATGTGGCCCAGCAACTACTCTCACTCTTGTGGTCTAGGGATATGCTGAACAGATGAGTCTCGGCCTCAATGTAACATAACTAACACAAAGCCTTAGCTAATTGTGTACACTGGCCCTACGTGATTTGAAGATGTGGTCCTAATGTGGTCCAGTATTAACCTCATACTAACCTCACTCACGTCAGATGCAGCACCCCCTCAGGCGCAGCAATCTGATACTGCGTCCATTAAAAGGTATTTCAGGACCGATATTAAATGGACGCACCAACCAGGAGACGCGGATTAAGAAGCGGGCGGGATTATTGACGTAACTCATCTCTAGCAAACAGTTATATTTGAAAGAGACATCTATATTATGCGAGTTGAATCGAGTGATGTGGCAATTATGCCGCAGATTCTAGCGTTTATGTTTGGAACATGTGAAAAACTAGAAATCGCGTGGGCTCATGGGATGCAATTGGTAGGTTTCGATTTAAGTGGTTGAAGTAGGATGATAGACAAGTGGTTTATCCATGTAAGGATTTTTGATGACGCCCGGTCTTCTGAAATAATTCTCTTATCAAGCGACATCAGATGCATGCGCCCAAGTAGTCAGGGAGCCAAAGTCTTAAAAATGGGTTGAACCGGACATGGTCTGTTATACTTTTTCTTTGTGTTTTTTCTGTTAATTCTGACCCCAAGAACCAATAATTGGAGGGTCTGCTCTGCCGGAAATATCGCGAAAAAGAATTGCGCCCATTTTAGTGTATACAGTGTATTATTCATCAGAAAAATGTGAAAAATGCTTTTTTCCTCTTCAAATCCTCAGTGCCTGCACAGAAATACATTCCAGGTGCACAGAACACATGTGCTGACAACATACACCGAAAACAAAAATCTTAAAACACATTTTAATCATCATCATTATCAGTTTTGTACAAAAAAAATAGCAAATTTTCTCACTTTTTCCAAATATGTTCATATTTACTTCATTGCTTGCAATTAACTATTCCAGTATTCCCCCATCAATCATCAGTAAATGTGTCATACTTTTCACCAAATTGTATACTCATAAAGGTTACTAAAAATTCAACCAAATTATGGTATCAGTGATGAGTTCAATTCTAGTTTGTAATCAACAGGCTTAGAGCCTCAATATCATTTTAGGCTACTCTGAAATGTCCGAATGACATAGCCTACTGGGCAGCACAGGGAATCCATGTGGAACTGCACTCTCTCCTGCACTGTTCACTTTGAACACCACAAACCTCAAGTACAACTCTGAATCATACCATATGCAGATATTCTCTGATGACACTGCAATTGTTGGGTGTCTCAAAGATGGCCAGGAAAGGGGAGTACAAGAGCCTTGTGGAAGACTTTGTTGGATGGGGTAGTGCTAACCAGCTCATCGTCCCAGTTCCCAAGAAACCATTGAATTACGGACCTGTGGCCTTGACTTCATTCACTATGAAGTCCTTTGAATGTCTAGTACTGCCTCATCTCAAAAACATCGCCATACGCCATTAATTGGACCCCCTGCAGTCTGTCTATAGGGAAGTGGGAGTGGATGATGCAGTTAACATGGCTGCATTTCATTCTGCAACCACTTGAACAGCCTGGGGTCTGTGCTACAGTGCTGTTTGTGGACTACCATACCTTTTTTGGGTTATCATAACTAAAATCACCACCAAAGTCTCTCAGTTCATTTCCTGCCATCTGTCAGTGGCTCTCCATCTTCCTGACTGACAGGATAACTCCTAGAACAACGTAGAACTCAACACTCTACAGCTGTGCTCTCAAACTATAGGGTGTGGACACATGTCAGGCGGGGCACAAGACGTCTCCTTGCCTTTGACCAACAGTTACATGTACACTCTCATGTTTCAGGGATACATCATCTCCCAGAATCTAAAGTGGGAGATCCAACTTCTTCATTGGTATCCTCAAAAAGGCCCAGGTTAAACATACGAACTGTGGAAATATGGCTCACCACAAGAGGTATTGGCCATCTTTTATCATCTACACAGCTGTATATTCATCACAGTGCGGTTTGGAGCAGCCACTAAACAGGACAAGCACAATCTACTATACAAAATTTGGTTGAAGGAAAAGTCATTGTGCACCCCTAATACATGTATTCCTATTAAGGATACAGTTTTATATAAAATCCTATCATCATCATCATATCACCATCTGATAAAAGTCCCTTACATATTGTTTTTTTTTTTATGTTTCATGTCGGAAATGTGACTAGGAATACTTCCATTTTGTAAACCAACAAATAAAATAATAAAAAATTAATAAATAAAAATAATATTAAATAAAGAAGAAGTGCTGATAATCAAGTCCTCATTATGTTCAAAATGCCATAACTTCCAGGGCACCTAGAAACAAAATTTATTAACTTGTGTTAGTCATACTAGGTGTGTATATTTGTAGAGATATACAAAGTTTAATCTTTTGCCAATGTGCATTATCTTCTGTGAATATGTTAAATTTCCAGTATGTGGAAACATGGCTTGTTGAGCTTGTTGATTGTTGAGCCAATTGATAGTCCAACTAGAAATCTTCCCATTTCCACTGATTCTGGTTGGATTTTATAGCCTAACTAGTAATCATCCCATTTCCACTGTTTCTGGTTGGATTTTGTAATAGTTGGTTGGGAAGTTAGTTGGGAATAGTTGATTGACAATGAAGTAAAGTAAAGAAATATTGAGAAAATGCCTACTTTTAGCACTAAATGGAGGGACAATCATACATAAATGTATTTTTTCCAATTAATGTTGTCGGCACATGCATTCTGTGCATCTGGAATGTATTTTTGACAGCCACTGAGGATTTAAGGGGAGAAAAAAGTTTTTCACATTTTTCTGCAAAATATTGAAGGGTGCATACACTAAAATGGGGACAACTTTTTTTTGCGATATTTCCGGCAGAGCAGACCCTCCAATTATTTGTTATTGGGGTTAAAAGTAACAAAAAAAAAAAAAAAAAAAAAAAAAACGAAAAGTATAACAGACGGACCTTGGCTCCCTGACTACTGGTAGAGACTTAGCTTTATAATTGTCCTTGAACTGTGTGTAGCAGTGCAGTTCTGAAACCACGGCATCTGTGCCATCTTGTGGATGGATATGGAAAGCAATGTAATGGATCTAAACTCACAAGGCAGGAAGAATGGGCAACACACGATTGCTAGTGTAAGGGTTTTGGACTTTGGTTCTTGTCTTGTCTTAGTTTCTAGTCTCTTGTGTATTTTGTGTCTTTAGTTCTTGTCCTGAGTCACCTGTGTTCTGTCTTCCTGTGTCCTGTTTGCTATGTGCTTCTGTTGTCCTGGGATCCATTCAACGGCATCTTGTTACGCACCGGTGCCTAATTGAATGATAAGTTTGCCCGTTACGCTCCACACCGGTGCGCAACATGCTTCTGAGGCAGTTCACTCTTGTTTGATGGGTGTGTCAGATCAATCAGCATGTAGGTGTATCGGAAGCTCTGAGATTTAAAGCGCTAGTGCTAAATATAACACAAATTCATGTTGTGTTGGATTGTCCTCTGGTGACAGTAAAAGCAGTGGTAATGTTATCATTTTGTAATATTCCTAACAATGATACATTTAAACTGCTGAGGTTGTTGTCAAGTTCAGCTATTTCCTTGTCTGTCACCACATGCAGAATGGCCCTCCAGGCTTCCATTATTGCTGCACTGACATGACGCAACAAGTGTAATAACCTGCAAGTTTGTGTGATAATGATGTTTTGTTATCTGTTAAGTTTCCTAGGTTGCTATGTGCCTTTTTGGGGAATTACAGGGGTGGAGTTTAGGTGTGCCTGTGTGTGTGTGTGTGTGTGTGTGTGTGTGTGTGTGTGTGTGTGTGTGCGCGCAGGTGCGAGAGAGTGAGTGTCAGAGAATTGGGAGAGAGACAGTAGTGTTGTTAGAAGTTCCAAAAGCGTGAGTTGTGGCTAAAACAGCAACTCATTCTTGTTGTATGTGTCTACAATAAAGAAAGGAGTTCACCCTGTTAAACCGTGTCCAGGAGTATCACATTGGTGTCAGAAGTTTGAGATTCAACCCTGCTTCGTTTTGCTTCGAGTGAGCAACATTATGGATGATTTCACTGCCCGTGCCGATGTGAAGAGAGAGAGGGACGATTTGCCAGAGTTCCCTGGTATGTTATCCTGGGCTGACGGTAACTTTGGAGCTAGTTTGAGGCACGGTAGGCCTACCACTGCTTCGCGCCACTGGGAGCCTGAGAGACCTGCTGCTGAGCTACGTAACAAGCACGAGTTTTCTCCGAATATAAACAAAGATGGCAGCGCCTTGCCGTTTGCTCCAGCTAGTCCGAAGACGCCGAAATTCTCTGGTAAGGGGAGCTGGGAGGCATACCGTGCTCAGTTTGAACTGTTAGCTTCTGCTGCTGGCTGGTCAGATGCCACAAAAGCCCTTCAGCTTGCACTGTCGCTGACGGAAGACGCTTCTGCCTGCTTGCCCCTTCTAAGTCCGGGGGAGAGGAGTGACTATGCAACACTAGTAGGAGCCTTGCAGATGTAACGGAGGCCAGCTAGCGCGGCTAGCTCGGTGGTAGTGTGTAAATCCTCATCACCCAATTCCATGGGCGCTTCTAACACGCTGAGTTAGAAGCTCGGGCTTTTAGCTCAGTTGGTTAGAGCGTTCCACTCCCACGCCGGGAGTTTGTAGCTTGTGGGGTGGCGGGTTCGAGACCCGTGTGCGGTGCGGACCGCCACCGGCTACATTGGTGCCGTGACCCGGATGGGAGTGAGGATTTGGAGGGTGAGTGTAACGGAGGCCAGCTAGCTCGGTGGTAGTGTGTAAATCCTCATCACCCAATTCCATGGGCGCTTCTAACACGCTGAGTTAGAAGCTCGGGATTTTAGCTCAGTTGGTTAGAGCGTTCCACTCCCACGCCGGGAGTTTGTAGCTTTCGGGGTGGCGGGTTCGAGTCCCGTGTGCGGTGCGGACCGCCACCGGCTACACAGAGGCGCTTTGGGGAATCTAATCTGAAAGACTCTTTACGTTGTGAGTTCAAACATCGCATCAGGCAGCCTGGTGAGTCCCTCCGTGTTTTGGCCTATGAGATTGAAAGCCTCAGCAGACGCGCTTATACTGATATGCCAACTACCATTCAAAGTGAGCTAGCTCATGACCAGTTCGTCTAAGCCCTTACGCCAGACAAACTACGCCTGCATGTACAATTTGCCCACCCAGCCACCTTGGGACTGCAGTTTGTGCCACTAAGCAATCAACATCTCCTGCTGTCACGGTTGCTGCTGTGACGGACTGCCCACCCAGTGGATGACACCAGGCGTCGCCCTATTGTCTGCTGGGGGTGTGGCCAGCGAGGACATCTGCTTCGTCGCTGTCCGATGGGGAGAGGCCAGCAGGGAAACGGCAATGGGTCCGGGTAGCCCCGACACCACGGACCCCTTCAGCCACTCACCGGGGACTGCTGTTTTTGTCTGAAGGGGAGGAGTGCATGGACATGTTCACACAGACTGACCCAGTTGTAACAGTGGGCTGGACAGAGGTGGGTAACCTGTGCCACGTTCCGGTGCAGGTGGGAAATGTGTCATGCTCAGCCCTTGTAGATACGGGGTCCACTGTCACTTTGATAAGACCTGACGTTGTTCCGGCGGGGACCATCTTAGAACAGACCTCTGTGAAACTGCAAACAGTTACTGGAGAGACTGCCTCCATGAGGGGTAGCGGGACTTTTGTCTTTAAAGTAGGCAATTTAGCAGTGACTTTTAGGGCATGGGTAGCAGATGTGAATGACCCATGCATTTTGGGCCTTGACTTTCTGAAATTCACATGGTGTGCATTAAACCTGGGCTCTGGACTGTTAGTTTTGCCCGGGGGTTAATGTGTTCAGCTGACGTCCCTCTCCCAGCGAGTAAGCCAAATTGTGCCCACCTGCAGCACACCCCGGAGCCACTGGTCTCCAGATGCAAATGACCCAGCCTAACCCATGTTTGTCGCCAGGGGGCCATGTAGACACGCCTCCATTTGAACAGACAAGCCACCTGGTGGATCAAACCGAGGCAATCAGGGACATTTGGATAAAGAACTGTGCCGGTCTAGATGACCAACAACAATCAAACCTGTGGCAGCCCTCTCGCCTGAGTCACGACCTAAGACTGCGTTCAGCACTGGTAGGGGGCACTGGCAATTTAAAGTCCTCAGCTTTGGACTATGCAATGCCCCGGGGACATTTGAGAGACTTTTTTTTTATCCATGGTTTATATTGTGTTTTTCCAAAGTACAAAACAAGCAAACAGAGGTCAATCCTCCAACAATGTCACAAAACAATATTGAAGCAGATATGAATGATACAATACCATACACCATTAACCCCATTCACACCCATCCACCCTCCATCTCGTAGTATCCACCCAACCCCCCACCACCCTCTATCCTCCCAATCCAGGCTGTATGGAACTAAAGGTAAAAAAAAAAACACAACTAAATAAATATATTTAAATATTAATGGTAATAATGATATAAATTATCAATTAAAAAACAAAATCAGGATCAAATTAGCAAAACAAAAAAAAGCCATTATGGTAGAAGAGTAGTCCTTCAACACATCAGAAAGGATATTGGACATTAAAAGCAAACATTGTCAGGGCAGAACATGGTTTGTCTCAGGCTGCAGAACAAGGGAGTCTATGTGCAGAAGAAAAGGTTGCCAGAGTTTATCAAATTTAGCCAAAGTGCCTCGCAAAAGATACCTAAGCCTCTCTAGTTTTGAAAACACCAAGGTATCTCTTACCCATAGTGTGTGTGAAGGTGGATGCTTGGATTTTAAAGACATTTGAGAGTCTTATGGACAATGTACTAGCTGGTGTCCCCCGCCAACAGTGTTTAGTGTACCTGGATGATGTCTTGGCCCATGGGAAATCTTTCCAGGCTGCACTGGATTCTCTTAGGGATGTGCTGGGGAGGATAGCTGCGGCGGGGCTTAAACCGCATCCTGAAAAATGCCATTTCATGAGGAGAGAAGTGGAGTTTTTAGGGCATAGGGTGAGTAGTGAAGGCATTAGCGCGCTGGAGGAGAAAGCCTGTGCTATTAGTGAATGGCCAATACCTAAGACCCAGAGGCAGCTGAAAAGTTTTCTAGGTCTAGCCTCTTACTATCGGAGGTTTGTGAGGGGTTTTTCCTGCATAGGCGCACCTCTCTTCCGCCTGCTTCAGAAAAATCAGCGGTTCACATGGTCAGCAGACTGCCAGGAAGTATTTAGCACTCTTCAACATGCACTCACACATGCCCCAGTCCTCACGCCCCCAGACCCAGCCTTACCTTTTCTGTTGGACACTGATGCCAGTGATGTTGGCATGGGCGCAGTGTTGTCACAAACAGGGCCTGAAGGAGAACGAGTGGTGGCGTACTTCAGCCGCATCTTCAACAGGAGTGAGAGGCGCTACTGCGTTACAAGGCGTGAGCTGTTAGCTGTTGTAACGGCTGCTCGGCACTTCAAGTATTATTTGTGTGCCGTGCCTTTCACCATCAGGACAGGTCACGCTGCGCTCCAATGGCTCATGTCTTTCCGTGAGCCAGAGGGTCAGGTGGCGCGCTGCAGTCTTTCCACTTCACTGTGGTGCACAGGTCAGGGGCCCAGCACGCCAATGCTGATGCTCTGTCAAGGCGCCCATGTTCTGTTGATGGCTGCAGCTACTGTGACAGAAGGGACGCCAGAGAGAGAGAGCTACGGGGCGAGGAGACCACGGCTGAGCCAACATGCTGTGCGTTGCAGGTGGTGGATGCTGCTGAGTGGGCTGCTCGTCAGGAGGAAGATGGAGACCTGAGGCCAGTGCGGCAGTGGGTCCTCAGCGGGCATAGGCCAACCTGGGAGGCTGTGTCAGGACTGTCTGTGGCCACAAAGAGTCTGTGGAGCAAATTCAGTGTGCTGCGCCTGTCTGACGGGGTGCTGCAATGGGTTTGGAAGGAGCCAGCCACAGGGGAAGAGATGTGGCAAGTGGTGGTGCCAAAAGCCCTCAGAGAGGCAGTGCTGGGGGCCTGCCATGGAGGTGCTGGCTCCGGTTACTTTGGGAGCTCAAAGACTCTCTGTCGTTGTGACACATGTGCAGCACACAAAGGCCCCCTGGATAAGCGCAACGACGCATCATTTTGGAGGCGCCTCCACTGTGTTTGAACTATGACTCTGACGAAGACGTATCAGTCGAAACGAAAGACTGCAAGTGTCACCAGTGTGCTCCTATCCTTTCCCTAAAAAGAACCTAAGTCCAGATGAGATGCACCTGATGTTGCAGAACTGGGATTGATGCGTGAAGTGCCCTACTATTTTGGATTTGGATTGCCCAAAACAGTAACGTCACCGGTAATTTTAGCCAAGTTCAACTCGTACTGAGGCAGGTCGTTTGCCATAAGGTTAATGCTTATAAAATAGTCAGGCTTATCGGTATCTAAGCAGATGCCATTACCTAAGTGGTGTAATGATCCGTGAACTAATTTGCACCAACATGATGATGCGAACAGTAAACAATCTTGAATGGAAAATATAGCCTAATGTTGAATCACTGATTTGCACTGGACTGGCAGCTAGAAGTTGAAGTTCTGCATTGAAGTGAATAGTAACAATCATGTAAGCAAGTTGCATTAAAGCAAGTTGCATTTTTTTTTTTTTAGGGGGGGTGTACCCCACTTCAAAAATCCCCACGACACCACTGATTGTAAAGTCTGTGAAAAGTTATTCTTTTCGTGTGCAGAAAGCAGTCAAATCGATATGAGCTTGCAAATTCAAGCGGTAATATGGATAAACTTTCCTGAAAGAAATGAAGAGCGACATGCTGTTGGCGAGTAGAACATTTAAATTGCTGCTGTGCTCCCGTATTACAACCTGCCCCTGTTTCATGTTAGGAATTAATCCTATGCCTTGCGTGGATGGGGTCAGGCAGGCAGTTCCGCACACAATGAATGACGGCAAAATTGAGTTGTTAAAACTTTTTTTTAACATAATTTATTGACTGCAGGCTTCAGGCCACTTGGTCTTTCTTGACAAATTAAAATAAATTCTATGTATCGTGATCTATCACACGCTAATCAAAATGCATCACCAGACCGAATAAAATTACAGAAATTAAGACAGAATCCGACCCGAACAGTCGGGCCCCGATGGGTCCCGTCGGGTTCGGGCAAAAATCTTAAGCTCTACTGCAGATCTGGCATTTGGTAGGCCGCCGGACACTGAACCCCCACCGGGACCGGAGTACGCCCGGAAGCTACAGGATCGCCTTGAGAATGCCCATGCCTTCCCATATGAAAAAGATTTATATGAAACTTACATTTTCCCTATATGATGTATAAGAATCTGATATGTATATTATAGGGGGCTCAAACCTCATACAAAATCCATATAAAATGCACATACTGTGAAACTTCATTGTACAATGTTTTTGTTATGTTGTATAAGAATCTTATATGGGGTTTATAGGGGACTCAGGCCACATGCAAAATCGATATAAAATCCATATAATGTGAAACTTATACAACTTTGCACCATGTAAGAATTGTATATGACACGTCCCATGTGAAAAAGATTTACATAAACTTTACAATGTTTTAGGCCTATACGTTGTATAAGAATTTCAGGGTGTGTAGGGCTGTCAAACCACATGCAAAATGCATTTGCAATGTTTCTATATGTTTATGTTTTATGTGATTCACACATTGGTGGAATTAAAGGAATACTTTAACTTTTTATGAAAATTGGTCATTCATCCTCTTCTCTGAAGTTACATATGTGGGTAAAATCATTTTGGTCTGGTAATCCAAATTTTAGCTTTAGCTCAGCATAGGCACTGGACTGTAATGTTGCCAAAGACTTGCTATCTGGCTACTTTACATTCCAGCACCTATGCTAAGCCAAAACGCATGCACTAGGGACAGCCCACATAACTTCAGGGAAGAGGATGAATGATTAATTTTCATAAAAAGGTGAAATATTCCTTTAATTTCACCAATGTGTGAATCACATAAAACATAGAAACCTTGGGTAACACTTTGCGGTAAGGGTACATGAATTATCATGAATTCATGCATGATTTCATTCATGATTCATTCGTGATTCATGCATTACTTCATCTCTGAATATTTAATGACTCATCAGGTATTAGCATGAATTCATTGTTTATCATTAATGACCTCCTGCTGAAATAGCAGATGATCTTAAGCATTAATTACTCTGGGTACATCATCATGAGTCATGACTAATTACACATGATCATGATGTTCAAAAGAATGTGATATAATTTGATATAATAAAAGTACTTATTTAGCCTACTTTGGCCTAGTTCATCATATCTATCCCATACGTCAACTAAATTTTCCAATTTAACCATGTCAACACTTTAGTTGAGAGGGCACAAATATGATGAAGTCATCATGATCATGGTAATAATCATGACTCATGCTAATTAATCATGACTCATGATGATGTACCCAGAGTAACTAATACTTAAGATCATGTGCTATTTCTGCAGGAGGTCATTAATGACAAACAATGAATTCATGTTAATTCCTGATAACTCATTCGACTTTCAGAGATGAAGTAATGCATGAATCATGAATTTATCATGAATGATTTCAGGCATGAATTCATGATAATTCATGTACCCTTACCGCAAAGTGTTACCCACTTCGGTAACACTTTATATTAAGACACACATATTCACCATTAATTAGCTGTTTACTAACATGTATATTAGTAGCAAACTAGCTATTTATTACTCATTATAAAACACTAATTAATACTTTATTCCGCAATACTTCTTGTAGAAGAAGTCTTGCATAATAAAGTATTAATTAGTGTTTTATAATGAGTAATAAATAGCTAGTTTGCTACTAATATACACGTTAGTAAACAGCTAATTAATAGTGAATATGTGTGTCTTAATATAAAGTGTTGCCGACACTTCTTATAAGTTTCATATAAATCTTTATCATATGAGTTTTCCAGAGAAGAGCTAGAGAAAGCTGGCATGAGGCAAAAACGAAACTATGATGTGAGGAGTAAGGGCAGAGACTTCCAGGCTGGGGAGATGGTATGGGTTTACACTCCTAAATGGAAGAAAGGCTGGTGCCCTAAACTGGACTGCCACTGGGATGGCCCATGTGATGGCCATGTAGGCCCATGAGTGAGGTGGTATATAGGTTCCCCCTAGGGGAAGAAAAGTGGTTCTCCACCGGGACAGGTTAGCACCATACAGAGGGACTGCCTTACTGCCCCTGACACCCCCTCTGCAACTCCTGGGGGGCAGTGTAATAACCTGCAAGTTTGTGTGATAATGATATTTTGTTATCTGTTAAGTTTCCTAGGTTGCTATGTGCCTTTTTGTGGAAATAAGGGGTGGAGTTTAGGTGTGCCTGTGTGTGTTTGTGTGTGTGTGTGTGTGAGGTGTGCAGGTGCGAGAGTGTGAGTGTCAGATAATTGGGAGAGAGACAGTAGCATTGTGTTGGAAGTTCTAAAAGCGTGAGTTGTGGCTAAAACAGCAACTCATTCTTGTTGTATGTTTCTACAATAAAGAAAGGGAGTTCACCCTGTTAAACCGTGTCCAGGAGTATCACAGTATGTTCAGCCCGACAGGGGCGGTCCTACCCTCTTTGGTGCCCTGGGCGAACACCTTATCTAACACCCCCCCCCCCCCCCCAAAACAAATACAATAATAATGATAATAATAATAATAATAATAATAATAATAATAATAATAGCATAAAAATGATGCAGCACGCCTCATCATACTATCATGGCCTTGAACAAGAGGATAAAAATAAAAAAACAAAGGTATTGCTGCTAATTTCCATTTTCCGAAACTCTTGTGGTACTTATGGTAGCTATTAGTTACTCTCTGCATGTCCTCCCTTTTCTTGTGTGTGAGACTTCAGCACTGTAGTCTGAAAGCAGGCAAACCTTTGGGGTGCTCACTTTCTGCAAATGGGTGATAGACAACTCTTCTGTTCAAATTATACCATAATGTGTAGTGAGTTTTTTATTTAGTTTTATTTTTTGAGCTCTTGGTTATTGGATGGAACTCCAGCAGATAACTAAGCCAAGTTTATAACACCAGATAAAGATATTTCCCTTGTCAAAATGTGTGATCTTTACACTGAAATTGAACCCCCTTATTTTCAAGCAAGTACATTAAGTGGTACCAATGCATGCATCTGGTTGTCTACTTCAATTTGATACCAAATACCTCCATTGAAGGCGCAGATATACCCATACCAAAGCCAATGAAGCAAAACCGCTTCACCCGAGGTTGTATTTTTCGGCGCCCGCGTGCACAAAAAAGAAAGAAAGAAAAAAAAACTTCGGGTCCGAGATGACGCCCCCCGACGATGCCGCCCTGGGCGACCGCCCATATCGCCTATGCCAGAAACCGCTCCTGCAGCCCGACATCGTTTACGTTAGGTTCAATGTTATGCACCATTACGGCAGTTTTGAATAGCCTCCTGTGTTTCCTTGTCTCCTGTGTCTCCGCCCCTCACCTGTGTCATGATTTGATTACTGTTTTTCTAGTCTCCTGTTAACCTGCCTCTCGTTGTTCCGGTAACACTTTGCGGTAATGGTACATGAATTATCATGAATTCATGCATGATTTCATTCATGATTCATTCGTGATTCATGCATTACTTCATCTCTGAATATCTAATGACTCATCAGGTATTAGCATAAATTCATTGTTTATCATTAATGACCTCCTGCTGAAATAGCAGATGATCTTAAGCATTAATTACTCTGGGTACATTATCATGAGTCATGACTAATTACACATAATCATGATGTTTTTGTTCAAAAGAATTTGATATAATTTGTTATAATAAAAGTACTTATTTAGCCTACTTTGGCCTATCATACGCCATACGTCAACTAAATTTGACCTATTTAACCATGTCAACACTTTAGTTGAGGGGGCACAAACATGATGAATTCATCATGATCATGCTAATAATCATGACTCATGCTAATTAATCATGACTCATGATGATGTACCCAGTGTAACTAATACTTAAGATCATGTGCTATTTCAGCAGGAGGTCATTAATGACAAACAATGAATTCATGTTAATTCCTGATTACTCATTAGACTTTCAGAGATGAAGTAATGCATGAATCATGAATTTATCATGAATGATTTCATGCATGACTTCATGATAATTCATGTACCCTTACCGCAAAGTGTTACCGTTGTTCCTTGTTCCCTGCCCTCCTGTGCCTTATTAAGTCCTGTGTATTTAAGCCCTTGTGTTTCCTGTCATCCTTGCTGCGCCATTGTGTGTATGTCAAGTTCTTTGTTGGTCTTCATGTCTTGAGTAAAGTGAGTTTATCTCAAGTCTAAAGTCTCTAGTTCTCTAGTCTTAAGTCTTGTGTTTGACTTTTTGCCTGCACTTGGGTTCCAAAACCCTATTCCTTAGAAGAAACGTGACAGCTAGATGTTCCAGATGAGGCGAGCATGACTAGGAGGGAACAATGACATTTCTAGGGTCGCGGCGGGAGCGTGTCTATGTTCCCACAGCCCTATGTTCCCACAGCTCTATGTTCCCAGTTTTTTTTTTCTTTCTTCAGTCAGGTACTATGGTCCCACATTTCTACCCCTGCCTGGTAAGACCCCCTATGTAAGTTCAAGCAAGATTCGATCTTTGGTATTATTTTCCCTCAATAGTGCCTTCCAGGTAGTGGGGTTTAGTTTTCCATCCACATTCCACAACGATTTTATATCCATCCACCTCAGCGATATTTTTTTAAATCGACCTCAGCAATCATTTTTGGAATCAGTTTCAATCCTCCATTCTAATGTGAACGTAAGGGCTAAATGGATAAATATTACCTGTGTTGGTGTAAACATGCCCTTATTGTTCATTCATTCCCTTATTGCTGTGGGAAAATAGGGTCTAATTTTTTAAAAAAAATCTTTGTAATGTGAGAGCATGCGGGGCTGTGGGAACATAGGGCCCAATTTCCAAAATCTTCTAAGAAATGTGGGAACATAGGGTTGTGGGAACATAGGGCTGTGGGAACATAGGGCCTAATTTCCAAAAATTCTGTCAAAAATAAAAATTCCTAACAAATGTGGGAACATAGGGCTGTGGGAACATAGAGCTGACCCCATCACACCACTTGCTGTTCGTCATGATGCAAACACCGCCACTTTTCGGTTTTCCAAACTCCTCTGTCCCATAAATTCTGTCTCGTTTACCTCTATGCGTGAATACTGGAGTCGTATGGAGGTGGACTATTCACCTAAATTTTGTACTTGCATCATGTTTTAACATATTTTAAGACAAAATCATACTGAATTTCTCTTTTAATTTGCTAACTATCGATGCCTACTGTATGTGCACTTCCATGTTAGAGTGTCTTTTATGTCTAGCTCCCTGTTTAGTTTAGTTGTGTCAGATTTTTAATGCTGCACATTTGGAGTTTGAGGAAAGGCAATTCAGTGTTCTGTGTTGTTACATGGTCATTGTAACACAGATTGGCTTTAAATCCAATACTGAAAACTAGAAAAGCGATCTGAGGGTCTACCCTTACCCTAACCCTCATCCTAACCCTGAACTGAGAGGAGTAGTGCCTTAAAGGCAGCGCTGCCTGGAAGGCACCGTTGAGGGCAAAAAACTACCAAAGACCAATGTGGTCACAGAAACAATATAAATTCCAGACCATGTTCTGTATCACCGTTCGCCACCAAAATCCAATCAGTTCTTGCTTGCCCCAATATACACATTGTCCGAACATTTCATCCAAATCCGTGCAGTATTTTTTTTAGTTATCCTGCTGACAAACCAACAGATAGACAAACCAACGTGACCGAAAACATAACCTCCTTATGTTGAAGGTAGGGTTCAAGATCCTATTGTATGAGCCAAAATCTTTGGACGAAAGTACGTAGGATGGCGTCATCAGGCTAGGGTCCCTCTGTCAATCTACCATTATCAATACAGCTTGGACATATACCAAAAAATGGAATTTCGTACTGTATTATCTGAGAAATTCCATTTTTCCTTTCTTACGTGACTTTGGACATCAAGTGGAACAATTCATATGACAGACAGAATGGAAGTAAAGACATTCAGGTCTGGTAGCCTGTGCATGTTCAGTTAACAAAACAACACTGCTGTTTTAACCACTACCTGTATTATCGACACCCCAGATACCACATCACTGGAACATTACCATAAATAATCTTAAGTACAGCAGCTCTTTAGAGGGGGAGGGGTATAATTCCTCCCGCCCTCTCATTGAAAAGCATGTTTCAGACATTTCTGTTCACATCAGCCATTTATAAATAAGAAAGCCCAAGTTTCAAAGTAGTTTATGGGGACCCTCATGATGTCCTCTTTAGGAGCAAGGCTGTTTACTGTCCTCCTGGGTAAGCTCAAATGTACATTCTTCTTTATAAAATATTCACCTATAGGCCTACGGCATGAGTTTGATTTTGCCTTTATCAATGCATTCCCAAATTTATGTTTCTATTAGATTTTATGTCAACAAATATCATGGCTTGTGATATTTTATCAAGTAAAGCATAGTAAAGCCACTGATATTTTCAGGTGTGATACAATCGTCTCTGAAGGTCTCAGGAACTCAAGTCAATCTAACGGTCAATCTAGGGGATAATGTTACTCTCTACTGTGACCGTATGTGGGTGTATGGCAAACATACTTACTGGTATAAAAACTCCACCAGCCAGTCCCATGATCTACTGGGCTTGTGTTAGTTCTGTTACGCTGAGACCGAGACTCAGCTGTTCAGCATATAACTAGACCACAAGACTGAGAGTAGTTGCTGGGCCACATTAGCCTCATTTGACCATCCCCTTTCACATCTTTCCACTTTGTGCAAAGTGTCAGGAACATCTCCAATGGCAATCATTTTCTCGCGGGAGGGTACTATGCAGTCTCAATGTTCTGCAACATTTTGCTAAAAGTTATAAAAATATATTAAAATTAGAATTGGCTGTCAAAATGAAAATGGGGGACTGAGTTAGTTTTATATAAACTATAACATAGTCGTTTTTTTAAAATGTATATAAAAAAATTAACTACTGCCTCTTAAATATACAAATCATATAAAACGTGTCTGCACAGATTACTGTATACGTTGAACAGGTAGAGTAACTATGCACAACACTGTTTTCTCCACCATATTTGGACAATGTTGTGTATACCCCCTCCTCCTTCCCTTGCAGCCCGCCCTGAACTTCTCATTTAAAAGCGTTTATAACCGTCATGACATTTTCCATTGACATCAACCAGTTGACAAGCTTACATTACTGACCCCTGTCATGTCCTTCCTAAGAGTAACTATATTCGCTCTCCTCAGTAAGTTTTTACTTTATTGCATATATAATAATAGTTTTGGGCTTTTAAATGTAGTCACTTCTGTGACTCCTGTCTTCAGCCAACTTCATGAGTGGAATAATATGCAGGAATAGATTTTAATTGCATAATTAAGAGCATAACTAAGAGCATAATTTTGTTCTGTTCATGTCTGTAGGTTTATCTCCATTTCTTAGACTTTATATTGATGAATATGATTTAGTGATATTTGATACAAAATCATGATCATCAGTTGATAGGGTAAAATTAATAACCCACCATCCTTTTCAGGTGTGATAACTTTGGCTCTGACTGTCTCTGGAACAGAAGTCAATCTAACGGTCAAGCCAGGGGATAATGTTACTCTCTACTGTGACCGTATGTGGGCTCATAGCAAACGTATTTTCTGGTATAGAAACTGCTCACACTATAGACAGCCCTCATTGGTGATCTCAAGCTATGACCTTAAAAGAGATCACGATTCTACCAAAGCTAATACATTAGTCTCCAGCTATGACTTTGAATGGAACTCCACCGGCCTATCCCATGATCTACTGATCAAGAACATCACTGAGTCTGAGCTGGGATTGTACTACTGCTCCGTTGCGGAAACTAAAGTGATTGATGGAACTGTAATACAGCAGACACTGATACATTCTTTTGGGAACATCACTTACAAGTTATTCTTTGGCGGTAAGTTCACTGCAATGACTATTTTCATACAGTTAGAAATGGCTCAGGATGATTCCAAATTATGTACAGTACATGTTAAAAATAGTGGACGTATATAGTGGACCTCATAATGTGTGATTTTGAGTCAATTTAAATTATTATTAGCACATTGAAAAAGAAGATGTCCCAAAGTGCTCTGAAGCTCTGAAATATTGGTATGGGAAATGAACAGGAAAGAATCCAGCTTACAGCTACAAGAGGTTAAAAGATTAAAGAGAAAATTATAAATGAGCTCAATCTTCAGAATTGATAAAAAAACTTAAAAAGATTTCACATTGCCATGATTTCACATTGTGTAAATTATATTACACTTTATTTATTAACTGTAGCATATAGAATAGTGCTAACAATTTGGAAGAAATCTCTAGTTATATAAGGGATAATGGGTAAAACTTTATTTGAAGGTAGCAAGAGTGACTTATCAGGAATTCACCTGAATTCATTGTTTGTCATTAATGACCTCCTGCTGAAATAGCACATGATCTTAAGTATTAGTTACTCTGGGTACATCATGAGTCATGATTCATTAGCATGACCATGATGAATTCATCATGTTTGTGGCCCCTCAACTAGTGTTGACATGGTTAAATTGATAAAATGTAGTTGACGTATGGGATAGATATGAGGAACTAGGCCAAAATAGGCTAAATAAGTACTTTTATCATATCAAATTATATCAAATTCTTTTGAACAAAAACATCATGATCATGTGTAATTAGTCATGACTCATGATGTACCCAGAGTAATTAATGCTTAAGATCATCTGCTATTTCAGCAGGAGGTCATTAATGATAAACAATGAATTCATGCTAATACCTGATGAGTCATTAGATATTCAGAGATGAAGTAATGCATGAATCATGAATGAAATCATGCACGAATTCATGATAATTCATGTACCCTTACCGCAAAGTGTTACCTGCATCCTTAAAGGAATACTTCACAGATTTGCATTAAGATTTGTGTAATTTGAAACCTGTTAGTATATCTAAATGGTTGTGATTTCTACATTGACTCCCCAGTGCCTAACAACACCCCTCAGCTGTGCTATATGAATTATATAGAACACCCTCTTGGGGCTTACTGATTAAAGGAGAAATCCAGTGAATCTGGCAATAGCTTGTTCCAGGTGCCTGAATGCTGTTTTTAAGAAAAAGAATGGGAAAATTTGATGATACATGGACCGTAACTTTGAGCGGTTCTTTGATTTATTCTTGCAAATACTCTGCGCCAGTTGAGTATTTTGAGTGACTGGCAAAAAATGGTATACACTGTTATTTGCATACTATTCTTAAATAATGTACAGTAGCCTAATGCACCGTAAAGACAGTAATTACTTATGAAGAGTCAATAGGAAACCATTACAGAGAATAATTAAGGTATTATGTTGGAAATATATTCCACATAATCTTAAAGAGGCCCTGACATGTTTTTGTATAGCCATTGTTAAGGTCTTGTCAAGGCATCTGAAGCAGTCTCATAGCTGTACACAGATGGCTATTTCTACCATAAACTTTGAACTGTGAGCCATGTGGTCTGTAAAACATACATGTAATGACAATAAACACGCTGACCAGTTGGACTTAGTAGTACCTAAGGAATTTATATTTACCCACCTGCTGGCAATTCACAACTTCTGCCTATATCTGCACAGTCCTCATGCCAACTTCAGGAAACCCCTCCAGACAGAGTGCAAGCTCCGCAACCTGGTGTTGAAATGTGGCGATTTTCTAAACTGATAGGACATGGAACTACTGGAACTACTACTCTGTTCCAGCATAAATATCAAGAAACTGTGGCTTGGACTTTATATGCTCTCACTTGGACAAATGATCAAGAACAACTCAAATTTATTTTCTTCTATCACCAAACGATTATGCCCCCCTTGAATGTCAGCTGAAATTCTTGATTTTGAGGTGTGGCCCGAATGAAAAGCTAATTGAATAGCCCTAGTGTAAGGAGTTTTATGGTGGTGTGGACGTAGGGAAGGGTCTAGGTGTCCCCTGTTCATACACAGTGTTACCATTAAATGTCTGAGCCGGACCTACATATTTTCGAAGTGAGCCTTTTCTACCACCTATTAGCCAATTATTTGAATTCTGATAGTGGACTCACTCATTTAACTGCTACACCACAGTGTGTTTTTTCTGTTCCAGCTCCTGTGCCTGAGCCCAGCTGTCCTCCTCCTCCTCCCCCAGACTGTGGTCAGTGCAGGATGCTGCTGGTGTCCTTGTGTCCTTTTAGTGCTCTAGTGTCTGCTCTTATGGCCTTCCTCTGCATGCAGCTCCTCTGGAACAAGACTGGTAAGGCCAAGAGACCTCACTGTAACCAAGAACGTTCACTCTAGCCATTCTGCCACATCCACACTAACTGATGTTCTCTGGTCTTTCTGTCCATAGGGTCATTTCCAGAGTATGACAGAAAGAAAGGTGTTGGATTTCAGGTACTGTCTGATGCCTGATCTAGGAACCAGAATCACACTTAAAGGAATGCACTGGAGTGAATTCAAGCATAGCCCTGCTGCACGAGCCTTCCAACAGCGATACATTTTGCATGAAATGAAAGAATTTCAGCATAGACCTAAAGCAAACGTGAAACACCTTACATTGAGTCAATGTAACCTCAGATCTTACCTTCGGTTTCCAATAATCAGGTGCCATTGATTCAGTGTAAAGTGCCTGTTCGCTTCTGCATTCAAGTTTGGTCTATGCTGTACCAAATTATTTAGTTCCACTCGCTAACTAGCACATTTAGCAAGCTCTTTCAACAGGGCTTTGCTTGAATTCACTCCGGTACATTCCTTTAAGCAATTATGCATTACTCTGTTCTAGCTTATTTGCTCTGTTACTCTGATACAGGTTAGTGCATCACTGCCCCATCAGTTCCTGAGGAGCCAGAAGGATGTGGACGATGTCTGCACAGAAGTCACCTACAAACAACTGTGAAGGCTGATGCACATCATATGACCAATTACAGATGCATTACAGAAGAAACAGTATTTCATTAAAAGTAATATCCGGAGTGAATCAACATGTAGCCCTGCTTTATAGTGCTAAGCGCTATTGATAGCCACCTCAATGATGGAGTTTGCGAAACAGCAGCTAACATTAACAGAATGAGGCATGTCAAAACGTAACCTAATCAATTTGGTTTCATTTTGACATGCCCCATTCTGTTACCGTTAGCTGCCGTTTCGCTAACTCAGCCTGCGTTGGATGATATTCAGTCATTGAGGTGGGTATCAATAGTGCTTGGCAGTATAAAACAGTAGGGCTACGTGTTGATTCACTCCAGATAATTCCTTTAACATGTCCTATTGCATATTGAAAATGGCCTTTTATTTTGGCAAGCTTATAGTAGACAGTAATCTTCGCAATTTAAAAGTAGAAAGATTTTCAACAAGTTCATATTTGGGTTGTAGGTCTTGTGGGAACTCAACCATGTGGAATTCACTGACTTTTGCATAGTACCACACATGGCAGAAAATTTATTATATATTAGTTATTAGTTATTACACAAGAGTTGGCTTAGCAATGACTGTAAAGTCATGGATGCTGGTTAGAGAAAAAGTAGATGCTTCTGTAATGTAACACCTTTCCTTATGAATGTGTTATTAGCTTTGCATGTCTATGTTGTTCACAAAAGAGGGTAGGGAGATTCATTGAATTCAAATTAATAGCCTACCTGATGTAGAGAAAACTAGAGACAGCCTGATCACCGGATTTTGACCATTACGCCATGAGCTATTTTAGTTCCTGTTTAACTTGTGTTTACTGAGAATAATTCATTGCATCATTGGTATATTACTCACACTGACACTAGGTATCTCCTGTGGTCAAGTGCTATTTGAAGTTGCAAAAGTAGTGCTGCCTCAGAGGTGGGCCAATAGACTCATGCATCTTCATCAAAGACAAAGAAAAGAGCAGAATATATTGTCACACGAGTGTAGGTAAACTACATTCGCTTCCTGTAGATGTTATCATGACACCCACCTTGATACTCCCACCACCAGGGTTGGAAACATTTGTGATGAAAGTGATCACCACCATATCTTACAGGCATCCAATGTGCTTGACATTCAAGCCCTGTACTGCTTTTGCAAATAAGGACAGGAAACCCACAATAAGCTGAACAGTGTAGGCCTATTAAGTTCAATGTGTCTCTAAATGTTTGTCACAGCTACATACAGTAGCAAGAGGACTACAACTTTTTTTTGTGAAATCCGATAAATGAATGAAAAAAATCAATCAGTATTTCCAAAATCATTATTTTGGAAATCTCTTGCCATCTTCATGTAATGCTTTGCACAGAACTAGAAGATTTCAAAGCAGCAGTGCCAGCCCTAGCACAAACTATGGTAAAAGCTCAACAACATTCAACTTTGACTATTCAACATGGGAGAGACAAACCATTTTGCTCTTAATCCAGTGGCAAGTGCTGGTCATAACCAGCTACATTTCTCTTTGTACGAGGGTCTAGGATTCCGACCATTGATCTTGTTCTCATCAACCACATCAACCCCAAGCCAATCAGCGAACTTAAAGAATGCAGCACGAGAATATGATAGGCTATCTGTCAAGGTCTGATCCAATCGTTTTGAATTTAAACATCTCCAGCAAACAATCGTTTCTCAATAGCCAAGATCCCAGACCTTTGTATGAAGAGAACTGTTAACAAGTGGCTGGTTATGACCAGGCTATAGCTTAATGCTTTCATTTGCTGCAGTATTATATCAGGCAGTTGGAAGGTATCTAATTCCGCAGAACAGCAAATCTATCACTACAAATGTAAGAAGGAACCAACTGTTTTCAGTGCAGCACCTGTTAAATATCACACAAGAGTGTATGTGCTTGATGAAAACAAACTCAAAACCTTGTAATCACAAGGTTTATCCATCCAACCTATTCACAATCTTTCACAATCACAAGAATTTCACATCTTTCATTTCATTTATGGACCTTTCAGCTTTATATTTTATTTCATTGATACAATTTAAGGCCCTACACAAATATTTATCTACAGGAACACAATTTAAGTGTGACAAGTAAGGTCAAAAGTTTTTTTCTTCAAGGGCCTGAGAATTGTTTTTTCTATAAAAACCACAAGAAGTGCATCTCATCAGCGAATGCCGCACTGATCAAAAGAGCTCAGTGCAAAAGCTTATTTGCAGAACCCCCTGATGTTTCCACTCACCACCACCACCACCTTTGAACAAAGAGTTTGATGTTGCAGGTCAGAACAGATACAGTTGCAACAACAACAACAATAACAAGGAAAATTTCAATAAAATTTTATTTGTAGTGCCAAATAAAATACATTTGCCTTGTGGTTCTTTAATTAACATTGCCCCCTGTGTAACCTGTGTCAGTGCAAAAGTTATGAACATGTCAACTTTTGTGGTGACCCTTGGCAAGTTAATGGTTATATATATATATAACCCTCTGTTTTCAGTATGTGTTGAGCAAGAACATTTAATTTTTCATGTTAAATCCTGTTCATGCAAAGTGTTCTGATCTGAAGTGTTTTGAGTTGCAGTTCTCTTCTTCTTGAGTTTAACTGTGTATGCTCTGGTTGGTATATCCAGTGACGCTTAACACAGCTCTCTGTCATCATCCTAAAATGATAGTATAAATGATATTGACATAGAAATAGACGATAAACTAAAAGCCACTGAATCTCACTGGCTATGGGATTAAGAAAAAAGATGAGGTACCTGTTTTCCTGTCTGACTTTCTCTTTTCTTCAAGCGCTCCCCATGTTCAACTGGTCCTATTAATATCAATGTCATCATGTAGCTCATTAGTCTATGGTTCATAATATGACAACATATAAATTCTTGTGGAGCTCAAAAAAAGATGATATTGAATCATACCAGTCTTAGAGTGGCAGAGGAAGTGGACACAGGTGGAGGAGATGAGGGCAGAGAGTAGAGCACACACAGGACACAAGATGGCCAGCAGTGACAAGCACTGATCCCCGTCAGGGTTATGAGGACTGGAAGGTGTAGGAGAAGGACTAACTATGTGTAACAGGTGGCTGTTACTGTGTCCAAATTTGCCTAACAAAAGCCCCTCAGGTAACGCTGGAGGGGCTAGTTCATTCATTTAGCTTAATGCTGCTTATAAAAAGCTACGGCCTGGTAACACGCATGGGAATCCCACTGACTGCAACTCTGTACCTGACACTGTGCCCATGAAGGTATGTGTATCCCCGTTATCGCTAAGTAAGTGTAGCCGATCTAATTGTAAACCTTTTCCCTACAGGCTCTTCACGAGCGTAGCATAGGCTTCCGGGTAGGATGTTGGCTACTAGCCTAACATAGCCCGCCCATAATACGAATGTTCATCCGTATCCATGGTCAGGGGACGGTCTTCTGGGGCGGGTTTTCATCAGTTGAGAGACAACCGGCCAATAAGCAAAGCTGATTAGACGAGCTGTCCAATCATTTCAAACCAGAACTGAATGCCCTCCCCCCGCCCTATAATCGCATCAGGTTAAAGAACCTCCAGATCATGAATACGGATGAAGTATTATGGTCGGGCTATGTCAGGCTAGTTGGCTACTGCCCTACCTAAGGTGCACTTTACTATGCTCCTTGTATTATTTAGCGTGCAGTCATGGGCTGCTGAGTGACTAGCGCTCCAAGTGTGTTAATGTTTAATTAGTAGGCTAACGTGTAACTAGCAATGGCGAGATGACGCCTCATTGAGCCTTTCCAGCCAAAAGTGTTCAAATGTGCCGATTTCTCGATGCATCTAGTGCACGCTAGTGACACCTACAGGCCAAAAAAAATACAAAATGGAAAGCCTGCACCATAACAATAGCATAAGAACGGATTATGTTTACACATTAATTTACATGCACATACATATTTGGGAAAATGCACAATGTTAAAAGTGCTGTTTTATCTTCGAGGACCCCACCATTTGCTGTGATCACCCTTGTAGTGTTTAAACCTATTAGTGTATCTTTGCGTATGCGTGTTTGTGTGGTCACATGCATAGTGAAACTGTGGTAGGCAGGGGCGCCGCTAGAAATTTTGGGCCCCATAAAAGAGTACAATTTAGGGCCCCTTCACCAACTATCAAATTGTGTTATAGTAAAATTTTTAAGCGCAATTTGGTTTTTGGTTGGCACTGACTGGAAACTGCTATTGACCTGATGGCCCTTCCTTTCCTGTAGTATACATCACATGCTGCATGTTATCAACTAAAACAACTGTAAAAAATCATACTAAAAAGGAAAAACTTCCTTTTATGAATTGAGGGGGTCTGGGGGTCCGCCCCCAGTGAAAATTTTGAGAAATTAATAGTCTTTTCCTGCATTCTGGTGCATTTTAATATTTTGTAAGATCACATCTTATTGCAATTAATTTAATTTCTTAGTTAATTCCAATGCATGTTATTTGAGTGTTCTGTGAGGTAGGCTACTGACAATTATACTGACAATGACCCTGATTGAGTGTTCGCCAACTGTTGTTTTACATTTAAATTTAAGCATTTAGCAGATGTTTTTATCCAAGTTAGTTGGTTAGTAGTCAGTCAGAGTCAGGAATCTTTTTTTTTTTTTTTTTTTTTACAATTGAGCCTAACTTGCAGTCTATTTAAAAATTTGAGACTTTATTGTTTCACTGCACACCTCTGTAAAACGAGGCATTTATAGTTAACAAAAGTTCGATTTGATTCACACAGTCTTTTCCTATTGTAGCTAATCTGACAGTAGCCCGAACAACATAATGGGAGAGGGGGGCAGACTGGCTTCTCAATTTGCTATGTTGATACATTTTTTATTGTAAATTGTTTTGTTGAAAATAGCCTAGACGAAGTTGTGCTTCCTAATCTGCAGGAGTAGCCTAAATAGCACAGGGAATTCTTTGACAAACATTTCAATTCTCTGTTTACAAATAGGCTACATCTTCAGTTTGAGACTACAAAATCAACTGTGATTGGTGAAGTAGTGTTATTAACAGTAGCAAAAAAAACCTCACTGTAGATAAAGACTTAGAAGAACAGATAGGCTTATGGCTTCCACTGTTTTTTTTTAAATGTATGTAGCCTATTTGATTGCCTACCTCATGATCACAAGTGGCAAGTTGGGATGTAAAACTGTTTCCATAATAGGCCTGGCCTACACAATGAATTACATGTAATTTTACACCGTTTATCACCACAACTAGTAGCCTAAGCACTACAGTTGTGTAGCTCTGGTAAAGTAGTTTAAAATGATATCTGTACAGTTTTTGTGAGAAAATAACTGTCCCGAGTTATTAAACTGAGAAGTAGGCTACTCTGAATTTGGACATATGCGCACCCACCACGAGATCGCATTTTAAAATGCGTGTGCCGTTCGCTCTAAGATTTCTGCTGCTTGTCCTTTTGTGTTTGGGGCAACAAGGCTTCATGTTCACCACCACCATCAATCCAATTCAGCACCTTGTTTCCACAGTTGGCAAACAATGCTCAACGACAGTAGCAATTGAATTTGAACACCCTGCAGCTGAGCTGCTTTGCCGGAATGGAAACATTTACAGATGCGTGCTGCTGAAAGATTCAGACCATACCATTCGGTAAAAAGGGAGAGGGGTGCAACGACTATATACAAGATAATTCTTGGAAAATATTATAAAATACCACAACAATATTTAATTTGCTTAATTGAACAAATAAAATTAAATATATAATTTCAAAAACCTACTCAAGCCAATTCTGTTAAAGTAATACTAACAGCCCTGAAAGGGCCCCTGGCCAGTGCTGGGCCCTTAGAATCGTCCTAACCTTTCCCCCTATCGGCGCCCCTGGTGGTAGGCCTAAACTGTAGGTAGAAATAACTAATGGAGAATAAGATCTTAATATGTGACTTGTAATGTAATTTGTTGTCAATTAATGGCCATGGCAATAACATGCGTTGGCTAGTTAATGGTGAATTTGTTTTCCCTAACCTGAAGAGTAAAAAAAAATCATATCAATAGGAATAACCCAGAGCCATTCATACGTCTCTCAAATGAAATTATCCTTGCATCACTTTAATCTCAGCAACAGATCAGTAGTACACTCCCAGCCTAGACTCAGTGACGTTCTTGATCAGTAGATCATCATGGGACTGACTTGTGGAATTCCATTCAGAGTCATAGCTGGAGACTAGGTGTTGTGCTGTTCTTATGTTTTGTTTTACCTATGTAATGACTATATAGTTATTATTATATAGTTAATGAACAATACAATAAAGTTAATCGGAATGGGAACCCTTTCCCTAACCTGGTTCTCACGCAGATGGATGTTTCTCATCCATCTGGATTTTTGGCGATTGCCTAGCTGTTTTCTGCTGTGACGGGGCGGGGGTTGTATTCAAAAAACATCTTGAACCTGATTGGAAAATTCAATGTGCCTGTCATGTACTACTTGCTACGTCATACCTGTTAACATCCCGCCCCACGATTGTGATTGGATCTATGGCATAGAGGCGGGCTCAAGTATGGGGTAAACAAAGACTTCGGGCTCAACAAGCCGTGACCAGACCCTCGTGCGAGCTAACGAAGTTGAACGAAGATGCACGAAGAACGAA
Source organism: Sardinella longiceps (assembly GCA_027497455.2). Taxonomy (NCBI): domain Eukaryota; kingdom Metazoa; phylum Chordata; class Actinopteri; order Clupeiformes; family Clupeidae; genus Sardinella; species Sardinella longiceps. The sequence goes on along the minus strand of JAODXP020000021.1, from coordinate 17,525,580 downwards.
GGGTCTGTGAGAACCAGGCTACCCTTTTCCAAGGTTTATTTGTAGAAAGTTCCAGCAATAATCAATAGGGTGGGAAAAGAACAATACAAGAACAATTTACAGATGTACATTATTTGTCAAAGCTGGACTGTAATATTTATCATAACCAAATGGGAGACTCAATAGTTCTGAAGTTTAAACAAACTGCTCACCCACAGGGATGTAAAAGTATCCCTGCTGTGGCTCCATAGATAACTTAGAGTTCATAGGTGACAAGTCCTGACCTCAGAATATGTGCTTAAGTCTGAGTTTTGAGTTGAGGGTCTCTCTTTCTTTAGATTTGTGTTTGCTCTGGTGGGCAGATCCAGTGATGCATAACAAGTTTGGTAACACTTTCTATGAACCCAGTATTCATAGAGCATTATAAATGCATTCATAAAGGGTTATAACACATTAATAAAACTTTATGACTAATGTGTTAATAACTGATGTGTTAATAACTGATTAAACATTGTCATGTCTATACTCATGAAGCATTATAATGTTATCTTATAAGTCTTTGAAACTTGAATTGTCATAAAGCATTATAAAGCTTCAATTTGTTATTTGTCCTTTTATATTTCCCTCATGTGTCCCCTGCTGTTCTCTTCCCTGCTCTAATGGTCAAAGTGTATACTCCTACAGTATGGGATTACACAAGCTCCTGCTGTCTTCTACTGTTGAAGTGGCTCTTATTGTGCCCAAGTTAACAAACCATCTGTCACAATTTCAGTTAAAAAGACAGGGACAATTAGCTGCAACATCAGGCCATGGTAAAGGGAAAACTCCACTTTTCCCACTCCACAATAGAGGGCATTCTCACACTCGCCTGCACAGTTTGGTCCTTTAGCTGCATGCCAGGATAGAGGTGGGAACTAGAGTGAGTAGTGAAGATGGCTGAGAGGACCAGCAGACCCCCACTCCGACTGGAAACCAACCTCTTCTCCTGAGTTGTTGCCAAGGGTCATTTGAGGGGGAGAAATCTGCATACAGTATTCGTATTCATTTAACACAACACTGACTTGTGAACTGACAGCCAAAGCTAACCAATAAAGGCAAGAGATTAAGACAGAAACAAAGTTTAGCACCTCCATTGATGTGCTTTAGCTGCCTATTTGGCCTATGCTAGATTTTCTCATTCTTTTTTCCTTCCTTAGGCACTTAGTGATCTTGAAAAAGAGGGCAATTGAAATCCATCTTTCAATTTGATTTGAAACTGTGAGAGTGTGGTCCAATGTGTAAATGAGTTCACATATTCAGCAATTAAAAATCCAGGAGCTGTCCATGGTACTGAACTCACCGGTCAGATAGAACCTCTACAAACTCAGACTACAGCACATTTACATCCAAACAGCTATACATTAAAGGCAGCCAGAAGGCTACATGAGGACAGAAATGGAATAAAGCTTAGAAAAATATGAAAAGAAAAGAGTAAATAGATACACAGACAAATAATAAATATAGCAATCAAATAGGAAAAAAACAGGTAAAATAATATAAAACTAGAAAAGTTGTTTCTTTAGACCGGCTTTCTTTAGATTTTATGGAAGCCCATTCTGCTAGCCAGGAAAATGCCGTCTACTGGCTCCACTCATTTCATTTCATTCCACCAGATAGTCAGGAAGAGCATCATGCAGTTTTGTTTTCTCCGACACTGATCTGTGCGGGCCAGATTAAGAAAACAGAGCGAGAAGCGAAAGCCACGGTATTGTTCCAGTCAGAATTGTGAGGTAAGATCTCTTACTGTACTAAGTCAGAATTGTGAGACAGTATCTCAGATTTCCGAGATAGTATCTAGATTTTTTTTTTCAATGTGGCAGCAATGGGCTTACATAAGATTAAACCAACAATAAAAATTCAGCATTTCTATACCTTATTGGTACCCTGTCTGCTAGGAATGATGTGAGGTGCTTTTGTTTCTTTGTTTGAAAACCTGCAAGAGAGGTGTCTAAAAGGCCTGCCCTATACCCTGTTTTGTCCAGCTATCCACTAAAGTTGTTGCATGTAATAAAGTTGTGGCATGTAAGCATTGTGCTGGCTATCTTGTAGTACCATGTTCTACCACATGTGGCCGCTGTATCACAGCAAATAGTGCCATGTGGTTGTGCTCTGGACATAAACGCCTATTCCACACAACTTCAGTTGCTCTTGCTTACAGCTATTATTTTGCTATCTGCCGCTTAATTGCATTGTGTGTGTTGACTTACACATTGTGAGTGTTGACTGGGGTAACCGATCTGCAATTAATAACATAAATTTTCTCTGGAAGCACTGAATTTTGTTGGATGATAGTGTATACTGGAATATTTAAGCATAAACACAAACATAATTTTATCGACTGCATCTTTTAAAAATGGAGCCTCATATGACAGATTCACATGCTCCAGCTGGGTTAGCCACAAATCCATTGTGTGATTAAATGGAGCCAATATGGGAATTTATGTCATTAAACACAAACTAAGTATTCTCAACAGATACTGTACATGGTGGAAATTTTACAGACGGGGCTGATATAGCTGGGCAGTACAGCATCACTCAAAGCCAAACATCTGGTGGTACTCTACCCAAGTGTGTCACACCTTTTTTAATGAAGTAAGAGTATCAGATTGAAATAATCCACAATACTACAGACTACAGAAGGTGACGTAGCAAACAGAGTAGCCATGACCGTAGGCCCAATGGAAACTAGTCCAGCAGAAGCAGACATGCACACAGGCAGTAGCTGTAGGACCATACAGGGATGGATGGATGGATGGATGGATGGATGGTAACAGTAATGGGTATGGTAGATGATTACATGGTAACAGGCACACAGTAATGGGTATGGTAGATGATTACATGGGGCACACAGTAATGGGTATGCTAGACAATTCATTTGCCCATTCATGCCATCCATGATACTGGACTGATCAGTTGAAAAATATATTTAAAAAAGGGTTAGTATATGTACAGTATGTATGTGTTCAGACTATCAAAGAGGAAGATGGACAAAAAAAAACATTCTTACTTCTTCGTTAATACCACCATTTTAGTTAATCATTCTGATACCCCCTCCTCCTTTGTTCTGCGTAGGGGGAGGAGTATATTTCAGCCCCCTACATTAGGCGTCCTACCTTCAGCATCTCGATGAAAAGCACACATTACAGACTTGAAATTTACGTTCACGTCAGTCATTTACTAATGAAGAAGGTAAACTCTCCTCAACTTTCCATCAGCGATCCTGTCATGTACTCCATGGTTTTCACATTTACTCTTACTCTGCTGGGTAAGTTTATATTTCACTCTCAAAAATATACCAATCACGTTCAGTAAAGTTGTGCCTAACAGGCGGATTTTGTTTCAGTTGTCTGTGTGTAACCACTAACATATGGTTCCATCAGGCATCGGTTCAGTCAACAGTGTTTTTGGTTCAAAGATAAATCTCGTAAATATTATTATTATAATAGCCTAACATATTCTTCAACTGACATCCCCAGGTGTGATCCAGGCAGCCGCTTTGCAGGTCTCAGGAAATGAAGTGGCTCTAACAGTCAAGCCAGGGAGTGATATCACTCTCTATGGAGACTGCACATGGACTTCTGGTTCAAAAATGTATTGGTACAGAAACTGTTTGCAATGTAGGAAGCCCTCATTTGCCATATTAACTGCTGATGTCATGCTGGAAGACTCATTCCCTCATTACCAACCCAAATTGAACTCCAGCAGCCAGTCCCATGATCTACTGATCAAGAACATCACTGAGTCTGAGCTGGGAGTCTACTACTGCTGCGTGGTTGAAGCAAAACTGCAGGATAACATTCTTATCAAGCAGAAAGAATTTCATCATTTCGGAAACATCACATATAAGTTGTCATTTGACAGTAAGTCCTTTACTATATGGCACAGAATGGTTGCTGACAACACTCTAAATGCTAGCTGGCATAAAAAGCAGCCAGATTTTAGAATTATGTGGATTATGATGTATAAAGTATATTATTATTATTATTATTATTATTATTATTATTATCAATTAATGCAAGGAATGTCTGTCTGTGTGTGTGAACCGTTCATCCAACTGACCTTACATTTGGTATGCATCTTGCCATTGGCACGAGTGAGAGCAGTAATGCAGCAATTTGGTAATGTTTGGATAAAATATTCTAAAGATATAGGTAAATTAAGCAGTTGTTGCCTTCTGCCGCTCTAATCGTAGCCACTCCCCCTTTGCAGCGCTTAGCTGGTTGGGGGGGGCACACCTGGGCAATGCACTAGTTATTATTGAAGAAAGAAGGGAACATAATATGTTTTGTAGAGTCAATCTTGTAGTAAATTGGCAAGATGCACCTTGTCTACATAACTCACAATGTGCCTCAGTTGTTTAGTAATACACAGAGAAATGAGTTGGTGCAAAAAACTGTTTGCATTGTGGGAAGTCCTCACTTGCTGCATTAGCTAATGATCCCATTCTGGAAGATTCATTCCCCCATTACACAGCCAATGTGAACGCCACCAGTCAGGTCCATGATCTACTGATCAAGAACATGATAAACTGAAGGATAACTTTGTTATCAAGCAGAAAAAAATTACATTGTTTTGGAAAAATCACCTATAAGAAGTCCTATAACCTATAAGAACAGTCGTGCAAACCATTTAGATTAAGTTGTTTGTAAAAGATAACTGAAAGTTCTGAACAGGCGAAATTCTTAGACCCAGGAGGTCAGTTCTCGAAGCTGGTTCTGTCATGTTTATGTGTTTCTTTATATTTATTAGCCTATTGTAAATAAATAAAGTTAGCCTATTTTCTATATCTGTACGAGTAAATGTGGCCCATCTCAGATCTGTTCAGCTCTTTATCATTGTTAGATAAGAACTTAGTTACAGGTCATTATTATTTAATTTTACTTTAATTTTTACAGTCATTAAGTCTGTTGGACGAATCAGTGGTCTGACAAAGGTTTTAAAACATTTAACTTCTCTTGACTAGCTATGAACTATAGCTATATCACACCTTATTGTTCTCAGTTCCAGCTCCTGAGCCCAGCTGTCCTCCTCCTCCCCCTCCCCCAGACTGTGGTCAGTGCAGGATGCTGCTGGTGTCCTTGTGTCCTTTTAGTGCTCTAGTGTCTGCTCTTATGGCCTTCCTCTGTATGCAGCTCCTCTGGAACAACACTGGTAAGGCCAAGAGACCTCACTGTAGCCACATCACATCCCCACTCACTCAAACACTTCCTGGAAAAGTGACTATTGGACAATTTGTCTGTGATGTTATGTTGGCATTAATCATCCCTGGAAGTATGCAGTGGTTATGGTTATAACCCTCTGGTCATTCTCTCCATAGGGTCATTCCAGAAGCAAGACAGAAAGAAAAGAGGGAGATCTCAGGTATGTCAATGGCAGGGAATTATGCCTGATGACTATTACTCTGTTACTGTACATCTCTTTGACTCTGTTGGTGCATTGCTCTCCCATCAGGTCCTGAGTGGTCATATAAATGTGGATGATGTCTACACTGAAGTCACCTACAAACTACTGTGAAGTACATTAATGATGTCATGTTTTACAGCTAATTCTGTCTTTCTGTCTGGAATATACTGAACTCTTTTGAAGGAAAAATCAGTATGTATCACTTTTAACCACATAGAATGATTGACACCAACATTTTGGTGATTGGTCCTGTCTCGGCTCTCTGGCTCATTTAGAGTCCCTCCTGTCTGCTTCAGAATGGCTTGCTAGGTGCATGTCTGATAAGTAGAATGATTTGCTTGAATAAGATTCTTAGCATACTGACTTCATTATTTCTTTTTCTTCCCAAGATTTGGATGCCAGATATGTATGAATAACTGTCAAATAAATAATGACAATGCCATACTCTTTGTACTGTAATTACTGTAGCATTTACATGTAGCAAGTAGCACTGTTAAAGCTGTGTGAGTATTGTGAGTGTGGTAAACAGGAAACCCACAACAGACTCGGGCCTCTGCTGGTTTGTTCTAGCTTACAGGGGAGGCCACTGAAAACAGTAAGGGCATGACAGGCAACATTGATGAGCTGAAAGTTACTTAGAAGTGCGCATATTCAAAGTAGGAGCTGGAAAAAAATTGTAGATCATAAAATGAAATTTCAATTCATAACATTGACAAGCTGGCATCAGGGACAGGTGGAAGATATATGTTAATGTGACTCTTCATGAAGTTGAAGGAATGATAACTTCAGAGAGAGTATTTGTCCTTGGGGGAAGGAAATTTCTTCTCTGGCCATCCAGGGGTATACACACATGTACACAGACACACACAAGTTGTTGGGAGGTGTGAGCTTCAGAGCTTCACACTGCATGAGATGCACACACAGCTGACACGGGGAAGTACTGCACAATCACGCCACCCACCCTCCTCTTCTTAACAGCCGCGAATTGACAACATTTACATATTGATATTCCAAATGCAAATTATTATAAAACAAATCCTCCTAACCTCTATTTTGACTGGTTTACATTAGTGACTTTTCTTGTAATAGCTGTTGTCATGATACTGAAGCTACAAGAGTTACTGGTCATATGAACGTGTCAAACAAGAGAAGATTACCACAACAGGAAATCCCCTATCACCCCTAGTAGAGAGCACAGGCCTCTGTTTCAGAGTTCAGATGCACACAGATCAGCAGAAGAGCTTTTTTACATCCTGACTCAACCCAATGCTGCTGGGCACTGTCTCAGCTCGTTATGATCATATCATCACACAATACCAAACCTCCTCTTAAATCTAGTACATTTTTTTTAACTAACATTATTTTAACTAAAATGTATTTGTATTTATCTGTGTAATAAAATGTCATCACTCACAGTAGTGAATGAATTAATTTGTTCCCACAGAATGAATACAAGAAAGGTACATGGGCATTTGGGACTCAAGGTATTCACAGACCATTTGCAATCTGTAAGGCCCATTTAGACTCAGCCTATGTCAGTTTACTTTGTAATAGCTGTTGATCAAAGTGGTGTAAAATAAAATGAAAATTTCAACAAATACAATATTATGCTTTATGGCAAGCCACATAATATTACCAGTAACACTCAAGCATTCTACACATAGGCACACACTAACAACACTAAAACATTCCACACCATATAAGCACACACTCAAGCATAACATGTTACCAAATCAACCCTAACCATTCATAAAAATTACAGACCACTCTACTACTGTATTAATACGTCATTGTATTAGCTGCCTTATCCTGTCTTGTTTGTTCTGTCTTTGTCTCACCATGCTTGTTTGTCTGTGTTTATCCGTCTCACTCACCATGTCTGTCTGTCTGTCTGTGTCTGTCCTGTCTGTCTGTTGGTGTGTTTCACAATTTAGATGTTGCACTTTAGGATATTATATGTATACTTTTGCATTATTAAATAATGTGTTGCTTTATTAAAAAATAAAGTTGTTCTCTGGAAAAAAAGGGGGGGCTGGTGGGATAAAAAAAGGGGGAAAAAACTAGCCAACAATAAAAAGAAACTAAGAGGAAAGACAGAAAATGACACCCAGACCACTAGTGATGGAAACATTGCGGTCACAAATCAGGAAACCCACAAAGGCATTGGCTAGTGAGACACCTCTAGCTCTATGTATAGCAGTTCTTTTTGCTGATTCTAGGTGCACAGAATAAAGAAGGAAAGCACAACAATTGTGATATATGACCTTGATGTAAAAAAGCTAATGGAGTGTGTGAGGTTACATCTTTACGCCCTTGTTGACAACTACATAGTCAATGTTAGCCTGCCCTAAGACACTTCTTTCAAAACACCCTTTCACATAGAGTGTGTGGGAAAAAAGTCTGGTCTGTGTGAAAAGCTCGAGAAAGAAATACAACATTCATGTGTGAATGACAATATATGCAACATGACCTCCAGAGCAGTTCTCATTTCACACTGTACATCCATAGTCTATGTATTCCTGAAGTACTGCACTCACCACTTCTGATTTCCAGGTATTGTTATAGTTCACAGGTGATGTGTTCTGATATCGGAATATGTGCTGAAGTCTGAGTTTTGAGTTGGAGTTCTTTTCTTCTTTGGTTTAGCTGTGTTTGTTCTGGCCGGCACATCTAGAGAAGCATAGCACAGTTCTCTGTCTTCACCCTGGAATGAAAATACAGATAGGCTATCAAACATTAAATTACAGTCAGCCTACGTGTGAAAGCTTCTACAGGGCTTGAAATCTTACCACTGATGGAAAGAATCGTATATGAGATTGAGTGCGCAAGGCCCCATTGATATGCCCTCGTCGTTCTGGGATTGGACCCCGGCTATGGTCACCATGTTGTTTTGCAGACCAAAATGAAATGGAGTGTGCAAAGGAGCATGGCTACTCTCAGACTAACCTAGAGCCATACTTCTCCTTATATTTGCTGCAGATCCTATTCCAATCCAGAATAGTATTATACCATTTTTATTTGATGGGAATACAGAGGAATACATCTTCCTAAATCTCTGGTCACTCTCTGACACCCAAGAGATATGATGTATGTTAAATGCAAATGATAACTGAAGTACAGAATTCCCGATCCCACAGAAATGTGAGAAATGAAAACAATTATTTAAAACGCAATCTGTGGTGGCAGCACATTGTAGACTTTTTGTGATGGGAACACAGAAATCACATCCACTGATAGATACAGACGGCAAGTCTGACCATGCCCACAAATATTCAATTCAATTCAATTTATGTTGTAGAACACTCAAATAAAGTACATTGTTTCGCAAAACTCCCTTTGTTTGCTAATAATTCATTTTTAGGAAGAAACCTTGGGCAGATCCATGCCTCATGTGCCTAATAGAGTATACATATAATCTGTAGACTGATACATAGGTTGATATGGCTATATCAATGTGGCTCCGCCGTGGGGGAAATAGTGAAAAATAGTCCCTCGTGGGGCAAACAGGCGACTCACACAGTGGGGACTGCTCATGACATTTCTGCCAGTATTACTGGAATAAACAAATCATGGAAAATTTATTTGTCTAAACCCAAGCAGGCAAACAGGTCATAATTAGACAATTGGACTTTGTTCAATTTTACTAAGCAATCCAGACATCCCAACTTACAGAAACTCATTTCAAGGAGGTATCGTACGCCCATTTGCGTTGCTCCACTTCAAAGGAATTTCACCACGACAGCACAAGACGTTATTTCTCTCGACTCGCGGGCACGGACGTCCGTGAGGCACTAGAAAAATCCGGTAGACTCAAGGAAGTTCCAGGAGACTTGGGATGTCTGGCAATATATTATTGTAAAGCAACTTTCTCTACCTTGTCCATTCACCATAATGTTAATTTGGCCTCTGTTTTCCCCCACACTGACCCCACCCACGTTAGCTGGCATCTGTTTGGCGCCATCTGTATCTACGAGACACAGCTCCTTCCGAATACATCACTGAGCAACGCTGAATATGCAGCTGTCTTTTTAGCACATTTTGACTATTTATGATTTTGTGTCGACAGTGTAACCTGCCACTGATTTTGTTTAAAGAAAATACATTTTATTTCAGTGAGTGAGTCATGTCCACCTAGAAAGATACTCTCATTGACTTACAGTGGGCATGATCTCTATTTTCCTATTACAAAAAGTTTACAATAATGTAAACTAGTGCACAGGTTTTAAAAATTGTGTTCATTTCACAGATTTCCTTGAGATTAAGTTGTGAATCACTATGAATATAAAGCTGTCAGTGAAATACCTGCATGACCCTCTGGTTTCCCCTCCTCTTTGAGCGCTCCCCAGTATCCACTGGTCCTGTAGATGTAGAGTAATACACAACATGGTGTAGCATTTCATTCATCTTTTTGCGTTCGAATATAGTGTTTAAATGTATGAAGTAAATTTGTCAAGTTTTCTAGAGCCCTATACGGATTTAGCTATATGTCGTGTAAGATATAGGCCTACCAGTCTTACGGCAGAGGCAGTAGACACAGGTGGAGGAGATGATGGCAGAGAGTAGAGCACACACAGGACACAAGATGATCAGCAGCATCCAGTGCTGATCACCACCAGGGGGAGGAGGAGGTGGAGGACGGGAGGGGGAGGGGAGGGAGCTACATCTGTGCAAAGAATTGGTGAATACAACATTATAATGTTCCTGTATCTACGCATATTTAATCATAATAATCACCTCTCATCTAATGGCTGGGCAACCAGGTCTGTCTTTCATATTTTACAATCTAATGTGGCCCTTATAGTGTATGCATACTGGGTTGACTGTCAGTGGCTCTAGTACAGATCCAACATGTCAGAGGTGTGCCAGTATCATGTCTCAGCCCAGCAACACACACCATTTTAATTTGAACAACAAACACTCACCAATACGCATCACATGTCTGACTTGTACTGTTCACTGTATCACTGTGTAGAATTTTACCTAAATTAAAAGCAATCTATCCCTCTGGTCAAGAGTACTGCTTATTGATAGACGCCACCTTTGCACAAGTGTACTGGACAAACTTGATATCTGTTATTCAGCTGATAGCTAAATTGCCAAACAACTCAGGCACATTGTGAGCACTTACACTTACTACAATAAACACTACAAACATATTGCACACAGTACCGTAATTTCCCGACTATTAGCCGCGACTTACATTACAGTGATTTTGCAAAATTTCTTCCGCTATGAGGTTAAAACAGGGGGGCAGTTAATATGGTGTTAATATGGTTTTGTTTTTTTTAACTTGCATAAAACACTGTCCTGCGGCTTATACACAATGCGGCTTATATGCGGGAAATTACTGTATTCATTTCTTTCTTGAACAAACAAATAATAAAGAAAATATGAAAAATAAGAAAAATGTATATCATAACTCACATCATTCTAAAATGTGGTTGCTTTGATGCCACCTTGCTTTTAGAATGTTGTTAGCAACCTTGCTGTACTATTCCTAATTATTTTACAATGTAATAACGACTTTATAACTTACTGTTAAATGACACCTTATAGGTGATGTTTCCGAAACTATGAAATTCTTTCCTCTTGATAAGAATGTTATCATTCAGTTTTGCTTCAACCACGCAGCAGTAGTAGACTCCCAGCTCGGACTCAGTGATGTTCTTGATCAGTAGATCATGGGACTGGCTGCTGGAGTTCAATTTGGATTGGTAATGAGGGAATGAGTCTTCCAGCATGACATCAGCAGTTAATATGGCAAATGAGGGCTTCCTACAATGCAAACAGTTTCTGTACCAATAAATTGTTGAACCATAAGTCCAAGTGCAGTCTCCATAGAGAGTGATATCACTCCCTGGCTTGACTGTTAGAGCCACTTCAGTTCCTGAAATCTTCAGCGGCAATTGCATCACACCTATTAAATGAGATTTTTTTTTTTTAATTCATAGGTTTGGATGACATTGTATCATAAATTATCAGACATATTGAATTAAATTCTTGTGGAATCTTTCAAACAAAACCTGTACAAGTTGAAAACCAATCTGGCAAATTGTCTATTTGTTGTATGATCTGTATACATTTTACGTATAAAATGTAAAATTACACTTACCAAGGAGTGTGATGAGTGTCACCCTCAAGGAGGACATGGTGATTTTAGTAGGCCTACTGTAAACTTCACCAGAAAAACGTCTCACCGTTCTTCTGTGACAGTGATGACAGTGGAATATTTGAAGAAGACACTCAGGATGGTCTGAAAGTGCAGTGGGAGGGGTCTAACTTGAAATTATCCAAATATGGTGATGTTGACAGCGATGTGTAAAAAATAAAAAAGCAGTCATGCAGGCGACTGCATTTATTACGTTGGCATTGGTGGGTCAGAGAGGCCATGTCATGCCAAACGGTAGATTTTGAACTGAGGCCTATTGTTTGTGTGTGTGTGTGTGTGTGTGTGTGTGTGTGTGTGTGTGTGTGTGTGTGTGTGTGTGTGTGTGTGTGTGTGTGTGTGTGTCTGTGGGTGGGTGGGTGGGTCACATTAGAGACCATATCATCAGTCAACATCAGAACAGGAACTGTCCATGGTTCTGATAGAGATCACTGTGTAAGCCTCTCCACCTCAGACCATAGCAGGCTTATACAGTAGACTGCAACTTACTGTAGCAGTCAGTTACACTTTTACAGTGCAGCCTTTAAGCTGAACAGAGTGAAAGTAAGATTAAACACAGAGAATGAAAATTGATAGCTGAAACTACTTTCCCCCTCTGGCCTCAATGTGGATTATTTTTGTTTTATTGCATATTATTTTATTATTTTCCCCATTTTCATTAGGGGAGGGGAGTTGACTAACTATAGATTAAATTAAAATGGATAGAAACGATTCATTAATACAAAGTATTTATCCGGAGTTAATCAACATCTAGCCCTGCTATTTCACCTTGCTAAGTGCTGCCAATAGCTATGTACAGAATGTTCATAAACAAAGAAATGTGCATTATTTTCTCCTGACAGTTTGATGAGTTGTGGCGGCCTCTGAAAAAAGCTTGATGCTTTTGCGGCCCAAGACAAAAATGACACCACTTTGACACCACTCCTGAACCTCTTGGTTATTTTGTCAGCCATTTGAAGATTAGAAATAAACAAAGGCAAAGTTATAGGAAGTTGTTCACTTTTTATGGACAAAACAAAATAAGTGATAATAAGTGTTATCAATCTGACCAGCCCAGTGTTGGAGCAAGTTCCTGCATCTGTTACACAGGAAACTGAAGTGCTTGTCTCTAAACGGCCTGCGGTCATACGTCTGCACTGGCGTTTCACTCTAAAGGAGAATGCTGAAAGTTTATTGCAACATCATAAAAAGTGTGAACGTTTGCCAGGGAGCTTATGAGAATGGAAGGATAATAACTTTACGAGACCCAGCTACATCTTGGTTGATATGGGCCTGGTTTTCAGAACTAGTGTCCACCAAAGATGCTAGAGTGGACCACACATTTTTCCACTACTGTGTGACCTCAGTGGGCTGATTGACTTCTTAGAGGGTGGAAAGGAGGCACAAGGCCAAATGGATAGATGTAAATCATTGTAGATACACACCATTGTGAAATACAAAAGTCCCTCTAAGCAAGTTTACTGATCTTATCGATCTAAAATAGCTTTCTGAAATAGTCAAGATGGCTGCTAAGTGAAGGCACTTAGCAGCCATCTTGACCATTTCAGAGAGCTATAGATGTATAAGATCAGTCCTCTGTTCTGTTAATACGTATGGGAATATGTTCCAACTAGGAATGTTATACTGACATACATATTATAGTTTGTGTCTTATATTTTCTAATACATTTTGTAATTTATTACTTAAATTGGAGCATTCACTCTTAACCCAGTACTAATAGAAACAAACTGTCACATAACACCGTAGTGCAGCAGTGTCTCAGTAGCCACCTCTGGTCATTGTGGTTTGTGCTTACGTCTGATGTGTCTTAGAGACCTTTAGTGATTGCTTTCATTAGAAACTAAAAACAATGTTTCCATCACTAGTGGTCTGGGGATGTAAACTGGGTGACATGGTAACAACAGCAGGATGTGAATGTAGTTCATTTACACTTACATTGATATGTATGTATTCAAATCCCTATGAGAATAGTGGATTGATTACACAAACTCTGTTAGAAGAACAATGATGTGAAATCACTTTTTTATCCTTTATTGTCTTCCTTTATTACAGTAGATGAAGCAACTGTGAATGACATTTGATCAAAACAGTAACAGTCAATCAGATGTTTAGTAAACTAAACAATAATACATTCATATTGAAGAACACATAGTGGTGCAACTGAGATTCATCCATTCTCAGTAATTTAACAGCACTGCCTTACACCTAGCCATAGCTTTAGCCGTTTTGGCCTTGTGTTTTGAGTTTTCTCACTAGTAAATGCACTGGGTGGGTCAGACAGGTGGAAACTTCTGTGGTCGGAGAGAAACACAAACATGGTTTTGGTCATCTTTCAGTTTCTTTTTTTTTTTTTTTCAAGTGAGATGCTAGAAAGATAAAGAAACAGGAAACCCACAATCTGTGGTGCAGGTCACTGTTCATCCAACCCTCATGCATATACGTAGGTCTTAAACCTCATGCTTAGATACGTAGCTCTGTTTCCTTCATGTTAAACTTAAAGGCCTCATTGTTCGAAGAGCCTTGCTGCAAAACCCACACAGTTCACCTACCTTTTAGATTGTATAAAGAGAAATCTGCATGACACTGCGTAAATGGACTATATTAGCTTAGCCTGATTGCCATCGACTTTCAAAGCTCTGTGAGACTTTGGTCTGACCAAAAGCCTGTAGCGCTGTAATTTCTCAAAGCACATGGTTGACCCGCCTCCCTCTAATATGCCTCGGTTTGCTACTGGTTGATGTTAGAAAATGCAAAGCAAAACCTACCACACCACTCTTTCCTCTGACGTATGTGACGTGAAGGGAACTGCTTGCTAACAGGACAGACCCGTTGGAGCTGCTCAAAGTTGATTTGTTCCCGACCAAGGGGGTGGAGTTCAATATTTTTGTGGATTTTGTAGAAATCCATTCAGATCAGCAGCTGGCCAGACCAGCGACAGCAACGCCGAAGGTGTTACGTCACTGGGAGGGCGTGCCAGGCTAATATTAGCTATAATGAGAATTGAATATAGAGATATTATTTTTTATTACAACTGTATGCCCATCTATGGAACAATTTATCTTCTTGTGGTAGGCCAAACTCGAATTTCAAAGGCGGATAACCATAAAATATTTTTATTTTTAAACAAATGTTTTCATTTTCTTTATAATTTATTTTTTTGATGTTAAACCTCATTTCCAGGTAAGTCTGAGTGACATCTGTCATTGGAGACTGTTTTCAACTCATTTCATCCAGTCCTTCTATCAGCTGAGTTCGCTGATGCTAAGCTAATGCAAGTGAATGGACACCGCTAGCTAGCCAATAAAAACAGTCTTGTGAACTCCACAGTACACCCAAAGCAGATAAATTATAAATTATAAACCAGTATTACCATTGGCCTTGCTTACTTAGACAACGTGAATTTCTTGACATAAAAACTAACAATGGGGCCCAGTGTGCGGACACTGTATGCTTTATATGAAAGCGCAGTCTTTACACATATGCGTTATGTAATATGTGTTTGATGTCTAGCAGCAAATGAACTCTGCTAAAAATAGACCTCCTCTAGACCACAACAGACCTCCCTGCTCAGTTCTCTGCAAAAAAGATGGATAGTAACTTTGATGGCAGACTTTGTACATTAACTGCAACCATAATGATATTTGTGTCCACACTGACCAATGATGAGGAAATATTTTTTGCTTTTTTTGAATGAGAAGTAAAAATCTAGCCTGGGAGTACCCATGCTCCTTTTCGCACTCCTTTTTATTTCACTCTGCAAAGCAGCATGACCATGGCCGATTTCCTTGCCTGCTTTAGGTATCCAATCACAGAACAAAAAGGGACTAGCATGGTGCTCGATTGCATTTTACGTCACAAAGTGGCTCTGAGCTAACCTGGTTCTCACGCAGATGGATGTTTCTCATCCATCTGGAATTTCGTTGGTTGCCTAGCTGTTTTCTGCTGTGACGAGGCGGGGGTTGTATTCAAAAAAATCTCGAACCTGATTGGAAAATTCAATGTGCCTGTCACATACTACTTGCTACGTCATACCCGTTAACATCCCGCCCCATGATTGTGATTGGATCTATGGCATAGAGGCGGGCTCGAGTATGGGGTAATCTGAGACTTCGGGCTCAACAAGGCTCTACCAGACCCTCGTGCGAGCTCACGAAGTTGAACGAAGATGCACGAAGCACGAAGGGTCTGTGTGAGAACCAGGCTAGCTCTGAGCTAGTACATATGAAAGACATTTGTAGCACCCAATACAATCTGGACAATTGTGAACAACACTTCCTCTACGAGAAAAGCAATAGGTGGGTTAGACTAAATATCACTTATGATTATTTATTTTATGCAATAGCCAGGCTAGTAAAAATCCATTGACTCTGATTTTTCTCAACTTTTATGTAAACCTTTTATCATTCATAAAATCACTATAAAAGTGATATTATTTCACATTGTGCTGTATGTGTAGAGAGGGATTAGGGGGCCGGGCAGGGGAAATGATAATGGGATGGGGGCAATGTGCATGAAGCATGTTACAGTAAGAGGGCATAGTGTTAACCAAGTACTGTGTGTATGTGTGGTGATGACAGTGATGATGTGTCTGTGTGTGTTGTGAGGGGAGGGGGGTAAGTGTGCTGTGCTGTGCTGTGCTGTGTGTTTGTGTGTGTGTGTGTGTGTGTGTGTGTGTGGGGGGGGGGGTTATGGGAGATGTAAAAAGTGTGAGTATGTGACGTGTAACTGTATGTGAGGTGTGAGTATGTGAGGTGCAGTGAGTTAAGATGTGTGAGATTGCAGTAAAATAAATAAATAAAGGATCTGTGACACAGAGGGAATGTAGTGCTGAAGATCAGGATTGTGTAAAGGTCAGAGAGAGAGGTTGTGTGTGTGTGTGTGTGTGTGTGTGTGTGTTAGACTTGTAGTCAAGACCGCTTAGACCAAGACCAAGACAATACCAAGACCAGAGGCTAACAAGACCGAGACAAGACCAAGACCAGAGGCTAACGAGACCGAGACCGAGACGAGACAAATTGAGGCCAAGACCGAGACCCGAGACCGGAAAAAAAAAAGTAGACGAGGCTATGTTGGAAGTTATAACTTGATTTGAGAAAACATTTGTTAATATTCAACTCATATTAGAGAGTACTATTCAAACTGTTGGCAACAATGTGGATAGGGATAGCAGCAATGTGGGCAGAAAATAAAAAATAGAGAATGGCAAAGTCAACTCCATTACATTCAATTTTATGTTGGCTACGTTGGCCTTGCTTCCACTGGTCTCATCACACTACCATTTCAAAATATCATATTTTATTTCATATTTTACAAAAACAAATATACAGTTTAAATTTGCACTTTTAAAGTAGGCTAGGCTCAGCACAAAATAAAGCTCTATACTTTTCTGAGATGCATTTCATTCATATCTGCCACAAACTGCTTATTTTGATTTCTTAAAGTTGGCAACCCAACCAGGCCTACCAGTATACTCTGTCTATACCAAAGATTCTATAGGCTAGGCTACTAGGCCTACTTCTTTGTTTAATTGAATATTAATTTAACATGGTCTGAGTTAATTTCGAGGACATACAATACAAGGATAAGCTAGCCTACTTTGTGAGGTGACGATGGGGCTGGTGTTCACAGTTTTGGGCAGCCTGCACTTTTACCAGAGAGTTTGATCTGCTTTTACTGCTAGAATGCAAAACCCGGAGCGGATTATCAGCGGTATACATTCGCTATTCCATCATGTGGAATGGATTCTTTCGGGATGCAATATAGACAACTTTGAGAATACATTAGCGGCGTTCATTTAAGAGTCTGGGCCGCCACTAATCATAATCTATTTATTCACATTCATAATATTCTCCCATAAACTTTGGAGGCAAGTGGACATAAGATTACAATGCATTGCACAATTTACTTTAGGGTGAAATGCATTTTTATTTCCATTCGTCCTGCATGAAGTTCTTAATGATATGGTGATTTGATGAGTGGGAGTTCGAAATATTCCCACGCTCCACTGTTTCACTTACACTGTTTGTCCTATAAATTTTGCGATCAGGAAAGACTTCATATCACTCGCAGGAGATTTGACATCATTCACAAGAGTCCATGAACCACTAAATACAGGAGTTTTTGGGATGTCTGTGTCTCGTTAGCCTACACTAAATTTAACAAAATGAAAGATTTAATTCCCATATACATTTGAGATCACGTTAACTAGCATGACACCTTGCTCAGCCATAACACATGCCTACGCATACGCGAACATTCCATAATTAATTAGGCTGCATTTTGCGAATTGAAAGTAATCTTTTAGGAGAGTAATTTAGAGCTAGGGCTACATCTGTCACTGAGAGAGACCGGCCCATAAATGCATCTGAGAGACTTGCGCTGCTGCAGCTAAGGGCGTCTTTTGCGCGCCCTCACTTTCGTTTTGGTGCGTCTCGGTGTTTAGGCTAAAATTTAAATAATTTAAATCGGAAACTCGATCTCGTTAAAATATATATTTATTGCATTTATTTATCTTGTCTTGGTCTTGGTCTTGGTCTTGGAAGACACCAAGACAAGACCAAGGGATCCGAGACCAAGACAAGACCAAGACAATAGACTGTCAAGGCCAAGACGAGACCGAGACCACGTAAAATTGGTCTCGAGACCGGTCTCGAGACCAAGACCGGTCTCGAGACATACAACTCTAGTGTATGAGGCATAACTATTTCACCTACAGTTACATTACAGTAATTTGAAAATGTACAAACATTACCAAAATATGTCTGCATTGTTTTTGCAACTTAATAATAGGCCAGATTGCTATAACATGATCACAGACAGACTCGGGTCAAATCGGTTCCCATGACGAGACGAGATATCTGTTTTGCACAGGTATCCGCCGGGTTACTTGTAAAGAGTGAAATAAGCTAATAGAGGATTAGTGACCCCTGCAGGTACCTAGTTGGACAACATAATGGGCACTGAACCAAGAAAACCTCAACCAGGACAGATATACCAAGAAAAAGTTTATTTTACAATTTTATATTGTTAACAATGGCTAAAACCCATGAGGGGGCAGAAGCATGACTCTTAACTGGTGGAAGGATAGGCTAAAGTGCAATGTGCAGAATATTAAATAAACAAAATAAATATTACACTCTTAACAAGCTGCATAGGAACAGGCTGGTCACATAATTGGCAATAAATAGACAAGGTAAGTTCATACGTGTAACAAGAGCAATAGATAATGTATTTCATCAACACTATAAATCACACAGTAAAACACACTCCCAAAAGCTTGTATAAATCACTACAGTACTTGTGCAAAACACAGCAAACCAGGGCCAAATAGATCACCCTCAATATTCCTACTTCAGCAGGCAAGTAAGGTAACATTAAAGCTATACACTATGAGTCGCCCCACCCCCTCGTACATCCACACAAAGGCATTCACACAAAAAGTTACTTCGGGGGAGCAGCAACGTTAACGAACTCCCCGCGAGAGAATGTAGCCTCCAAAGACACACACACACAAAACACAGATGACTGCTGGCCTCTTCGCCACTGCTGCCGGACGTGGGGTTGAGAAACAATCAAAGCAGACCCGCGATCGCACAACCAACGCTCAGCCTCCCAACACACAAACACTTACCCCTATTTTGGATTCTCTCGTAGCAGGCGGAAAAGTTTACCCACGTCCCGGCACGGCAGCCCCTGGCTTAGAGCTCAGCAGTCGCGTTCTGTCCCTGACCACATTAAAACCAAACAAAACCCTTTATATCACTTCGTCTTCCATGAACACACACATTATCTCATTATTAGGGGATATGACACAGGTGTGCTGCAGCCGCTCCATGGCTCAGCGTGGCAGGACCCCGCCCCCCAAGGCAGAGCGTAAACTAAACCCGCTTACATCCACCCCCCCTACATCAAATGTGTCCCCACATTCCCCATAAATCACACTTGGTAGCGTTGGGGCAGACGACCCTGGGTGGTCCGAACGGAACGGCGCAGGCCCTCTATGCCCATGGATGGAGGGTCCATGACTGCTGGCAAGGCCACGCTGGCATCTGGCAGTGGGAATGGACTATGCAGTGGGCTGTCAGAGTCTGGCAACAGTTCCCTCTCCATGGGGGCTGGACAAGTCTTGTTCCTCTGTCCGTGGGGAGGATGCTGGACCTGGATGACAACCCAAGAGCCAAGGATACATACACCAATTACTATTCCCATCAACATCATTTTCCCCTGAGGACATTCCTGTGCCCCTCTGCTGTTCATTGGGAGGGATATTAAACCTACAGGGACTCAGCATATTACGGTGTAGAACCCTTTCTTGCCCATTCACCCCCTCAGACTTAACCACATACACAGGTATATCAATGTTAGGCTGTGACACAATCACATATGTAACATGTTCCCACTTATCTTGTAATTTGCCCTTTGCTCTTGACCTTTTGTTCAGGACCATCACCCTCTGTCCTGGTAACAAGGGCTCACCCTTAACCTTTCGGTCAAATCCCCGTTTTTGTGAGGTCTGTGCTTTAAGAGCTTGCTCCTTTGCCTGTTTGTATGCAATCGCCAACCTTTTATGGTGGTGATGCACCCAGCTGCTCGCAGTCCCAGAGAACCCACCCCCATTCCCCAACATTACATCTAGGGGCAATTTAGCATGGCGGCCAAACATCATGTAATAAGGGCTATAGCCAGTAGAGGGGTGCGGTGTATTATTGTATGCTTGCACCAATTCAGCCACATGATGGTCCCAATCTTCCTTCTGGACATCACTAAGGGTCCCCAACATGCTCAAGAGTGTCCTGTTAAAGCGTTCACATTGGCCGTTCCCGGCCGGATGATATGGGGTCGTGTGAGATTTCTTGACCCCATACAATGTGCACAACTCTTGAATTATGTTTGATTCAAAATTAGGTCCCTGATCAGAATGCAGCTGGTCAAAACCCCCATATGGCTGGATGAAATGCTTCCATAGGGCCTCTGCTGTTGTCGCCGCAGTCTGATCTAAAGTGGGCACAGCAACTGCATATCGGGTAAAGTGATCCACTATGACCAACACGTTGCAAACCCCGCTCCGTGCAGCCTCTAGTGACAAAAAGTCCACTGACACCAGCTGCAATGGATAGCTTGACTGAATGGGGACCATTGGCGCACTTACTTGGTTGCTTGGAGTCTTGTGTAAGTTGCAGCGCCTACATCTGGCGCAGTACTCTTCGACGTCCTTTGCCATGCCCCGCCAGAAGAAGCGTTGTCTTGCCAACCCCAGCACCTTCTCTGCTCCAAAGTGCCCGGCGCGGTCATGCAGCCATTCCAGGACCTGTGTCTGCAGACAATGAGGCACTACAACCTGCTTAATTTTCTCAAGGGTTTTATCACATACCTCTCTGCACAACAGTCCTCTCTCTTTGCAAAGTCGGCCCCACTCTCGTAGTAAAGCCTGAGTGGCTCGCCCTCTGCTGCTCTTTCTCGTGGAGAGGGGGCTTCCCCTCTGTCCATATAGACCCACAACCGGGAGATATCGGGGTCAGCACGCTGTGCCCTTGTCCAGTCAAACAACAAGCTGGGTCCGAGACGGTCACCTTGGTCGGCCTGTCCTATGGTTTCCCCCATTAGGTTCTCCGTAGGCCCCTGGTCTGTGGGAACAAAAGCATGCAGACACGCCCGGACCACCTCAGGCTGGACACTCACCACTGCTTCCGCAGGAGCCACCACTCCCTCTTCTTCCACATCGGGTGCATCCCCTGTAGGCCCTCGTGACAAGGCGTCGGCATTTCCATTTGCCTTTCCAGGCCTGTACCGAACCTCAAAGTGGAATGCAGCCAGCTGGGCCATCCAGCGCTGCTCGACTGCGCCCAAGTTTGCCGTGTTCAAGTGGGCCAGGGGATTATTGTCTGTGAACACTGTGAAGGGAGACACTGTAAGATATTCTCTGAACTTATCCACTATAGCCCATTTCAAAGCCAGCAGTTCAAGTTTAAATGAGCTATAGTTTTTATCATTCTTTTCAGTTGGCCGGAGACTCCTACTCGCATATGCAATTACCCGTTCCCGCCCCTCTTGTCTCTGAGCCAGCACAGCCCCAAGTCCAGCGTGACTGGCATCTGTGTACAACAAAAATGGCAGCTGGAAATCGGCATAGGCCAGGACGGGTGCTTGCATTAGACTCTCCTTTATTTTCAAGAACGCCATTTCTTGTGCCTCCCCCCATTTCCACATGTTACCTGCTCCCACACGGGGGCGCCGCTTTGATGTCCCCCATAGCAAAGAGTTCAGTGGAGCTGCAATACTGGCAAAATTCTGGATGAACCGTCTGTAGTATCCTGCCAGGCCCAAAAAGGCTCGGAGCTGGGTGGTGTTTTGAGGGGATGGCCAGACCGCCACTGCCCGCAGCTTTTCTGGATCTGGTGCCACTCCCCCTTCTGCAATAACATGTCCTAAATAATGAACTTTACTCTGGAAAAGACAACATTTGTTAGGCTTCACCTTTAGTCCATAGTATCCCAGCCGGCTCAATACTAAGTCCAAGTGGGCAATGTGGGCTTCAAAAGATGGAGAAGAAGAATAATGTCATCAAGGTACAGTAACAAAGTTTCAAAATTTTGGTCACCCAGGCAACTCTCAACCAATCTCTGGAAAGTCCCAGGGGCATTACAAAGGCCCATGGGCATACGGTTGAATTCATATAAACCCATAGGGGTCACAAAAGCAGTTTTTTCTTTATCAGCTGGGTGCATCCCCACTTGCCAATAACCATGTGCCAAGTCTAAGGTGGAAAAGACTCAGAGAGGCTAATGACTAATAGAGAGGCTAATTCTAGGAAGAGGATAAGCATCTTTATGAGTTACCCCATTTAACTTCCTATAGTCCACGCAAAATCGAAGGGTGCCGTCCTTCTTTCTTACGAGGACTACAGGGGCGGCCCATGGACTACAGCTTTCGCTAATAATCCCACTCTCAAGCATAGTGCCCAACAGTTCCCTCACTTCTTGATAAAGTTTAGGGGGAATTCTACCATACCGGTCTCTAATAGGGGCTGAATCCCCTGTTGGTATTACATGGAGAACTTTATCTGTAAACCCATAATCCTCATCATGTTTTGAAAAGACATTTTGATGTTTTTGTAGTAGCTGACTAATCTGCTGCTGTTGCTTGGGGCTAAACTGTGACTGATCCAAAGGAACTGCTACAGGCCAAGGGGGTACCAAAGATCATGGAATAGTGAGCAAGATAAGGCATCATAATACATTTCAATGGGAGCAAACTGGAATACTTCCTGTCTGCATAAATGCATTACATCACAATAAGAAAGATTCTTTAAGTCTGCATAAATCATTACATCACAATAAGAAAAGATTCTTTAAGTCTGCATAAAGGGGGATTTTTCCCCCTCCCCCTTGCAAAAATAGAACCAGGAACTGAACAAGCGTTGACACCTCTCGCTCCGCTTGAATCCTCTCTGGGGGTACTGCTACAGGTTCTTCCTGGACACTAACCTGCTTAACCCCCACCTCCAAAGTAGCCTCGCCCACTGTTCTCAACTCTACCTCCCCTTGGGGCCTATGTGGGCATACATCAACCTCAAATACTTTGCCCATCTGACAGCGTCGGAACAGGGTCACTGGGGATGGAGATAAATTTAAGAGCCTAATCATGACCTTGCCATTTGCTACCGTACTAAGTGACCTTGCTAAAAGTAGTTGCCCTGGAAGACCATTTTCCTCTGTGGGTTCTATCAAGCCAACATAGGCCTTACCGTCTGGGCGTGGGCGTGCACATGCCTCAAGTACGACTTCAGACTGTGCTGGAATGGTGGTACGCCTCCCCTGAGGCCAATAAACAGTGCTCATTTGACCAGACTCATCCACAAACTTAAGCAGGTTGTCAACCATGGAAAATGTTTGCTGCCACACTTTAGCATCTGCTGCGCTTGTCGGGCCTACAGCACTACTGTCTTGGTGGGTCATTATAAGTTCCCTACATTCTTTTATGACATTCATGCCAATCAATCCTGGGCATGTGGGCATTTTGGTGTCTTTAACAATGAGTATTCCCCGCTTTGGTATTACTTGCCCACAAATAGTTAAATCCACCTCTATGAAGCCAATATATGGAATTTCCAACCCATTTGCTGCCACCAGATTAAATTTTTGGATTGGTGGGTGTATCTCTGTCCCCACTGTGTCAAAATGTTTCCTAAAAAAACTTTCTGTAAGTGTAGTTACCTGTGATCCAGTGTCAATTACACAAGGAGTTTTCACACCCTGTATGAGTACATCTACCAATGGACACTGACCAACTAAATTATCCTTTTGTTGCAACTGGCCACAAATGGGTGCACCCACTGTTTGGGCCTCTACAGTGGGCATCACTCGTTTAAATGATCCGGTGTACCTTCCTGTATCCTACAGCGCCTCTCAATGTGTCCAGGCCTTTTACATCGTCTACAAATGGGTCTTCCCTGTTGATCGAATTGATCAGAGCTTCTCCGTCCCCCCTCTAAATTCGTACCTAGG
The DNA here is from genome assembly GCA_027497455.2 of Sardinella longiceps. NCBI lineage: Eukaryota > Metazoa > Chordata > Actinopteri > Clupeiformes > Clupeidae > Sardinella > Sardinella longiceps. The sequence continues at coordinate 17,501,490 of JAODXP020000021.1, read as the reverse complement.
CCTCCCATCAGGTTGTTGAGACATCTGTGAACCCTCTCGCACTTCCCGCATCATTCCTGACAACATTTCCTTCATTTCCCCCTTTAATTTCAAAAGCACCTCTTCTTTAATCTCTTCTGCTAATTGTTTTGCATCTATTGGTGCTTGTGGGCCTATACCATCTTGCTTTACCTTTACCACTGCAGCCATGGCTTGTGTTGTGTTATCCAAATCCTCTACTCTCAACATAGCCTCCCGTTTAATATCAGCAAAAGATATGTCAGTTGAAGTTCTAACCATACCCCAGAGTTCTCGACGTAATCCCCCATCCAGTAACCCTGATATGAATTGGTCACGCAAAATGTGTCCCCCTGTGGTGTTATCCTTTCTAGCTGAGAGGCGGTTGCTTAATTCTTGTAATGCCAAGGCAAATTAGCGAACATTCTCATCAACCCTCTGCTTACGTGTAAAAAACTTTGAACGAAGACTAGCTAGTGGTGTTGTATTCCCATAAATGCCCTCTAGGAATGAAAATATAGTTTGAACAGTGGCCCTTTGGTCTCCTGGTAGGGCAAGTACTTCTCGTCTAGCTTCACCTTCCAAATTACTTATGAGAGAGGATACCTTTTGTGACTCTGACAGAGGATACATATTAAACATGGTTGTCTGTGCCGTACGCCAATCTTGGAAACTCTCTTCGGATTCCTGTCCTCCCTTAAATTTTGGGCACCATGGGGTCCCCATCATTACTGGAAACATAACCATATTCATGTTAGGGGTTTGACTTGGGGTTGTACCTGATTGAGAAGGTCCCTGGCTGTGTTCACCTGAAACAGAGGGTGGATGTTGACTTTGGGCTCTCGCCGGTGGAGGCACTTGCTCATTATCTCCTGTTGACATTTTCCTAGTCAGTGCCCACGGTCCAACCTGCCAAAAACTACGCCAAGTTGTAAAGAGGAAATAAGCTAATAGAGGATTAGTGACCCCTGCAGGTACCTAGTTGGACAACATAATGGGCACTGAACCAAGAAAACCTCAACCAGGACAGATATACCAAGAAAAAGTTTATTTTACAATTTTATATTGTTAACAATGGCTAAAACCCATGAGGGGGCAGAAGCATGACTCTTAACTGGTGGTAGGATAGGCTAAAGTGCAATGTGCAGAATATTAAATAAACAAAATAAATATTACACTCTTAACAAGCTGCATAGGAACAGGCTGGTCACATAATTGGCAATAAATAGACAAGGTAAGTTCATACGTGTAACAAGAGCAATAGATAATGTATTTCATCAACACTATAAATCACACAGTAAAACACACTCCCAAAAGCTTGTATAAATCACTACAGTACTTGTGCAAAACACAGCAAACCAGGGCCAAATAGATCACCCTCAATATTCCTACTTCAGCAGGCAAGTAAGATAACATTAAAGCTATACACTATGAGTCGCCCCACCCCCTCATACATCCACACAAAGGCATTCACACAAAAAGTTACTTTGGGGGAGCAGCAACGTTAACGAACTCCCCCGCGAGAGAATGTAGCCTCCAAAGACACACACACACAAAACACAGATGACTGCTGGCCTCTTCGCCACTGCTGCCGGACGTGGGGTTGAGAAACAATCAAAGCAGACCCGCGATCGCACAACCAACGCTCAGCCTCCCAACACGCAAACACTTACCCCTATTTTGGATTCTCTCGTAGCAGGCGGAAAAGTTTACCCACGTCCCGGCACGGCAGCCCCTGGCTTAGAGCTCAGCAGTCGCGTTCTGTCCCTGACCACATTAAAACCAAACAAAACCCTTTATATCACTTCGTCTTCCATGAACACACACATTATCTCATTATTAGGGGATATGACACAGGTGTGCTGCAGCCGCTCCATGGCTCAGCGTGGCAGGACCCCGCCCCCCAAGGCAGAGCGTAAACTAAACCCGCTTACATACTGGCTCAGAAAAGTGCTACAAGTCATAAATGAATCAACAGAAAATTCACCGTGTCAGGCTATTTATCAAACATGGGCTACTTCATAGACAAACATAGTAGCTTGTAACATCTGCAATAGCCTGGAAGTTCGATGCATGCATGAGACTGCTAATCTAATGTGTAAGAACATGAAAACAGCTGAAAGCAATATGGAAAATTTACGCACTTGCTGACAAGTCTTTTCAAAGATCACTGCCTAGATGCGATAGCCTCGACTGTTTGTATTAGTCTGACAATGATCTCAGGTAAAAATCATGGACTAGACTATAGAAATCATAATGTTTTGCACGACAGGCTCCAGGTTAGGAAAAGCACGTCAACTAACTCATAAATTAATCGGCAGAAAATACACCATGCTTGTATGTCCATCCATGCCCATCAAACTAGCCAGCTAATACCAAAGCCAACTTCAATTTCATTGCGCTAGCCAGCGAATATCAAAGCCAACTTCCAATTTCATCGCGCCAGCTGCATAACCAGCCTGAACTTTATTGCAAGAAGTTCGAGATATGACGATAAGACAGCAAAATGCGAACGGGGACGAAATAACAATTAAAGCGTTATGACAAATCTATACACTTGCTGATAGTCAGCAAAGCGACTATCTGGTCCCGTCATGTGGACACGGTGCTTGAGTGATTCATAGCCAGTTAGAGCTCAGCTGTAGGCTAATAGGCCGATGGAGCGGTAGACAGACTAACTTGACTGTGGTAGATTTGGAAAGATTACGTCCTCTACGTCGGTCGTAACACAGATTCTGTTAAAAACTTCAATGTATATTCTGATGTGATGGCAAACTAATAGCCTAATAATCAACCTATATATTATGTTAGCTCAGCAAGCCTACTCACCAAGACTGTCCACTGTCCACTTCACTGCTTGAACAATAAATGAATTATTTGCTGATGGAGTTATTTATCCAAATCCTCCTCGGTTAGATGCCAGAAAAGTTCATAATTACAATTCATAGGAATGCATATGAGTTTAGGCTATGTTTTTTGCCCAAACCATGTCTCAAAGATACTATTATAATCAATTACTCTCTACCAGAAATTTTCACCGTCTCCCCTGCGTGACCTATGATTCTATTTTGGAATGTTCATTAAGTCAGTTAAAAAATGGCTGTTTATGTTATTTAAATTTTTAATTTTAATGAAATTCAGGTCATTGTGAATCTCTGTACAGCATATCAAAAGTAAATGTTAACCTGCCATATGCACTTTAAGATTTTCCAGCTAATATCAAGATGGATTTAAACAGTAATAAATGATCTCAAGAAACCATTAATATATTTTCTCAATTCAATAATTTTAAAGAAAATGACAGAAATGTAAGGTTTTTCATCTTTCTTCTCAGTCTTATAACTGTTTTATAACTAGTTCAACATTACAGTCAAGATCCAGATATCAGCCACAGTTTGCCCATCAGATGGCTTATGACACAACATGCGTTTTAGAGGCTTTGTGTCGCCCAATCAGATCCCTGAACATTGGATATTTGCTCTAATATCCCTGTGAGTAGCCTATGCCATAGGCCAAATTCTGAGTGAAATATATGACATACCAGCTCAGTTACTTGTGTTGAGTTTGGGATCTCTGCTGTCATAGCCTACCATGTCCCAAATTAGGCATATAGTCATAGGCCTATTCTCTAATAAGTAATGGTATTCATGGTGTATAGCCTACTCTCTTAATCCTGGTGTAATGCCTGTTGATCGGTCGCAATCTTTGGTCTGGGGCTACCTTAAGGTTCATATGTCATGACAGGCTAGTAATGATTGAACACAAAATGAAAGATCTTGGAACATTATTCACCTCTGCAAAAATCAAGTTTTTGTCTGTGTCGTTGAGGGAGTAAAGTGGAATTGACTTGAATTAGCAGAAGCAAGGATGTAAACAAACTAGGTATGTTGCTGCTTTTTAGTCATTTGAGGCCATAAACACTACAGTTCTGTGTTGTAAGGTGTTCATTGATGTTGCATAGCGTTTGGGGTGATAATTGGAGCATGTAATAATGTTAAAAACAAAGTTTAAAAGTCTGCCCCATTGCGTTAGCGGTCGGTGCTAATTCTCCGGTCACAGAAACGCTGTGAGAAGGACCAAAATTTCTCATGTCTTTGGTACTGACATGTCTGTAGTAGCTTGAGAAAAAGAGCTTTTGTTGAAATTTACCGAAGTTATCCTTTAAGGTAGAGGGCAAATCTACTGCGGAGTGACGTGAGACGGTAGCCTAGGTCACAATGCAGACCAAATAGTAAACTGATTAGGGTGACCATATTTTCATTTGGGGAAACCAGGACAGGTTTGAGTTGCGCACGAAGCACGCCGAAATTTTTCAACATAGGAGATCCACTGAAATAGTATTTTAACTTTTTTTTTTTTTAAATTTTGAACTGCCCCCTGCTAATTATTACTAAACTCACTGCATTAGTTACAGCATACCTGGGCAAACTAAGGCCTGGGAGCCAGATGCGGCCCGCGGAGCTATTTCATGCGGCCCGCGGAGCCTTCCCAAAATAAAATAATTTCTCATTTTGGTTATAGGCCTTATGTATCAAATGTGTTGTATGATCATGAAAAGCAAATTCCACCCTTTTAAACCTGCATATTAACATGTCCTCTGAAGAAAGTGAGGCCACTGGCTTGAGACTTGCCAATTTCGTTAACTGTTAGCACCCGGCCCGTTAGTCAAAATCTGAAAGCCAATGTGGCCCCTTGGCCAAAATAATTGCCCACCCCTGAGTTACAGTATTATATGCATGTCTAGCAGAAATCTGTGAAATGAACACAATTAATAAAAAATGCAATCTGCACACTATTGTAGACTTTTTTGGGATGGAAATAGAAATCACACCCACTGAAAGTTAATGAGACACAGCTCCTTCCTACATCACTGAGCATTGCTAACTGTGCAGCTTTCTCTTTTCAGCACAGCGGCCCAGATGCGGCACGGACATGGCCCAGATGCGGCCGACGCGATTCATCACCTTTAAAACTAAAATATCGTCATCAGTCTCTAAAGCTTAATATAAACCTTATAATTTGCAGAATATTAATAAATAGATAATATGTTCCCAAACTACGTCAATTTAAGTGGCATTAATACATTAGGAAATATTTTTTTAAGGTATTTTCCACTGTTCATTCTCTATGGCGATTCTAAGCAAGTGCAAGGGCCACCAAAGGATTTTGGCGCTGTTGCGCAGCCTTTTTATTTATTTTTTAAGCCGGTTTGGTCTATTGATGCAGCATTTCCTCTTATGACAACTGTACTTATATTAGAGTCCCTGCGTGTTTACATGTTATTTTAAATTTTTATTTTAGCCTACCTGTTGGAGTGCAAAATATGTTCTGTAATAGGACATTTAGGGATGAATAATTCACTTTAAAAACAAAGTTATGGTTTTAAAATGTTCTGTTCGGGTAATTTAAAAATGCTAATTTTGTAAATAAATACTTTGTAGCTATTGTTAACATGCAAAGTTATTGTTAAAACAAAGCAAATATGCATTTTTAATCAATGTGTTGCGATTTGATTATTTGAAAATAGTGGCCGCGAAAATTTTGCGGCCCCGCTCAAGTTCTTGGATTCTAAATGTGGCCCCCTTGGAAAACTAATTGAATAGCCCTGCTTTAGGCTATTAGTAGGCTATTTTAGCCTGGCGAATGCCAAACTAAAAATCACAAGTGATATTTAGTCTGGAGACCTACCTATTGCATTTCTCGTAGCGGAAGCATCGTTTACCAGAGCCGTTTATGGGGCGCTACGAATGTCTATCATACCGTCTGTACATACCTTGGAGCCAATACCAGAGCCACCAAGTGACGTAAAATGCAATCGAGGACCGTTCAAATCCCTTTTTGTTCGGTGATTGGATACCGAAAGCAGTCGAGAAAATCGGCCATGGTCGCCATGCTGCTTTGCAGAGTGAAATGAAATAAGCGCGCAAAGGAGCATGGGAATTCCCAGGCTAAGGCTATTTATGATTTTGTGTCAACAGTGTCACCTGCCATTGCATGTGCTTAGAGAAAACATATTTTATTATAGTGAGTGAGTTGTGTCCACGAATAGGCCTACACTTATTGACTCTCAGTGGGTGCGATTTCTGTCTTTCCATCACAAAAATCTACAATGGCTCCCACTACAGATTGCAGTTTTAAGAATTGTGTTCATTTCACTGTGAAATCAGGTTGAGAATTCTCAAAGTTTGCAATTAGGTCTATATAATAATGTGTGATGATTTTGCCAAGTTCAGCCTTAAATATTATATAAAGAAATTTCCCTCACCTAAATATGGACATCTTTACACTGAAATTGAGCCGTGGTGAATGTTTAACAAACTTATTTTCGGCTATCTTCTGATTAAGAACAGGGTTACCCACAAGGATTACATCACACGGACAGTGCTACTGCCTGTAAATTTAATGGTCCAATGATGAAGGTGATTTAAAAACCAGAACATTTTCTCACTTTCTAAAATATCCCTGGACGCCCAGGACAGGACGTGAAATATGGACATGTCCTGGGAAATACGGACGTATGGTCACCCTATGGTTATGACAAGGACGTGAGAAGTTGCAGAACCCCAGTGAAATATTTCATACTGTATGTATCTGTAAATCTGCTCGTTTAAAGTGAATCGTCATTTTTATATTAGAATTGTGTAGGCTAAAATAAAGTATATTGGTTTTGTATCAACTTGCTCGTCTGTTGGTTTCTGCTGCTGGGACCTGACATTCTTATTCAAGTGTTGGCCATTAGGTGATATACTGTATCTGGCTAGTTTCAGCTACTGTCACTTTAGCCTTTGTCGGAGGGGTCACATGTGACCTCATCTGTGATTTGTTATGTGTTTTTTTGCCATCCCATCTGTTGTTTTTAGGGTAGGTATATTTGTTACTAGGGTGGACGCTAGGTTAGTCATGTTGGTTGCTATGCAGGCTGCTAGGTTACAACTGTGGAAGTGGTTGCTAGGCCATTGCTAGGGTATTTAAGGTGGTTGCTAGGCTGTTGTTAGGGTAAGTATGGTGGTTACTAGGTTAGTTATGTCGGCTACTATTTTGGTTGCTAGGTTAGTCATGTCGGTTGCTAGGTTGCAACTGTGGAGGTGGTTGCTGGGCTGTTGGTAGGGTACTTGAGGTGGTTGCTAAGTTGTTGCTAGGGTAGGTATGGTGGTTGCTAGAATGGCTGCTAGGTTAGTGGTGTCTAGGGCTGGGCGATATGGCTGAAAACCCTATCACGATATTACCTAGGCTCAGTATATTGGTCGATATAGATAATTATTGAATTTTTAATCACCTATTTAAAAGGGCCCCTTGCGCAAACAGAACTTAAATTAGGGTTTTTTAGGTTTATACTTTTTAAATATAGAGTTATTACATTAAATGGCGACACTGTCACATACAAATATATGGTAAAATTAAGCGTTTATGGTAAAATATAGCACAATTTTGTTTCCTTTAAACAAATAGGCTTTAAGTAGCCTATTATTTTAGCCCATTCTCTCCCTTAAATAAAACTAGTCGTCAAAAAATAATATAAGGGGAGAAGTCTAATGTCCCTCCCACACTGCAATAAATAGGCCTACCAATACAAAAAGCCATCATATATTTTTGGAATCGAGTAGCCTATTGTGTCAATTATTTCAACAATTAATCGGGTAGTGGGGTAATACTTAATTTTGAGGTTTAAACAGCAATATCAAGAATATTTTAAAAAGAAACCTTTGCCCAAAGGCTATTGGCTTCTAAAGTCATTAAAGGTGCCCCGCCACACAAAGCCGTTTTTACCTGTTGCTTTTGGTATAGAATAGGTCTATATGACCTCGAGTTACACGGTGCATGTGAAAATGTAATACTGTCTTCGCTATCGGCAATAGCCCATTAAAAGAAATATGCAGAGAAATTAGGTCAATTTGAATCCATGGTCTGTGCTACGTAGTATAGACCACGTTACAGCCATTGGCTGACTGAGGAGAATTATCGCCCAATCCATGCTCTCCTGTATTTGACTAAAGCCCGCCCCTTGAAAGACTCGCGAAAAAGAAGTAATAGCCATGAAATGGTAACAGGCAACTATTTTTAGTTTTAACTGAATATCAAGACGTTATGGAGTTTAGCTTTGGCTATGAGTTTAGCAAACTGCTAACTCATCTACCTGCTAGTCCATCATTTATTCAGTGTCCTGTAGTCCAGGCAAAATAGCCCATTTTGGGACCAAAAACAGGAGTAATTGTAAAAGAATTTTTTTCAGCTTAGATTATTTCTTTGAGGTGTCCAGAACAACATACTAAAAATCCTAAGAAATCCTAGTTGAGGAAATATGTTAAATTCTCTTCAATCCGATGTGTGTACCAATATAGGCCTGAATAGGTCTGAATAGGGCTATTTTTTTCCTTTAGTCCTATCGAAATAAAACTTTATACAATGAAAGTACTCATGAAAAGTAGCATTTTTTGTATTACAAGTTTTTCAGAAAAAATGAATTTAATATGTAAATGGGTTATACACTAATCCAATTAGCCCCAAATACGCCCATATACATGGATAGTGAAGAGATGAAGAGGGTGGGACCTGTCTCAATTCATTTTATATGACACCCTGTGGATGTAAGCTTTCAGAAAAGGTATAGTATAAGGGGTAGATTAGTTTTCATCTAATACCACAGGTCCAAATGCATTGGCTATACACCAAAATCACCAATACCAGCTGATCTATAAATGGGTATCAATGGGAGGAGGGGGGTGGAACCTACCTAAATTTATGTTTACTGAGATCCTGAAGCCCTCTGCTTTCAAAAAACATATTACTTTCCTAGGTTTATTACTTTCTAATACATTCCATAGGCACTTTTGATCAAGAAATGCACATATTTTTTAATGTTCCCCAAAAATAGGCATAAGCTTTAAAATAAGGAGGTGGGTGGGATGAGAGAAAAAAATTTGGGGTGAAATCCTGGGCATATAAGCTTTCAGAAAATATATGGTTTGTGGGGTCTGATATGTTTTCCCTACACACCACTGGCCTAAATGTCAACAGAAATTGCCCATTTTGAAAATTCCAAATTTCTTAATTTTGGGATATATTGTAATGAGGAGGGTGGGGCATACCCCAATGTCAAACCATACCATGTTATAGAATATCCTAAGGGTGTTTGCTTTCAGAAAATGTATGGGATATATGGTTCATGCTTCAGGCCAAAATGTACTAGTAGTGTACATTTTCCTCCAAAATCCACCCAAATCCCATTCATTTCAATGGGAAATTTACTTTCCTCCACTATTTTTACATTTCCTCAACTAGGATTTCTTAGGACTTTTAGTATGTTGTTCTGGACATCTCATAGAAATGATCCAAGCTGGAAAAAAAATCTTTTACAATTAGTCCTGCGAAAAAAGCTACTTTGCCTGGACTACTGTATATTTTGGGAAGAACTTGTCAACTTGGCGAATTCAACAGTCTTGGTAAGTGTAACGTTAATCTGACTGTGGATATAGGCAAACAGTCGGCTACTCTTGCAATAAGTATCTGATTATGTTGGCTACTGTGACATAGTAAGCTTACCTGTGACTATATAGTAAGCTTACCTTTGCAAAGTGGCTGTTTACAATCTGCAAGCTAGGTTGGTGCAGATATCCTCTTTCTTGGTTTCATGATAATATTTTTTTTTTCGTACCTCGCAATTCGCAATTAAAACTAATGTAAATATTCGGCCATGTGCTTTACAACGTCGAGCTTCAGCAGCGAATCAGAGCGCAGCCCATTGTCACAGTGGAAAAAAACCCGGAAGAACCGCGTTAAATTTTCGAAGGCTATTCCTACAGGCTGCAAACGATCTCATTATGGTCTCCTTGGACCGTTCTCAGTCCAAGTGAAGTCGCATACCCTATTTGTAGACCTCAAAGAACAATTTAAATGCCCTGTAGTGGTGTGGCATGGCACCTTTAA
>JAODXP020000021.1:17472259-17491469 GCA_027497455.2 Sardinella longiceps | reverse complement strand
GCAGTATTGACGGTTCATATAGTAAGCACGCCCATGGGCGTTCAAGAGAAATTTGCAGATTGTGGCCAATCATTGAAGAATTTCATAAAAGGACACTGGAGGTATGATGTCATTCTCAAATCCATTTCTGAAAGCTATGGCGCACACCGCTCTAGATTGTATTTGGTAAGTTGGCTATATTGTTTATTTCGACAACATGCACTGACATTGTAGCCTAGCTTTCGCAGTTTCTCGTGTATTCATTCATCTGCGAGTCAGGTTACTGACATTAAAGGTTATAGTGCATTGAGGTCGACAGACAGATATAACGTTAACGTTAGCTAACGTTAGGGTCGTGTTCTCTTCCTCGTCCTACTGTGTGTGGTGTACACTTAGCAGCTAACACTACCTAAAAAAGAAAGTACCCCATAATATAGAGTGCTAAACAAAACTGTTATATTGAAATACGATACTGATTGAGAAGCAAGGTTAACGTGGTTAAGCACAACGGCGCCATGGACCTGTGCACAGATATTAAACCTGAACTGTGAGATATGCTAACGTTATAATTGTTTGGCTGATGAGGTCAAATGTGTGCCCTGCAAATCTTTGCATTTAGTCAAGTTGCTTACACTGCTACAGTCTTGATTGTTAACTGTGATTTGATGACATAATCAAGCTATTGAGGTGGAGGTCCTGTATACACAGCCATCATGAAATACGATAGCGCTCTGCGATGCAAGGTTGACGTGGCTACAGCACAGGCGCCATGGACACTGTGCACAGATGTTGAACCTGAACTGTGAAGCCTGCGAACGTTATGAATTGTTTGGCTGATGAGGTAAAATGTGTACCTGCAAATCTTTGCATTTAGTCAAGTTGCTTACACTGCTGCAGTCTTGATTGTTAGCTGTGATTTGATGATTCATAATCAAAGCTATTGAGGAGTGGAGATCTGTATGCAGCCATCATTTAATGATAATCGTTGTTAAGAAATTGCGTCCTCTTTTCTCAATTACAGGGTGCATCTTGCTATGACCACCAAAGCAACAGCTGTGGGGTATATATGTTGATGGTGAGAGAGCCTACAATATTTTACAAAATGATTACTGATATTGCGGTTGCAGACCAACTAACAGGTCCTGATGTTTTTTGTTTGTTTGTTTGTTTTTTCAGTATGCAATGTACGCCACACTGGAAAAGACATGTGATTTTGGGGAGGTGAGTTTTCTGAATCTTAAAAGAATATGTAGTGGAATATATGTTTTTAATATTCCAGCCATCCTATTTGGAGCCTACAGTTAACATTCACCATATACACTTAGCTATTGAAGGAAAGGACTACATCTCTGTACATTGCCAGTACTATAACCTTGTAAAAGCTATGGAGACCTTTAAAGGGAACTATGCTACGCTACTATACTAACATTTTTAGTTCAATTTACCTTTATTTAGCAGCTTAAGAGTCATTGTGTGATTGTACAACAGTTTTTAGGTCGATTGATGACCGCCTCGCTCTAGCCCTCTCGGCGTAGAAATTGAATATGCAATATTCATATGCATAGTTCATCTTTTACTGTACAGGTTGATATGTTGTCTATTTGGAGGTGGTGGTGCCAACAGCTGCTGCAGGGATCCCTACTGAAGTATTATATACTGTATTCATAATTTCCCTCACTACTCATACATGTTGGGTGTGTTCCCACTACCTTCCCTACCCCCCCCCTTTCCTGTAGCCCTACAGGTCAACGTAAACGCATCTGTGGCACCTGTCAGCCAAACCCTGGAGGCTGCATGCATGGAGAGGTACAGTATTAGAGATTGTACTTTACCATTTGCCCACATAGCAATAAGTTATACAAAAGAAATTTCGAGTATTTTTCCTCTCTGCTCATATTGTATGCTCATGAAGACTGGTAGTTAAACCTCACCCTCTCTCTCTCTCTCTGTACCCCAACAGAACAAGCTGGAACACCTTTCTTGCCCTCGCCATTAACACATGTTGGTCCCACCCTTGAAGCATTGAGCAGAGAAGGTATTACAGAATGTACTTTGCCATTTGCCAACATCTATCTATTAATGCATGGAAGGCCTGTCTGTTACCCTGTGTGTCTATTCCATGCAAAACCATGTGGATAGATACAGGATGCTTTACATTGACATTAAGTCAATTTATATCATAAGCACATGAAAAAGTGGTCTGTTTTGTTTTTAGGATGTTCACTGCACTGCCTTCTGTGGTGTAACCAGCTCCATTGATCACAGTGGAAGTTAATTGTTACGGCAGAAGTGGCTTTCACTTCATGCATCCAGCGTAGCCTCCTGTGTAACTCTTGAGCCACTCATCTGACTGACCATCAATTTGCTACAGGTCTTGCTAATGGCATGTGTAAGAGCAGTGCGAAGTGGTTGGCTTTGGACCAAAAACAACAAATATCTTAATATTAAGCCAATTATATACTGTATCCATAATTTCCTCACTACTCATACATATTGGGTGATCATGAAGATGATTGCTAACCCAACACCCCCCCCCCTTTTTCCCCCCCGCTTGTAACCCTACTAAGTCAAGGTAGCACATCTGTGGCACATGTCAGCCAAACCCTGGAGGCTGCACGCTGGGAGAGGTATTACATTGTACTTTGCCATTTGCCCACATAGTAATAAGTTATACAAAAGAAACATTGAGTATTTTCCCTCTCTGCTCATATTGGCTGCTCATGAAGATAGTAGTTAAACCTCACCCTCTCTCTTTCTGTACCCCAACAGAACAAGCTGGAACACCTTTCTTGCCCTCGCCATCAACGCATGTTGGTCCCACCTTGAAGCATTGAGCAGAGAAAGGTATTAAAGAATGTACTTTGCCATTTGCCAACATCTATCTATTAATGCATGGAAGGCCTGTCTGTTACCCTGTTTGTCTATTCCATGCATAACCCACGGGCTACACAGGATGCTTTACATTAACATTAAGTCAATTTATATCATAAGCACATGAAAAAGTGGTCTATTTTGTTTTTAGGATGTTCACTGCACTGCAGTGGTGTAACCAGTTCCATTGATCACAGCGGAAGTTAATTGTTACGGCAGAAATGGTTTTCACTTCATGCATCCAGCGTAGCCTCCCTGTGTAACTCTTGAACCACTCATCTGACTTACCATCAATTTGCTGGCAGGTCTTGCCTAATTGCATGTGTGAGAGCAGTCTGCGAAGTTGTTGGCTTTGGACCAAAAACAACAAATGTCATTATACACTGTATCCATAATTTTCTCACTACTCATACATATTGCATAATTTTCTCTCTGTTCATATTGGCTGCTCATGAAGATGGTTGCCTCCTGTGTAACTCTTGAACCACTCATCTGACTGACCTTCAATTTGCTACAGGTTTTGCTAATGGCATGTGTGAGTGCAGGTGCAAAGTGGTTGGCTTTGGACCAAAAACAACTAATATCTAAATATTAAGCCATTGCCCAAAGCAGTAAATCATTCAAAGCAAACCTTGCATTTATTTTTTATTTGGTGTATTCTCTCTTTCCCTCTCCTCAGCCCCGCAGAACAAGTGGCAGCGATGGACAGGCCTGTCCTCCCCCGGAGATCCTGCAGAGGATCATCAAGGAGACGCTCTGCTTGGACATGGGAATGCTGTTTTTTTTTTAATAGGATATCATCATAGAAGATGTCTGACTCCCTGCCTGGCACTAACACACACACACACACACACACACACACACACACACACACACACACACACACACACACACACACACACACACACACAGTCCAGCCAGTCTCCCAACTCACTGCACAGCATTTTAATGTATCTGACCACAAATTGTCCTGAAATCCTTGAAGTTAATGCAAATTAGTTAATAATACCATATCCTTAACAGAGCAAGGTGTAAGTTCTAATTTCTTATCTCTAAAACTGGGGGTAGGGATATCTCAGGCTTTTTTTGTTTTGTGTTCTGAGACATGCTTCTTTTTTTGAGAGAGAGAGAGGATTGGGGGATATGTTTGCAATATAATATAATAGTATCTAGTAAGTTTAAGGATTTTATTTGTTCAGTTTGAAAAAGAAAGAAGAGAAACTAGGGAAAAGGAGAGAAACTTAACACTGCCAAGCTGATTCCTGACCTTGTGCCACAGCTTTAATCCAGTTTTATTCATGGTCTATAATGTGTTTTTGGTATTTTTTTTAATTTGTTTATTTATTGCTTATTTATGTATTTATTTATTTGTTATGCCGGTCTGAAATGTGTTTTAATATGTCCACAGATGTAAAATAGCTTTGTAGCTAACTGGTACATGGCCCCTGTCAAATAAACCAATAAACTAAACTTCACTGTTCATGTTTGTTTGAAATAAACTGTTTGAGAGTTACAATTCTGTTTTATTTAATCATCCAATGTGTGCTAAAGGTGGTGGGGGCGGCATAGAAGTGTCCCCAGCTCGTAAGTGACGTTCAACATGCAACCTAGGAAGTGCAAGTTTTCTGTATGGTCTCAATGGCGGAATAAAACTGTTTTGTGTTATCGTTATCATACTATAACGTAGAGGGACGTGCCGCGTGACTTATGAGCTCTGCGGTTTCAGTCAGTAGGCTATCTGTAATGTAAAGGAAGGGGCCTCATTGAGTGTATTCACTGGTATTACGTAGGGATACACCGAAAAATATTTGGTTGATGTAGGCCTACGTGTCCTGTTAACTCTTTTTCCGTTTGACATCAAACAATCTGCATGACTTAAATATTGCAAATACTCCTTTTACAATCGGAATAAGAGTCATTTTCACGAACTTTACTCTGGACAAAATACAAACGAGTCGCCAAATGCTTTCACTTTCCTATCTATCGAGGCTAGCGATAGCACATGAGAACCCGGATGTTCAATAACAAAGCAGCACGTTGACAGTGACGAAGTAAGGGGCAGTACTGTGTGAGGGCGGTTTAGTGAAGACTGGGCGTTTTAGATGAGACGCAGCTGGATGATGTTGCAAAATATCGTCAGCTGCATCTCCCATTGCATACAGGAGTGCATTTACCTGATACTCCTGCTCTTGGTCTTTCAGTCCGGATGCAACGTGAAACCTATCAAATCTTCGGATCCATCTCGGCCAGTCTGACTGTAAAGAGGAAATAAGCTAATAGAGGAATAGTGACCCCTGCAGGTACCTAGTTGGACAACATAATGGGCACTGAACCAAGAAAACCTCAACCAGGACAGATATACCAAGAAAAAGTTTATTTTACAATTTTATATTGTTAACAATGGCTAAAACCCATGAGGGGGCAGAAGCATGACTCTTAACTGGTGGTAGGATAGGCTAAAGTGCAATGTGCAGAATATTAAATAAACAAAATAAATATTACACTCTTAACAAGCTGCATAGGAACAGGCTGGTCACATAATTGGCAATAAATAGACAAGGTAAGTTCATACGTGTAACAAGAGCAATAGATAACGCATTTCATCAACACTATAAATCACACAGTAAAACACACTCCCAAAAGCTTGTATAAATCACTACAGTACTTGTGCAAAACACAGCAAACCAGGGCCAAATAGATCACCCTCAATATTCCTACTTCAGCAGGCAAGTAAGGTAACATTAAAGCTATACACTATGAGTCGCCCCACCCCCTCGTACATCCACACAAAGGCATTCACACAAAAAGTTACTTCGGGGGAGCAGCAACGTTAACGAACTCCCCCGCGAGAGAATGTAGCCTCCAAAGACACACACACACAAAACACAGATGACTGCTGGCCTCTTCGCCACTGCTGCCGGACGTGGGGTTGAGAAACAATCAAAGCAGACCCGCGATCGCACAACCAACGCTCAGCCTCCCAACACGCAAACACTTACCCCTATTTTGGATTCTCTCGTAGCAGGCGGAAAAATTTACCCACGTCCCGGCACGGCAGCCCCTGGCTTAGAGCTCAGCAGTCGCGTTCTGTCCCTGACCACATTAAAACCAAACAAAACCCTTTATATCACTTCGTCTTCCATGAACACACACATTATCTCATTATTAGGGGATATGACACAGGTGTGCTGCAGCCGCTCCATGGCTCAGCGTGGCAGGACCCCGCCCCCCAAGGCAGAGCGTAAACTAAACCCGCTTACATCCACCCCCCCTACATCAAATGTGTCCCCACATTCCCCATAAATCACACTTGGTAGCGTTGGGGCAGACGACCCTGGGTGGTCCGAACGGAACGGCGTAGGCCCTCTATACCCATGGATGGAGGGTCCATGACTGCTGGCAAGGCCACGCTGGCATCTGGCAGTGGGAATGGACTATGCAATGGGCTCTCAGAGTCTGGCAACAGTTCCCTCTCCATGGGGGCTGACAAGTCTTGTTCCTCTGTCCGTGGGGAGGATGCTGGACCTGGATGACAACCCAAGAGCCAAGGATACATACACCAATTACTATTCCCATCAACATCATTTTCCCCCTGAGGACATTCCTGTGCCCCTCTGCTGTTCATTGGGAGGGATATTAAACCTACAGGGACTCAACATATTACGGTGTAGAACCCTTTCTTGCCCATTCACCCCCTCAGACTTAACCACATACACAGGTATATCAATGTTAGGCTGTGACACAATTACATATGTAACATGTTCCCACTTATCTTGTAATTTGCCCTTTGCTCTTGACCTTTTGTTCAGGACCATCACCCTCTGTCCTGGTAACAAGGGCTCACCCTTAACCTTTCGGTCAAATCCCCGTTTTTGTGAGGTCTGTGCTTTAAGAGCTTGCTCCTTTGCCTGTTTGTATGCAATCGCCAACCTTTTATGGTGGTGATGCACCCAGCTGCTCGCAGTCCCAGAAAACCCACCCCCATTCCCCAACATTACATCTAGGGGCAATTTAGCATGGCGGCCAAACATCATGTAATAAGGGCTATAGCCAGTAGAGGGGTGCGGTGTATTATTGTATGCTTGCACCAATTCAGCCACATGATGGTCCCAATCTTCCTTCTGGACATCACTAAGGGTCCCCAACATGCTCAAGAGTGTCCTGTTAAAGCGTTCACATTGGCCGTTCCCGGCCGGATGATATGGGGTCGTGTGAGATTTCTTGACCCCATACAATGTGCACAACTCTTGAATTATGTTTGATTCAAAATTAGGTCCCTGATCAGAATGCAGCTGGTCAAAACCCCCATATGGCTGGATGAAATGCTTCCATAGGGCCTCTGCTGTTGTCGCCGCAGTCTGATCTAAAGTGGGCACAGCAACTGCATATCGGGTAAAGTGATCCACTATGACCAACACGTTGCAAACCCCGCTCCGTGCAGCCTCTAGTGACAAAAAGTCCACTGACACCAGCTGCAATGGATAGCTTGACTGAATGGGGACCATTGGCGCACTTACTTGGTTGCTTGGAGTCTTGTGTAAGTTGCAGCGCCTACATCTGGCGCAGTACTCTTCGACGTCCTTTGCCATGCCCCGCCAGAAGAAGCGTTGTCTTGCCAACCCCAGCACCTTCTCTGCTCCAAAGTGCCCGGCGCGGTCATGCAGCCATTCCAGGACCTGTGTCTGCAGACAATGAGGCACTACAACCTGCTTAATTTTCTCAAGGGTTTTTATCACATACCTCTCTGCACAACAGTCCTCTCTCTTTGCAAAGTCGGCCCCACTCTCGTAGTAAAGCCTGAGTGGCTCGCCCCTCTGCTGCTCTTTCTCGTGGAGAGGGGGCTTCCCTCTGTCCATATAGACCCACAACCGGGAGATATCAGGGTCAGCACGCTGTGCCCTTGTCCAGTCAAACAACAAGCTGGGGCCGAGACGGTCACCTTGGTCGGCCTGTCCTATGGTTTCCCCATTAGGTTCTCCGTAGGCCCCTGGTCTGTGGGAACAAAAGCATGCAGACACGCCCGGACCACCTCAGGCTGGACACTCACCACTGCTTCCGCAGGAGCCACCACTCCCTCTACTTCCACATCGGGTGCATCCCCTGTAGGCCATCGTGACAAGGCGTCAGCATTTCCATTTGCCTTTCCAGGCCTGTACCGAACCTCAAAGTGGAATGCAGCCAGCTGGGCCATCCAGCGCTGCTCGACTGCGCCCAAGTTTGCCGTGTTCAAGTGGGCCAGGGGATTATTGTCTGTGAACACTGTGAAGGGAGACATTGCAAGATATTCTCTGAACTTATCCACTATAGCCCATTTCAAAGCCAGCAGTTCAAGTTTAAATGAGCTATAGTTTTTATCATTCTTTTCAGTTGGCCGGAGACTCCTACTCGCATATGCAATTACCCGTTCCCGCCCCTCTTGTCTCTGAGCCAGCACAGCCCCAAGTCCAGCGTGACTGGCATCTGTGTACAACAAAAATGGCAGCTGGAAATCGGCATAGGCCAGGACGGGTGCTTGCATTAGACTCTCCTTTATTTTCAAGAACGCCATTTCTTGTGCCTCCCCCCATTTCCACATGTTACCTGCTCCCACACGGGGGCGCCGCTTTGATGTCCCCCATAGCAAAGAGTTCAGTGGAGCTGCAATACTGGCAAAATTCTGGATGAACCGTCTGTAGTATCCTGCCAGGCCCAAAAAGGCTCGGAGCTGGGTGGTGTTTTGAGGGGATGGCCAGGCCGCCACTGCCCGCAGCTTTTCTGGATCTGGTGCCACTCCCCCTTCTGAAATAACATGTCCTAAATAATGAACTTTACTCTGGAAAAGACAACATTTGTTAGGCTTCACCTTTAGTCCATAGGATCCCAGCCGGCTCAATACTAAGTCCAAGTGGGCAATGTGGGCTTCAAAAGATGGAGAAAAAAGAATAATGTCATCAAGGTACAGTAACAAAGTTTCAAAATTTTGGTCACCCAGGCAACTCTCAACCAATCTCTGGAAAGTCCCAGGGGCATTACAAAGGCCCATGGGCATACGGTTGAATTCATATAAACCCATAGGGGTCACAAAAGCAGTTTTTTCTTTATCAGCTGGGTGCATCCCCACTTGCCAATAACCATGTGCCAAGTCTAAGGTGGAAAAGACTCTAGACTTTTTCAGAGAGGCTAATGACTCCTCAATTCTAGGAAGAGGATAAGCATCTTTATGAGTTACCCCATTTAACTTCCTATAGTCCACGCAAAATCGAAGGGTGCCGTCCTTCTTTCTTACGAGGACTACAGGGGCGGCCCATGGACTACAGCTTTCGCTAATAATCCCACTCTCAAGCATAGTGCCCAACAGTTCCCTCACTTCCTCTTGATAAAGTTTAGGGGGAATTCTACCATACCGGTCTCTAATAGGGGCTGAATCCCCTGTTGGTATTACATGGAGAACTTTATCTGTAAACCCATAATCCTCATCATGTTTTGAAAAGACATTTTGATGTTTTTGTAGTAGCTGACTAATCTGCTGCTGTTGCTTGGGGCTAAACTGTGACTGATCCAAAGGAACTGCTACAGGCCAAGGGGGTACTGCTACAGGTTCTTCCTGGACACTAACCTGCTTAACCCCCACCTCCAAAGTAGCCTCGCCCACTGTTCTCAACTCTACCTCCCCTTGGGGCCTATGTGGGCATACATCAACTTCAAATACTTTGCCCATCTGACAGCGTCGGAACAGGGTCACTGGGGATGGAGATAAATTTAAGAGCCTAATCATGACCTTGCCATTTGCTACCGTACTAAGTGACCTTGCTAAAAGTAGTTGCCCTGGAAGACCATTTTCCTCTGTGGGTTCTATCAAGCCAACATAGGCCTTACCGTCTGGGCGTGGGCGAGCACATGCCTCAAGTACGACTTCAGACTGTGCTGGAATGGTGGTACGCCTCCCCTGAGGCCAATAAACAGTGCTCAGTTGTCAACCATGGAAAATGTTTGCTGCCACACTTTAGCATCTTTGAATTGAATTGAATTGAATTGAATACTTTAATGTCATTGCACAGAATACAACGAAATTGGATAACAATCCTCAAGGTGCACTAAAAAGATAATAATTTAAGACAATGCAGACACACCATCACTCATCCCCATTCTTCTGTCCTCCCATAGACCCATAGTCAGTGTTGGGAAAGTTCATTTTCTACATGAACTAGTTCATAGTTCAGTTCACAGCTCTCAGAGTGAACTAGTTCGCTCATAGTTCTTTTTTTTTCAAAATGAACTAGTTCATTCATAGTTCACAAAATAAATGAACTAGTTCAGTTCAGTTCATTCCCCGCCCCCCCAACAAAAAAATTAAAAAAAAAAAAAAAAATTGGAAAATTTCAAATTCATTGACAAAGCCCATATAAATGCTCCACAGATTATAAACCATTATTTAATTCGTGTTAATAATGACATTGCTGTATTTTAGTGTTGCATTAGAGCAGTGGTTTATTATTAGTAGTAGTAATAAAGAGTATACTTAGTCCTTTACTGTGTTTTCTGTTATAATCGGTTGGTAGTGCTCTGTAGTGAGTTTAGTCTTTGTTTCAGTAAATTTTGTAATTACATTGTTCAGACACTGGAGGGCAGCAGTGAGCACATGTACTGGTAATGTGGGTTAAAAAAAAGTGTTAGGCATATGGTTATGATTACTTACATTTATTTTTTTCTGACGGTTTTCTGATAAACCAATGTTTTACATTAACAACACATCATATCACAATGTACAAACAATGTAGAATCACATTACACTACAATCTTCAATTTTTTGTGATTTGTGTTGCATTTGTTTCAATAGTGATTCATCTTTTCCTTTCTTTTTTAAGTCTCTTTTCTAGCTCTATCTATTGGTAGAACAACAACCAAACAAACAGACAGATGAAGGAACATCATCTATCAGTGGTCCTCCCTGGTTATTTGTGTTGCATTTGTTTCAATAGTGATTCATCTTTTCCTTTCTTTTTTAAGTCTCTTTTCTAGCTCTATCTATTGGTAGAACAACAACCAAACAAACAGACAGATGAAGGAACATCATCTATCAGTGGTCCTCTCTGGTGGATTTTCTGCTTTCAAATCCTGTAAAAACAAGATACACCGTCACAATGGCTCTGAAAAGTCTAGTTCTACCCACCCCTTTTCAAATGCCAAGTGACTATGACATCAAAACAATATTGCATACCTTTAAATCTTTGGTATTCAAGCCCAGCTGCTTCTCAAAGTCTGCATCTCCTAGCCGGTTCCTTTTGGGTCTGAAAGAGATAATAAAGCATTTTTGTAATTGTAATAATGTGCAGGTATGATTATTCTGTACTGAAGGAATTCTCAGTTAAGTCTAAAATAAAGAGGCATCTGCTATATTTATTATTGAATACTGTAATCACATTTTTATTCTGACCTGAATATTAGAACAAAAACAAATCCAGACGAATGAACAAACGAAGGATGATCATCAATCAATAGTCCTCCCTGGTGGATTCAACATCCTGAAAAAACAAGATACAGTTTTTGAGGTATAATAATGACAGAAAGACCAAAAAAACAAACACTTTTTCCAACTATTTCCACTACATTAACGACCAATTATTAATAAATTTATGGGCATTAACTTAGCTGTAGTTGTACAATCTGATGTCTGAGCCCAAAAATATGCCATTGACAGCTCCAGGCCACTTTATTAGAATAGCATGAAAAAGTTGACTTATTTCCATAATTTTATCAATAATGTTATGATTGAATGAATGATTGGGATAGTTCAAAATGGGCAATGAATATAAGTTAAACATTATTGATAAAATTATGGAAATAAATTAATTTCTCTCCAGGACCACCAACACTGCATCATTCTTGGCTGCTTCTCCAAATATTACAAGTGGCTGACTGCAGCGATGACATCAAAACAATATTGAATATACAGTACCTTTAAATCTTTTGGTTGGCATTCAACATCAGCTGCTTCTCAAAGTTTGCATCTCCTAGCCGGTTCCTTCTGGGCCTGAAAGAGATAATAAAGCATTTTTGTAATTGCAGGGATGTATGATTATTCTGTACTGAAGGAATTCTCAGGTAAGTCTACTATTAATAAATGGAGGAGGCAACTGTTTTAAAATACATGGAGTATAAGACATAAAATAAAATCACCATAACAAGGCTAGGCATCTGCTATATTTATTATCACAAATATTACTGTAATCCCATTTTTATTCTTACCTGAATATT
Source organism: Sardinella longiceps (assembly GCA_027497455.2). NCBI lineage: Eukaryota > Metazoa > Chordata > Actinopteri > Clupeiformes > Clupeidae > Sardinella > Sardinella longiceps. The sequence goes on along the minus strand of JAODXP020000021.1, from coordinate 17,479,385 downwards.
AGACCACCGGCGCTGAAGAGTCTCTCGACTGGGGCACTTGAGGGCAGGGCAGTGTTGTGTTTAATGAACAGCCTTCTGAGCTTTGGAAGGTGCATATATTCTTCAAACCCCTGTGTTGCTGGGGCATCCAAATAAAGGTCCATTTCAGATTTTGGGACAACCGAAGGACTGGTGGAAAACCTGAAGAAAGACCCTGCAGGATCCTTCTTGTCAGGACAGGATGGAGCTGAAACAACGGTGGAGGTGGTGGCGGTGGTGTCGTCTGTGAGGAAGGTTTGGAATTCTCTCTTCAACATCATTCTGTAGACTGAAAGCGTTTCTCCTCATCCTGGACCCAATCCAACTTGAACCTTGGTAGGAGAATCGCAGACAGAATGTGGTCCCTTTTCTCCAGAACGCCTGCCAGCCTCCTCTCCAGAGACTCCAAGATGCACTTCATCAGGGGTTTGCATGTAATGAGGCCCTCTGTTGCAGTGGGTTTCCGGCTGTCATTCAACAGTTCATTGATGTGACATTGCAGCTGCACGATGGTTGGTGCCAGGTAACCCAGATAAATGTTCTTTTCTGCTTGCAAGATGTTCAGGGCAAGTGCTAAAGGCCTCATGACATCGACAAATTTGTGGATGAAGTCTACCTCTTCTGGAGAGAAACGTCGATGGCCAAATTCATCACTCACTGTGTGCACCAGCAAATCGTCATGTGAAGGGGGGTTGTCATTAGCTGGGGTCAGCTCAGCCACATCGGGTGATTTTGATAGCGTTGCTATGCGAGACAGACGCTCCATGGCGAGGAACACGGAGTTCCATCTGGTGTCATTGGGCACCACAAAGCCCAGGCCAAGTCTCTCCTCCAGAACATCGGCAGCCTTGGTGCTTCTCTTGACCAGATTCCACATAGCAGATGCCTTGCCAAACACTGCTCTTGACATGGTTTTAAACCTTTTTTCCGTGATTTTCTCTGTGTCTTTTGCCACGAGATTCAATGTATGAGCCATACACCTTTTGTGTGGAGGGAGAGAGGGATGATCAAGATCCGAGAGCGGCTCCGGCTCCATCTGATCGTCGTCGTCATCTGATCTTTCATCCTCCCCTTCCAAATCTGTTCCAAAACAGTTGAATGCTTTCACGTAATTGGCTGCATTATCGGTCACCGTGCACACCACCTTGTTCTGTATCTTATATTCCCTGTGCACATCAGACATCATCTTTGCCAACACATCGTGTGTGTGTGATCCCTTCACGCGGCGACAGGCGAGCACTGCGGAGAATCTTTTACCCACGTCTGTCTTGCTAAGCCAATGGACTGTGATTCCCATGAATGCCTTGTTGACGGCTGCCCAGCAATCAGCAGTCGTGCACACACAGTCAACCTCACTCAGCCTAATCTTCAGGTCACACACAGAATCTTCAAACTGCTTATTCAGCAGTGACTGCACCTTCTTTCTGGTTGGCACGGTTTTGGACGGCTGCAGTCCTTTAATCAAATTAATGAAATGTGGAATCTCCACTTTGCTCAACGGCTGTAGGTCTCCAATTATATACTGCAGTACGAGTTTGTCTATGTTTGACTGTAAACAAACACCGTGGCCGCCGGTGTATGCAGCAAGTGGCATTTGGACTGGTTTCACTCTCGACGACTCACCTTCTTTTGATCTGCCGCGTGGAGCCGGGTAACGTGACAGACTGCCGGGGTGCCTCAGCTCAATGTGGCGTTTTAAGTTAGACGTGGATGTAGTCGACGTACGAACTATTTTTTTCAATGCTGGTGGACATAATCGGCATTCGAATATGACAACTGTGCCCTCCTCCCCCACCTTTGTGTACATTTCTTTTAAATATCCGTAATCCTTTTTTGACTCTTTCTCTGAAACAACTTCGCCCTTCTCTTCCTCCATTTTGTTTCCCACGGCAGTTATTACTAGGACACGCCTCTGCCTACACACAGGCAGTAGCCTACCCTCCCCCCTTCCACACACACGCACACACACTTCCTGTATCTTCTGTAGTCGAACATGTAAACTAGGTCAAAGTAAAAGTCGCTATCTTTAAGCTGTTGTTAGTCGGGGTTTCTGCAGGGATATTAATGAAATCTGGTAACTTGGAATGAACGGAATGATGAACGTAATGAACGTTCACGTTCACGCTCCAGATGAACGCGTTCATAGTTCGTTCATCATCTAGAAAATACTGTCCGTTCAGTTCACGTTCTCTCAAAATATGAACGCGTTCATGAACTTTCGTTCATTGAACGCGTTCGGGTACATCACTGTCCATAGTAGGGTGAGGGACCCACACAAAACATATGCTCACAATTACATACATACACATACAAAACAGCACATTCAAGCTCATAGGAATGCCAGGTTAGGTAGAATGAAGTTAAAAAGTGCAAAGTTGCAAACAGTCCAGGAGTAAAGTGCCAAAGAACAGTCCACCCTCAGAAGGGCACAGTCTTTCATGTTTAGGTGAGCCGTGTGTGAGAGTGTCTGGGTGTGTTCAGTGTTCGTATGGCAGTGGGATAGAAACTGTTTTTGAATCTGTTTGTATGTGACTTGATGGACATGAAGCGTTTGCCAGAGGGCAGCAGTGCAAATATGTGATGTCCGGGGTGTGTGGGGTCTTTTAGAATGGTGTCAGTTCTGGTGGTGCAGCGGGAGTGGAAGACATCCTGCAGAGGGGGCAGGGGGCAGTTTGTGATCTTTTGGGCGATGTTAATGATGCGCTGAAGGGCCTTCTTGTCTGCAGCTGAGCAGCTGGTGTACCAGGTGGAAATGCAGTAGGCCAACACACTCTCAATGGAGCAGCGGTAGAAGGACACCAGCAGTCTCTCTTCCAGGTGGTGTTTCCTGAGTATTCTCAGGAAGTGGAGTCGCTGCTGGGCCTTCTGCCTGCTGCGCTTGTCGGGCCTACAGCACTACTGTCTTGGTGGGTCATTATAAGTTCCCTACATTCTTTTATGACATTCATGCCAATCAATCCTGGGCATGTGGGCATTTTGGTGTCTTTCACAATGAGTATTCCCCGCTTTGGTATTACTTGCCCACAAATAGTTAAATCCACCTCTATGAAGCCAATATATGGAATTTCCAACCCATTTGCTGCCACCAGATTAAATTTTTGGATTGGTGGGTGTATCTCTGTCCCCACTGTGTCAAAATGTTTCCTAAAAAAACTTTCTGTTAGTGTAGATCCAGTGTCAATTACACAAGGAGTTTTCACACCCTGTATGAGTACATCTACCAATGGACACTGACCAACTAAATTATCCTTTTGTTGCAACTGGCCACAAATGGGTGCACCCACTGTTTGGGCCTCTACAGTGGGCATCACTCGTTTAAATGATCCGGTGTACCTTCCTGTATCCTACAGCGCCTCTCAATGTGTCCAGGCCTTTTACATCGTCTACAAATGGGTCTTCCCTGTTGATCGAATTGATCAGAGCTTCTCCGTCCCCCTCTAAATTCGTACCTAGGCCTCCCATCAGGTTGTTGAGACATTTGTGAACCCTCTCGCACTTCCCGTATCATTCCTGACAACATTTCCTTCATTTCCCCCTTTAATTTCAAAAGCACCTCTTCTTTAATCTCTTCTGCTAATTGTTTTGCATCTATTGGTGCTTGTGGGCCTATACCATCTTGCTTTACCTTTACCACTGCAGCCATGGCTTGTGTTGTGTTATCCAAATCCTCTACTCTCAACATAGCCTCCCGTTTAATATCAGCAAAAGATATGTCAGTTGAAGTTCTAACCATACCCCAGAGTTCTCGACGTAATCCCCCATCCAGTAACCCTGATATGAATTGGTCACGCAAAATGTGTCCCCCTGTGGTGTTATCCTTTCTAGCTGAGAGGCGGTTGCTTAATTCTTGTAATGCCAAGGCAAATTGCCGAACATTCTCATCAACCCTCTGCTTATGTGTAAAAAACTTTGAACGAAGACTAGCTAGTGGTGTTGTATTCCCATAAATGCCCTCTAGGAATGAAAATATAGTTTGAACAGTGGCCCTTTGGTCTCCTGGTAGGGCAAGTACTTCTCGTCTAGCTTCACCTTCCAAATTACTTATGAGGGAGGATACCTTTTGTGACTCTGACAGAGGATACATATTAAACATGGTTGTCTGTGCCGTACGCCAATCTTGGAAACTCTCTTCGGATTCCTGTCCTCCCTTAAATTTTGGGCACCATGGGGTCCCCATCATTACTGGAAACATAACCATATTCATGTTAGGGGTTTGACTTGGGGTTGTACCTGATTGAGAAGGTCCCTGGCTGTGTTCACCTGAAACAGAGGGTGGATGTTGACTTTGGGCTCTCGCCGGTGGAGGCACTTGCTCATTATCTCCTGTTGACATTTTCCTAGTCAGTGCCCACGGTCCAACCTGCCGAAAACTACGCCAAGTTGTAAAGAGGAAATAAGCTAATAGAGGATTAGTGACCCCTGCAGGTACCTAGTTGGACAACATAATGGGCACTGAACCAAGAAAACCTCAACCAGGACAGATATACCAAGAAAAAGTTTATTTTACAATTTTATATTGTTAACAATGGCTAAAACCCATGAGGGGGCAGAAGCATGACTCTTAACTGGTGGTAGGATAGGCTAAAGTGCAATGTGCAGAATATTAAATAAACAAAATAAATATTACACTCTTAACAAGCTGCATAGGAACAGGCTGGTCACATAATTGGCAATAAATAGACAAGGTAAGTTCTTACGTGTAACAAGAGCAATAGATAATGCATTTCATCAACACTATAAATCACACAGTAAAACACACTCCCAAAAGTTTGTATAAATCACTACAGTACTTGTGCAAAACACAGCAAACCAGGGCCAAATAGATCACCCTCAATATTCCTACTCCAGCAGGCAAGTAAGGTAACATTAAAGCTATACACTATGAGTCGCCCCACCCCCTCGTACATCCACACAAAGGCATTCACACAAAAAGTTACTTCGGGGGAGCAGCAACGTTAACGAACTCCCCCGCGAGAGAATGTAGCCTCCAAAGACACACACACACAAAACACAGATGACTGCTGGCCTCTTCGCCACTGCTGCCGGACGTGGGGTTGAGAAACAATCAAAGCAGACCCGCGATCGCACAACCAACGCTCAGCCTCCCAACACGCAAACACTTACCCCTATTTTGGATTCTCTCGTAGCAGGCGGAAAAGTTTACCCACGTCCCGGCACGGCAGCCCCTGGCTTAGAGCTCAGCAGTCGCTGCTTCTGTCCCTGACCACATTAAAAACCAAACAAAACCCTTTATATCACTTCGTCTTCCATGAACACACACATTATCTCATTATTAGGGGATATGACACAGGTGTGCTGCAGCCGCTCCATGGCTCAGCGTGGCAGGACCCCGCCCCCCAAGGCAGAGCGTAAACTAAACCCGTCAGAAAAGTGCTACAAGTCATAAATGAATCAACAGAAAATTCACCGTGTCAGGCTATTTATCAAACATGGGCTACTTCATAGACAAACATAGTAGCTTGTAACATCTGCAATAGCCTGGAAGTTCGATGCATGCATGAGACTGCTAATCTAATGTGTAAGAACATGAAAACAGCTGAAAGCAATATGGAAAATTTACGCACTTGCTGACAAGTCTTTTCAAAGATCACTGCCTAGATGCGATAGCCTCGACTGTTTGTATTAGTCTGACAATGATCTCAGGTAAAAATCATGGACTAGACTATAGAAATCATAATGTTTTGCACGACAGGCTCCAGGTTAGGAAAAGCACGTCAACTAACTCATAAATTAATCGGCAGAAAATACACCATGCTTGTATGTCCATCCATGCCCATCAAACTAGCCAGCTAATACCAAAGCCAACTTCAATTTCATTGCGCTAGCCAGCGAATATCAAAGCCAACTTCCAATTTCATCGCGCCAGCTGCATAACCAGCCTGAACTTTATTGCAAGAAGTTCGAGATATGACGATAAGACAGCAAAATGCGAACGGGGACGAAATAACAATTAAAGCGTTATGACAAATCTATACACTTGCTGATAGTCAGCAAAGCGACTATCTGGTCCCGTCATGTGGACACGGTGCTTGAGTGATTCATAGCCAGTTAGAGCTCAGCTGTAGGCTAATAGGCCGATGGAGCGGTAGACAGACTAACTTGACTGTGGTAGATTTGGAAAGATTACGTCCTCTACGTCGGTCGTAACACAGATTCTGTTAAAAACTTCAATGTATATTCTGATGTGATGGCAAACTAATAGCCTAATAATCAACCTATAGATTATGTTAGCTCAGCAAGCCTACTCACCAAGACTGTCCACTGTCCACTTCACTGCTTGAACAATAAATGAATTATTTGCTGATGGAGTTATTTATCCAAATCCTCCTCGGTTAGATGCCAGAAAAGTTCATAATTACAATTCATAGGAATGCATATGAGTTTAGGCTATGTTTTTTGCCCAAACCATGTCTCAAAGATACTATTATAATCAATTACTCTCTACCAGAAATTTTCACCGTCTCCCTGCGTGACCTATGATTCTATTTTGGAATGTTCATTAAGTCAGTTAAAAAATGGCTGTTTATGTTATTTAAATTTTTAATTTTAATGAAATTCAGGTCATTGTGAATCTCTTTACAGCATATCAAAAGTAAATGTTAACCTGCCATATGCACTTTAAGATTTTCCAGCTAATATCAAGATGGATTTAAACAGTAATAAATGATCTCAAGAAACCATTAATATATTTTCTCAATTCAATAATTTTAAAGAAAATGACAGAAATGTAAGGTTTTTCATCTTTCTTCTCAGTCTTATAACTGTTTTATAACTAGTTCAACATTACAGTCAAGATCCAGATATCAGCCACAGTTTGCCCATCAGATGGCTTATGACACAACATGCGTTTTAGAGGCTTTGTGTCGCCCCAATCAGATCCCTGAACATTGGATATTTGCCTCTAACATCCCCGTGAGTAGCCTATGCCATAGGCCAAATTCTGAGTGAAACATATGACATACCAGCTCAGTTACTTCTTGAGTTGAGTTTGGGATCTCTGCTGTCATGAGCACTACCATGTCCCATAGGCATATAGTCATAGGCCTATTCTCTAATAAGCAATGGTATTCATGGTGTATAGCCTACT
>JAODXP020000021.1:17420492-17472159 GCA_027497455.2 Sardinella longiceps | reverse complement strand
ACTGTCTGTCTCTTTGACACTGGACATTCGTTCACTGACAGTTTGACTGGATCAAGCATAATTTTTTAATGAAACGTTTAAGTTATGGTTGCTCAGGTTCAAGAGCCTCAAAGCAGCATTTTCGTGTTAAACCCACAGCGGTTAAACCTGCTACTTGATCATGTCACGTCATAGTCAATCAGGGTCCACAAATACTGGTTGTCTCTGTGAAGTTTACCTCAGTATTCCTGTAAGCTTAGATTAGATAAGCATGAATACTTCACAACTAGTCAAGTGTAGACTTCATAAGATATTTTTTAAATATTTAGATATATCTATATTTGACATGATTAGGTGACAAAATGGTAAGGTTGCTTTGAGACAATTGTACTTTTTATTTGATATTGTTATTCTTGTTCAACATTTTTGAAAGGTTGGGTGTAAATGTGACATCTTATGAAAGAGTCATGAATGCTTTGTGAGTTGAGGGAAAAAATGAATGGCAAAGCTAATTTTCTCACTTAGGCCTACGGCTTTATTTAAAATGTAGAAGGCAAAGCAAATGAATGTAGTGGTAATAAAGCGGTGAAACCCCCAAAGTTTCTTTCACATACAATGAAAAACAGTCAATCAGTCAGTCCCAATATTGTTAGAGTGTAGCTCACATTTCACGTAAGAGGAATTGCCCTCATCCAAAAGGAAACAAAACTGTAAAGGTTATAGCTCATACAGAAGGATTTATGTGTTTAAAGTACAGTGTGTAGGCCTACAGTACATTTCATCAGCCTTAGACAGACAATCTTTTAATCTTCATAGAAATGGCCTTCAATGAGCGTGAACTCCATGTAGACCAATACAAACCATTGGTACCAGCAGCATTGTAGTTTTTCCATTGGTACAGGCCGTTTGTATTGGCAGTTTCGCATGCATGAAACCAAAAGCCTCCCTTAGTGTGACTAGCACATGACCAACGCCAGCGATCTCGATCCAGGTTGAAGGCAGAAAACCTCTGCCCATCGTGTTGTGCCAGAGCATCGCCTGAAAAAAACAATACAGCCTTATTTAGTTGTCAGCAGTGAAAATTAAACAAGGAGCTGAGTGGAGAAAAGATTTTATCGATAAAAGATGTAAATTTGTGACCGTGCATAGAGTATACCTGCGCCACCATTTCTGAAATCCTTAATACGGAGCCTGTACCCATCCAGCGCTGATTCCACAATGAAGGTGTTGTACAAAGCAAACACTGTCCCTCCATTAAAGTCCTCAATGTCCACTCTCAGTGCATACTGACCCCTCCATGAGAGCAGATGCATATTCTCCAAGCCTAAAGGCAAATGCCAAAAAATTGTTTTATTTGTGCTAATGGTAACAGAAACGGGCTTATAAAAAAAAGAATTTTAAATTTCGCTGTTTCGGCAATACACGGAATTCGGTCATTCTCAAACTAATTCCTTTAAACAAGCACACCTATTGGCTCCTTAAAGGCATGCCAGAATGAAGCCTCTCTCGACTGCCAGATGATCCAAGCCAAAACTTTCAGACATCATTGCAATTGCAAAATTGCAGGCTTGTAGCCAGGCAGGCCATCCTATATTTATTTGCTGCTGCTATAGGTATGTCACTTTCTAGGCTAGCAGGCTTGCCTTTTATGCCTTAAAAATGAATACTGCCAATTGCAGATATCTTACCAAGCCAGTACTCTCCATGTCTGTCTCCAAATCCTTTTGTATACTGTTCATAAGTCCTGTCAAAGTTCACACTCCCATCCATTCTCCGCTGAATCACCTGATACAAAGAGGTTATAACAATCTCATGTTGGGCATGAGCACTTTGTAAAGTCTAACTGCAAAGTTATGTTTTAGATTATAGTATATCTTCAAAGTCTACACCTTAAATAGGTCAAAGTGAGATTTAGCATCAAATCTATGAGTCAAACTTCCACTTACTGTCCAACCTCCAACATAGCTTTCATTCTCCGCACAGCCCATGTCACAGTACACCTCTAAGGGGGTGTTCTTTCCCACCGGGTAGATGGTGTAAACACCATCGTGATTCGATCCATTTTTGAAGACGTCCTGACAGTCGACTGGCAGATCATCCTGGATGGGGTGAGACTGCACCAGGAGGGGCAGTATAAGAGCAATGGCCCAGTAAAACTGCTAGGGGAAAAATAAAAAGGACAAACGGTATACTGGTACATTACCTCCTCTGTAGCCCAACTGCCACCTATCTAAAAGCATGAACTCCAATCAGATATCTAGTCTAATTTGACATTCACCTGCAAAGATTGATAAAGTTAAGGGAAGAACATCAATACGGTGGAGTGTTCTTTTAAGGCACTTTTTCATCAGAATCAGAAAGAATGGGATGGTGGGTTGGTAGGTTGGTAGATATATTTTTATTTAAAATAAAGATTTTGGATGGGAGACCCCCAAGGCTCTCTTCCACAGTATTACACTTGTGAATGTGACTATTTTACCCATTGACTTGCTTCTTTCATTTCTCCCTTATACTTTTACAACTTGGCAAAATGTCCAGATAAATGATAATGTTGAAGAATTATTCTTAACAATAGTGGGAGTATAGCCTAATGGAACAATTTAAGCTGGCAACAGACCTACCGATTATTAACCCCGATTTTGATACGATGGAACGTCCGGGCCAGTCATGGGTAGTCACGGGTAATCCTAGTCGCAAGTTTCAGTCGTGGCTAGAATCGTTATGTGTGTTTGGGTGACAGATTTGTAACGATGCGATTCTTCCCATTGTTGACGCAATTACGACTGGGTCCGACTGAATCAAACATGTTTGATATGATCTTAACCGGTCCGTTCTGAGGTCGCTATGATACCAATTATGACATTAAAATGCCGACAACTCGATCGTTAGGTTTGTGCTCATGAACGACCGTCAATCGTCCCAGATTGAGTCTGTAGGTTTGGCTCACTAATCGTAAAAGACTGGCGTTCTAATCGTAAAAGACTGAGAAAGTCGGTAGGTCTGTGGTCCGTGTACTTTTTCGTTCATTCATTATTCTATTTTGGAATGAAAGATGAAATTGAAAAAAGGGTGCAACTTCTTGTCTTGTTTAAAGCCATACACGCAGAAATGGCCGTATTTGGTTTTCTGCATGTGTTGTCTCATACCATAAATAGTATTATAAGAAATTACAACATTTTTGATCGTTTTTCAATGTGTGATATTTGTTTATTCATTTATTGAAATTCATTTGACTGACCCTTCCGTTTACCCGGAAGGAAAGTTTGCAGAGTCGCACCAGAAAAGGTTTAAGTTAGCTGGCGACCATACGAGGCATACGCAAAGAAGCTCCAGACGTAGCCGGAGCCAAAGACATAACAGAAAAATAATAGTGTATTCTTTAGCTGGCAAGTTTATTAATGAGCTGAAGCGCGCGCACTTGCTCTTCACCACTGTTTTACGCACGTTTAATACACATTTCTCTTTGATATATTTGGGGCATTATCGTTGGGAAGCCATGTGTCAATGTGTAGACTACATAGGTAAAGGCTGGAGTTGAGTTGGGAAGCTGATGGATGATGCTGATAATCAAAGCTGTCAAAATCCTTTCTCAATCACAGTTGGTCTACCCTTCCCGTCCTCTGTCCTACTCAATATTGTGATGGCGCTTGCATGCACTTGCTTGTGGCGCTTGCTTGCTATATGCAACCATCTCACAAGGTTGTGAGCATCTCAAAATTTTATTCGCACACTCATCACAGATCAATCACATCTTTTGAAGTGTAGAACCAGGGGCGCCGACAGGGGGGGAAAGATTAGGACGATTCTAAGGGCCCAGCACTGACAAGGGGCCCTTTCAGGGCTGTTAGTATTACTTCAAACAGTATTGGCTTGAGAAGACTTTTGAAATGAAATATTTCATTGTATTTGTTCAATTAAGCAAATTGAACATTGTTGTGATATTCTATAATATTTCCCACAAATTATTTTTTAAATAGTCGTTTCACCCCTCTCCCTTTTTACCAAATGGTATGGTCCGAATCGTTCAGCGGTACACCTTCAAATGCTTCTGCTCCGACAAGGCTGCTCAGCTGCAAGGTGTTCAGTCAGTTGCAACTGCTGGTGAGCATTGTTTGCCAAGTGTGGAAACAAGTTGCTAAATTAGACTTATGGTGTTGATGAACTATGAAGCCTTGTTACCCCAAACACGAAAGGACAAACAGCAGCAATTTAAGAGCGAACGGCACACGCATTTTAAAATTAGATGCGATCTCGCGGTGGGTGTGCATATGTTCAAATTCACCAGTAGCCTACTTCTCGATTTAATAACTCGGAGAGTTTTTCTCTCTCAAATGTTGTACAGATATCATTTTAAAGTACTTTACAGGGGCTACATAACTGTGGTGGTTAGGCTAGTTGCGGTAATAAACGGTTTACAAATGAATTAATTGTGAAGACAGTTGTAGGCTACTGTGGAAACAGTTCTACTTTGTGGTCATGCTGTCAAATACCTACATTTCTAAAACTGTGGAAGCCATAGGCATAGGCTATCTATTTATCTGTAAGCCTAGATAGTGAGGGTTTTTTTGCAACTAATAACACCACTGCACCAGTCACAGCTGTTTTTGCAGTCAAGCTGATGTAGCTTGTAGACAGATAAGTGAAATGTTGGTCAGAGAATTCCCTGTGCTATTTAGGCTACCCCTGCAGATTATGAATTACAAGTTGGTCTAGGCTATGTCTTCCAATGATTAAGACATAGGCTACTTTCCACAAAACAATTTACATAACAACTGAAATTGAAAATGTATGCCTCATTTTACAGAGGTGTGCAGTGAAACAAGTCTCAAATTTTAAAATTGACTGCATATTGGGTTCAATTGTTAAAAAAAAAAAAAAGATTCCAATGTCTGACTGACAACTAACCAACTTGGATAAAAACATCTGCTGAATGCATAAATATGAATGAAAATGTAAACTACAACAGTTGGTCAGGGTCATTGTCAGTATAATTGTCAGTATTAGCCTACCTCATGGAGCACTGTAATGACATGCAATGGAATAAGCTAAGCCATTGAAATAATAGGCTATGTGATCTTACAAAATATTAAAATGCACCAGAATGCAGGGAACGGCTATGAGTTCTTAAAAAATTTCCTGGGGGAGACCCCCAGACCCCCTCATTAAAGGAAGGGATGGACTATTCTTTGTAGTAGCCTATAGGTTAATTTTCACAGTTGATGATTTAAAATGTTAACATGTAGTTCATCACATGCAGCATACTTAGTGATTTAAGTTATGCTACAGGAAAGAAAGTGCCATCAGGTCAATACAAACGTTGAGTGCTAGCCAAAAATCTTCACTTGCGCTTGAAAATTTTACTATTACACAAATCGCTAGATAGTTGGTGAGGGGGCCCTAAATTCTAATCTTTCATGGGGCCCAAAATTTCTGGCGGCGCCCCTGTGTAGAACTAGCAACGTTCCGGAATAGTGTTGCAACAATGCTTGCAATGTCGGTATTTGCCTCCAAATAAACCAAAAAACTTAACCACCTACTTCCAGAATTACTTCGAAGTCATCCGAATTCAGGGTGCTTAACAAACCAAAGACGCAATTCAGATGGATGTTTTTCTTTATGGCTCTTCTCTTTTACTAGGATTCATCGTTTCATTTTCAGTTCCTAAAAGATATCAAAACATGGCGCTTGTTACCATTTCATAAGTGATATTCAAGCGTAAAACACCATAAACGAGTCCTTATTCATTTCTCGTGCGACTTCCAAAATAGAATAATGAATGAACGAAAAAGTACACGGACCGTCTGTTCCCAGCTTTAGCAAGGTGAATTTTTTTTCTTTTTTAATTTGGATGAAAAAAATTGTTTCGGGGTGTCTTCTTCAGCTCAAAAATATTGAGAAACACTTGTGTGGTGTTCCATTTCGATTGATTGAATCTTAATAGTGTGTTTATAAGGAAAATATCGGTTAAAGATCCCTTTTTAATATAGGCCTCAAGTATGAGAAACGATCGAAAGCTCAAAAGAAGTAGTTTCTTTTCTTTTTTTTTGAACAAAAATAAAATTAGATGTGTTGTTATATCTAGGTCTTAGGCAATAAGATTTTGAGGTTCATCAATCACCCTTTTCTCCTTCTCCTTACTTCTTCACCCCTTCCACTCTAATTAAAGGAGGGCAAATGGTCATAATAGTGTGAATAAGACACCATTCAAAGTGTGCTATAACATACAGTGGCGTGCTTACAATTTTGCATAAAGTGTGCTGAGTAATTGTGCAAATCGAATTGTGCCAAAAGAATCTCTGTTCAGAAAATAACATTAACACTGTGTTTGCAAGCACTGTTATAAACAAGAGTGTAAACTCTGAAACAGATGAAACAGAAAAAGGGAGTGCTTTTGCAACTAATTTACAACATTTTGTTGGTTTGGTGGAAGGATTTTAGGTTTGTGTGTGTTTTTTTTTAAATAGCCAATAGTTACAAAAATGTAACCACTGTAATGTTTTACCATAATCCGGTAAGCATAACATTGATTTGTTATAAAAGCTAATGGACAAATAGAGTATTTATTTTACTGTTACTCACCATCGCGATGTTCAGTCTGGTCTGGTTTCTCTGCTGATCAAATTGATCAATAATTATTTCTCTGTCTCATTATACAAAATTATTTGACTTTGTTAAATTATAGTGAGTAATTAAATCTTAGTCAAAGATGTTCAGTAAAAATCTTACCACTGTTTGGTTAGCAGTTCCAAGGTTAGATTCTATCCCTCTCGTTCAGGGTTCAGCAGTTCCAATGTTACCCCTCTGATTCAGGTATCTTTTATAGTCCAGAGTTGATAAACACACTATGTATTAGGGGCGGGGATATCTAAGGAAAGCGATATAATTAAAACAAGTCTTACATGTATTGTCACATTCCTTGATTTTACGGTAAGAGGACGCAACTGTTGCCAGAAAACAGAAAAAAAAAAGTCTGTGCCACTGTCAAATCTAGTGATGCTGTACGGGAAGCTCTTCTAGAGAGAAATGCAAGCTCAGTTCAAATGAAATTTCTCTCTACTGACTTTTGGGAAATGAACGCCTGCATAGGGCTCTTTAGGAGAAGGGAGAAAATGGCAAAGAAATGTCTGATCTTGCATAGTACCCCCTTTCTGCTTCAAAATGGTTGTATATGTGCATTCACAATTATGTCCTTAAAACCTTAAAACCTTGTATTGAAATGGCTGTAGACTTCTATTGTAGGCTGCATTGGGACAACTCAAAACAATTTGTTTCACTTTTAAAGAGATCCTATGCAAGCCCAGTTACAGTAGGCTAAGAATCAAACCAAGCAGTTATAAAGAGATTCTGCCAATAATCCTCCATGTAGAATTGCATTGACGAGAAAGCTTCCACAAAGACTCACAAAGATCAAATTAATTACATATTCATTTGCATGTAGCTAGACCTCTCTTAGTGAGAGTGGTCACAGCATTACATTGTATCCTATTGCATGCAGAGACAGTTTGACAGACAACGCTTATTCCTGAGCCACGGTCTATTCTTTGCGGCCAGACTATATGCTATAATTTGGCTACTATAATCAGGCTACTACCAACAGCCTGTAACAAATTGCAATATATGATATCAATATCAATGACAAAAGTTATATGGTTAAGATGGCTCAAACTGTGCCTTTTGAACAATGCTTAGAGTGGTTACTGGACACAGGATTTCTCCAAAAAAAAAAAAAAAAAAAAAAACTTTTTTTGTGATTTTTACGGTCAAAATCCCTGATTTTGTGGTGGTGTTTTTGAAATATATTTGTGAGGAATTTACAATTCCACTGTAAACTTCATCTAATCTAATCATATTATATTAGTCCCTTCAAGATTTTGCGATTTCAAAGGACTTGGCTATCAAAAAGCTTAATTCTGTGGCAGTATTTGCAAAAGATTTTAGTGACCTTTAACTCAAAACTCCATGGTATACTACACTGGGAAGAGTGTAGCAGACAACCCAACCAGCGTGAACTAATTTCAGGCCTGCAATGGCAATGTGGGAGCATTTTTTTCACTTCCAATGCAAGAAGCAATCATTTCAATGATGAAATTAACTGGTGTAATTAAGTAAGTAAATTTTATTTGTATAGCACATTTATCGACCGAAAGGCCACTCAAAGCGCTTAGACATACAAAACACAAAAGAAGCAGACAAAACATAAAAGTGTCAATCAGTCCGCGTGGGTGGTAATGAGGCAGGCAGAATATTTTGAAATAACAAATAGTATAAGGGTGTAAAAACTATGATTTAAAACAACGTAAGAAAGACCCCTCCCTTCTACTTTATTGTCCATAATTTTAATTCACCCCAGTTGAGAAGTGCGCCCATGTCTGTGATAGATGATATGTCAAACATTGTTGTGCATGAATGACAGCAGGTAACCTTAAAATTGTCCCTACCACGACAGACCACCCTAGCCTACTCTGCACGTTATAAAAACCGTGAACGCATTTAATATTGTGCATTTAATATTACTTAAATGCCATTAAGGTCTGAAAAGAAATCAATTTTGGTTCAATTGTAAGAAATATTACAAGGTCTTACTGACTACCAACTACAAGATTATCAGCCAGGGCTGCTATTGTCAGTTACCTTATGCAGCATTCAAATGATGTGCAATGCAGGAGGTAATCCACTTAACTGAGTTAAAATGCACCAGATTGCAGGAAATGGCAACTAATTTTTCAAAAATTTCTCTATACTTCTCTATACAAATATGCATCCTGTATTCTTCAATGATGTGCTGCCTTCACAGTATACATTATCAACAATACTACTTTGAAGGTCATCATATGATGCTGAATTGATTCTATGTAATTTTAGTGATACTGTTTTTCTATGGGGGGGGGGGGGGTAGTTGCGCCCCTGAGTCAAGGTCTTGGGGAAAAAGATATCAGTTTGGAAAAAGTCTGGAATTTTGATTTGGAAAAAGAGCAAGCACCCTGAGTCTATGAGATTAACCATCCGGCAGGTGATAAGAGATTTTTCAGTTCAAAATATTCGGGGTGAGGATGACTTACAGGAAATTACTAAATCATTGTCTTAAATGCATTGTCACCTTCCTCCTCCCAAAAGAACCGTAAAAAAAAAAAAACAAACAAACCAAAAAAGTCAACACAGTGGCATATTGTTTGCAACACCATCTCTATCTGTTCATGCCCTATTTATGTTGTCTCAAAGCAAAGCCAAAACCTGTATTACTGTCTTACCTGTCTTACCTGTCTTAAATTAAAGCAAATCAAATCAAAGCAAAGCCAAAACCTGTATTACTGTCTTACCTGTTTTACCTGTCTTAAATTAATCCCCGTTCCAGTAACAGCCAGCCAATCACACATGTCAATCTATATTGAAGCGCTGTGTTCATATTCTTAGCGATCTGGAAAAACAAGCTACACCATTTGGTGTATGCAGCTGGACGATGTGGACATAAGGTAAATTGGGACAACAGGTAAAATGGGAGGCAAATGGTTTTAGACTTCATGAATCTCACTTCCAGCCCCTTTGTGGGGTTGTCTAGGAAGACATAAGTTGACATCCAATTGTTGATGATGCTCATTTAAAGAAGAACAGACAGTGAAATTGAAACAAACGGCTGAACAACTTCTTTGCCACATGAAATATATTGCTGTTAAAAGGCTCGTGCAGCAGGGCTGCTTAAATTTACTACGGACTTATACTTTAAACTAGGCAGATTTGTATTTGTATAGCTAACAATGCTGTTTACTCCCAATGGGCATAGTAAATGAGCCAGAAATGTTTTGCTTGTGCTGGTGGAGATTCTGCTGTCTCTCATGGCATTGTCACAAAATCATGGTCACGTGTTTGTAAAGGCTGAATGTTGTACAACTATACATGCAACATAATATGACCGCTACCTATCTGTCCTTCACACATACAGTAGGTACTGCCGGTGGCTGTTTTGATGTAGCCTGATGTAGCCCGCCCATAATACGAATGTTCATCCGTATCCTTTGTCTGGGGACGGTCTTCTGGGGCAGGTTTACATCGGTAGAGAGACTACCGGCAAATAAGCGAAGCTGATTAGACGAGCTGTCCAATCGTTTCAAACCAAAACTGAATGCCCTCCCCTCCCGCCCTATAATCGCGTCTGGATAAAGAACCTCCAGACCATGAATACGGATGAACAGCAGTATTATGGTCGGGCTATGTCAGGCTAGTTTTGATGTGCTAGGATTGCTGACTTGTTAACAGTTTGCTCCAAGGCTTTGAACCAGTTCATGGAACAAAAAGGAAACCAGAAACTTTATTATTATTTATGTTCGGGAACAGAAATGATTATTAATAAAAAAAATAATAGTAGTTGGTTAATACTGGTTCTTTTTTTCCCTGACAACGTGTCCTAACTGAACGCGATGCGACTGCATGTGTGCGTCAAAGAGTTCCATCACTTTATTTTCTATTGGAATGTCCTAACCGAATGCTACGCGATGCAGCACGACTGGTTGCGTTGCTACGTGACATTTTAGTCGCTTGGTCCGTTTCTATTTCAGTCGCACAAGTCGCTCAAGTCGCGTTGTTAAATGGACGTGGGAGCCCTCATTCAACTTGTTGAAGCCAGGCCATATTTGACACTTCCTCAAAACACTACAAAAACCTTAATAAAGCGGACAAGGGACGGAGGGAGATCGCCAGACAGCTGAATGTGTCAGGTAAGTCACACAGGCTGGTCACATAATTGGCAATAAATAGACAAGGTAAGTTCATACGTGTAACAAGAGCAATAGATAATGCATTTCATCAACACTATAAATCACACAGTAAAACACACTCCCAAAAGTTTGTATAAATCACTACAGTACTTGTGCAAAACACAGCAAACCAGGGCCAAATAGATCACCCTCAATATTCCTACTTCAGCAGGCAAGTAAGGTAACATTAAAGCTATACACTATGAGTCGCCCCACCCCCTCGTACATCCACACAAAGGCATTCACACAAAAAGTTACTTCGGGGGAGCAGCAACGTTAACGCAGATGACTGCTGGCCTCTTCGCCACTGCTGCCGGACGTGGGGTTGAGAAACAATCAAAGCAGACCCGCGATCGCACAACCAACGCTCAGCCTCCCAACACGCAAACACTTACCCCTATTTTGGATTCTCTCGTAGCAGGCGGAAAAGTTTACCCACGTCCCGGCACGGCAGCCCCTGGCTTAGAGCTCAGCAGTCGCGTTCTGTCCCTGACCACATTAAAACCAAACAAAACCCTTTATATCACTTCGTCTTCCATGAACACACACATTATCTCATTATTAGGGGATATGACACAGGTGTGCTGCAGCCGCTCCATGGCTCAGCGTGGCAGGACCCCGCCCCCCAAGGCAGAGCGTAAACTAAACCCGCTTACATGCACCCCCCCTACATCAAATGTGTCCCCACATTCCCCATAAATCACACTTGGTAGCGTTGGGGCAGACGACCCTGGGTGGTCCGAACGGAACGGCGCAGGCCCTCTATGCCCATGGATGGAGGGTCCATGACTGCTGGCAAGGCCACGCTGGCATCTGGCAGTGGGAATGGACTATGCAGTGGGCTCTCAGAGTCTGGCAACAGTTCCCTCTCCATGGGGGCTGACAAGTCTTGTTCCTCTGTCCGTGGGGAGGATGCTGGACCTGGATGACAACCCAAGAGCCAAGGATACATACACCAATTACTATTCCCATCAACATCATTTTCCCCTGAGGACATTCCTGTTAGGGTTGGGACATGATTTTCGAATATTCGAAAATCGACAGTGCGTTCGAATATCGAATAGTTAAATCGAATACTGTTTCAGCCATATCATCATAAAAATAACAAAAACCGTTTTGAAAAAGACGTTTCCTAACCAATGTTTCATGCAACGCGCAATTTAGCCTGAAGGTGCCGCTAACAATAAACCTACCTGTAGCCTACAGCGGTAGTAGCAGTCCTATACAATGACAGGCGGCCAAGGAACAGAAATACCCCCGTTTGGCAAAGTTAGCGAGAGCTTGCTTGAGTGTGCCTGCGACGTCAGTGCCATCGGAGCGAGTAGCCTATTCTCCGCAGCTGGATTAATTGTCAATAGACTGCGCAACCGCCTCCATCCTGAGCATGTGGACATATTATTTTTGTTTTAAACAAAAATTTGCTGTTCAATTGTTGTCATTATAATTCCAGCCTATTAGGCTACTGGTAAATATTGTAGCCGTCCAGGCAGTTCATTCAGGCCGTTTCAGTTGCGCACAGAAGGAAGCACAAAACGCTTGTCGGATTCGTCTATAGGCCTATGCCTGTGTGCTAACTCCACTGCTAGCATATGCTAACTAACTCCACTACTAGTGTATGTTAACTGGTGTGTGCTAATGGGACAGCATATCGATCGATTTTCGAATAATATTCGAATACTTGTCATCGATTTTCGAATAGTGTTTTTACCCAAAATTCCCATCCCTAATTCCTGTGCCCCTCTGCTGTTCATTGGGAGGGATATTAAACCTACAGGGACTCAGCATATTACGGTGTAGAACCCTTTCTTGCCCATTCACCCCCTCAGACTTAACCACATACACAGGTATATCAATGTTAGGCTGTGACACAATCACATATGTAACATGTTCCCACTTATCTTGTAATTTGCCCTTTGCTCTTGACCTTTTGTTCAGGACCATCACCCTCTGTCCTGGTAACAAGGGCTCACCCTTAACCTTTCGGTCAAATCCCCGTTTTTGTGAGGTCTGTGCTTTAAGAGCTTGCTCCTTTGCCTGTTTGTATGCAATCGCCAACCTTTTATGGTGGTGATGCACCCAGCTGCTCGCAGTCCCAGAAAACCCACCCCCATTCCCCAACATTACATCTAGGGGCAATTTAGCATGGCGGCCAAACATCATGTAATAAGGGCTATAGCCAGTAGAGGGGTGCGGTGTATTATTGTATGCTTGCACCAATTCAGCCACATGATGGTCCCAATCTTCCTTCTGGACATCACTGGACATCAAGGGTCCCCAACATGCTCAAGAGTGTCCTGTTAAAGCGTTCACATTGGCCGTTCCCGGCCGGATGATATGGGGTCGTGTGAGATTTCTTGACCCCATACAATGTGCACAACTCTTGAATTATGTTTGATTCAAAATTAGGTCCCTGATCAGAATGCAGCTGGTCAAAACCCCCATATGGCTGGATGAAATGCTTCCATAGGGCCTCTGCTGTTGTCGCCGCAGTCTGATCTAAAGTGGGCACAGCAACTGCATATCGGGTAAAGTGATCCACTATGACCAACATGTTGCAAACCCGCTCCGTGCAGCCTCTAGTGACAAAAAGTCCACTGACACCAGCTGCAATGGATAGCTTGACTGAATGGGGACCATTGGCGCACTTACTTGGTTGCTTGGAGTCTTGTGTAAGTTGCAGCGCCTACATCTGGCGCAGTACTCTTCGACGTCCTTTGCCATGCCCCGCCAGAAGAAGCGTTGTCTTGCCAACCCCAGCACCTTCTCTGCTCCAAAGTGCCCGGCGCGGTCATGCAGCCATTCCAGGACCTGTGTCTGCAGACAATGAGGCACTACAACCTGCTTAATTTTCTCAAGGGTTTTATCACATACCTCTCTGCACAACAGTCCTCTCTCTTTGCAAAGTCGGCCCCACTCTCGTAGTAAAGCCTGAGTGGCTCGCCCCTCTGCTGCTCTTTCTCGTGGAGAGGGGGCTTCCCCTCTGTCCATATAGACCCACAACCGGGAGATATCGGGGTCAGCACGCTGTGCCCTTGTCCAGTCAAACAACAAGCTGGGTCCGAGACGGTCACCTTGGTCGGCCTGTCCTATGGTTTCCCCCATTAGGTTCTCCGTAGGCCCCTGGTCTGTGGGAACAAAAGCATGCAGACACGCCCGGACCACCTCAGGCTGGACACTCACCACTGCTTCCGCAGGAGCCACCACTCCCTCTACTTCCACATCGGGTGCATCCCCTGTAGGCCATCGTGACAAGGCGTCGGCATTTCCATTTGCCTTTCCAGGCCTGTACCGAACCTCAAAGTGGAATGCAGCCAGCTGGGCCATCCAGCGCTGCTCGACTGCGCCCAAGTTTGCCGTGTTCAAGTGGGCCAGGGGATTATTGTCTGTGAACACTGTGAAGGGAGACACTGTAAGATATTCTCTGAACTTATCCACTATAGCCCATTTCAAAGCCAGCAGTTCAAGTTTAAATGAGCTATAGTTTTTATCATTCTTTTCAGTTGGCCGGAGACTCCTACTCGCATATGCAATTACCCGTTCCTGCCCCTCTTGTCTCTGAGCCAGCACAGCCCCAAGTCCAGCGTGACTGGCATCTGTGTACAACAAAAATGGCAGCTGGAAATAGGCCCGGCATAGGCCAGGACGGGTGCTTGCATTAGACTCTCCTTTATTTTCAAGAACGCCATTTCTTGTGCCTCCCCCCATTTCCACATGTTACCTGCTCCCACACGGGGGCGCCGCTTTGATGTCCCCCATAGCAAAGAGTTCAGTGGAGCTGCAATACTGGCAAAATTCTGGATGAACCGTCTGTAGTATCCTGCCAGGCCCAAAAGGCTCGGAGCTGGGTGGTGTTTTGAGGGGATGGCCAGGCCGCCACTGCCCGCAGCTTTTCTGGATCTGGTGCCACTCCCCTTCTGCAATAACATGTCCTAAATAATGAACTTTACTCTGGAAAAGACAACATTTGTTAGACTTCACCTTTAGTCCATAGGATCCCAGCCGGCTCAATACTAAGTCCAAGTGGGCAATGTGGGCTTCAAAAGATGGAGAAAAAAGAATAATGTCATCAAGGTACAGTAACAAAGTTTCAAAATTTTGGTCACCCAGGCAACTCTCAACCAATCTCTGGAAAGTCCCAGGGGCATTACAAAGGCCCATGGGCATACGGTTGAATTCATATAAACCCATAGGGGTCACAAAAGCAGTTTTTTCTTTATCAGCTGGGTGCATCCCCACTTGCCAATAACCATGTGCCAAGTCTAAGGTGGAAAAGACTCTAGACTTTTTCAGAGAGGCTAATGACTCCTCAATTCTAGGAAGAGGATAAGCATCTTTATGAGTTACCCCATTTAACTTCCTATAGTCCACGCAAAATGGAAGGGTGCCGTCCTTCTTTCTTACGAGGACTACAGGGGCGGCCCATGGACTACAGCTTTCGCTAATAATCCCACTCTCAAGCATAGTGCCCAACAGTTCCCTCACTTCTTGATAAAGTTTAGGGGGAATTCTACCATACCGGTCTCTAATAGGGGCTGAATCCCCTGTTGGTATTACATGGAGAACTTTATCTGTAAACCCATAATCCTCATCATGTTTTGAAAAGACATTTTGATGTTTTTGTAGTAGCTGACTGATCTGCTGCTGTTGCTTGGGGCTAAACTGTGACTGATCCAAAGGAACTGCTACAGGCCAAGAGGGTACTGCTACAGGTTCTTCCTGGACACTAACCTGCTTAACCCCCACCTCCAAAGTAGCCTCGCCCACTGTTCTCAACTCTACCTCCCCTTGGGGCCTATGTGGGCATACATCAACTCAAATACTTTGCCCATCTGACAGCGTCGGAACAGGGTCACTGGGGATGGAGATAAATTCAAGAGCCTAATCATGACCTTGCCATTTGCTACCGTACTAAGTGACCTTGCTAAAAATAGTTGCCCTGGAAGACCATTTTCCTCTGTGGGTTCTATCAAGCCAACATAGGCCTTACCGTCTGGGCGTGGGCGTGCACATGCCTCAAGTACGACTTCAGACTGTGCTGGAATGGTGGTACGCCTCCCCTGAGGCCAATAAACAGTGCTCATTTGACCAGACTCATCCACAAACTTAAGCAGGTTGTCAACCATGGAAAATGTTTGCTGCCACACTTTAGCATCTGCTGCGCTTGTCGGGCCTACAGCACTACTGTCTTGGTGGGTCATTATAAGTTCCCTACATTCTTTTATGACATTCATGCCAATCAATCCTGGGCATGTGGGCATTTTGGTGTCTTTAACAATGAGTATTCCCCGCTTTGGTATTACTTGCCCACAAATAGTTAAATCCACCTCTATGAAGCCAATATATGGAATTTCCAACCCATTTGCTGCCACCAGATTAAATTTTTGGATTGGTGGGTGTATCTCTGTCCCCACTGTGTCAAAATGTTTCCTAAAAAAACTTTCTGTTAGTGTAATTACCTGTGATCCAGTGTCAATTACACAAGGAGTTTTCACACCCTGTATGAGTACATCTACCAATGGACACTGACCAACTAAATTATCCTTTTGTTGCAACTGGCCATAAATGGGTGCACCCACTGTTTGGGCCTCTACAGTGGGCATCACTAGTTTAAATGATCCGGTGTACCTTCCTGTATCCTACAGCGCCTCTCAATGTGTCCAGGCCTTTTACATCGTCTACAAATGGGTCTTCCCTGTTGATCGAATTGATCAGAGCTTCTCCGTCCCCCTCTAAATTCGTACCTAGGCCTCCCATCAGGTTGTTGAGACATCTGTGAACCCTCTCGCACTTCCCGCATCATTCCTGACAACATTTCCTTCATTTCCCCTTTAATTTCAAAAGCACCTCTTCTTTAATCTCTTCTGCTAATTGTTTTGCATCTATTGGTGCTTGTGGGCCTATACCATCTTGCTTTACCTTTACCACTGCAGCCATGGCTTGTGTTGTGTTATCCAAATCCTCTACTCTCAACATAGCCTCCCGTTTAATATCAGCAAAAGATATGTCAGTTGAAGTTCTAACCATACCCCAGAGTTCTCGACGTAATCCCCCATCCAGTAACCCTGATATGAATTGGTCACGCAAAATGTGTCCCCCTGTGGTGTTATCCTTTCTAGCTGAGAGGCAGTTGCTTAATTCTTGTAATGCCAAGGCAAATTGCCGAACATTCTTATCAACCCTCTGCTTACGTGTAAAAAACTTTGAACGAAGACTAGCTAGTGGTGTTGTATTCCCATAAATGCCCTCTAGGAATGAAAATATAGTTTGAACAGTGGCCCTTTGGTCTCCTGGTAGGGCAAGTACTTCTCGTCTAGCTTCACCTTCCAAATTACTTATGAGAGAGGATACCTTTTGTGACTCTGACAGAGGATACATATTAAACATGGTTGTCTGTGCCGTACGCCAATCTTGGAAACTCTCTTCGGATTCCGGTCCTCCCTTAAATTTTGGGCACCATGGGGTCCCCATCATTACTGGAAACATAACCATATTCATGTTAGGGGTTTGACTTGGGGTTGTACCTGATTGAGAAGGTCCCTGGCTGTGTTCACCTGAAACAGAGGGTGGATGTTGACTTTGGGCTCTCGCCGGTGGAGGCACTTGCTCATTATCTCCTGTTGACATTTTCCTAGTCAACCTGCCGAAAACTACGCCAAGTTGTAAAGAGAAAATAAGCTAATAGAGGATTAGTGACCCCTGCAGGTACCTAGTTGGACAACATAATGGGCACTGAACCAAGAAAACCTCAACCAGGACAGATATACCAAGAAAAAGTTTATTTTACAATTTTATATTGTTAACAATGGCTAAAACCCATGAGGGGGCAGAAGCATGACTCTTAACTGGTGGTAGGATAGGCTAAAGTGCAAGGTGCAGAATATTAAATAAACAAAATAAATATTACACTCTTAACAAGCTGCATAGGAACAGGCTGGTCACATAATTGGCAATAAATAGACAAGGTAAGTTCATACGTGTAACAAGAGCAATAGATAGTGCATTTCATCAACACTATAAATCACACAGTAAAACACACTCCCAAAAGTTTGTATAAATCACTACAGTACTTGTGCAAAACACAGCAAACCAGGGCCAAATAGATCACCCTCAATATTCCTACTTCAGCAGGCAAGTAAGGTAACATTAAAGCTATACACTATGAGTCGCCCCACCCCTCGTACATCCACACAAAGGCATTCACACAGAAAGTTACTTCGGGGGAGCAGCAACGTTAACGAACTCCCCCGCGAGAGAATGTAGCCTCCAAAGACACACACACACAAAACACAGATGACTGCTGGCCTCTTCGCCACTGCTGCCGGACGTGGGGTTGAGAAACAATCAAAGCAGACCCGCGATCGCACAACCAACGCTCAGCCTCCCAACACGCAAACACTTACCCCTATTTTGGATTCTCTCGTAGCAGGCGGAAAAGTTTACCCACGTCCCGGCACGGCAGCCCCTGGCTTAGAGCTCAGCAGTCGCGTTCTGTCCCTGACCACATTAAAACCAAACAAAACCCTTTATATCACTTCGTCTTCCATGAACACACACATTATCTCATTATTAGGGGATATGACACAGGTGTGCTGCAGCCGCTCCATGGCTCAGCGTGGCAGGACCCCGCCCCCCAAGGCAGAGCTAAACTAAACCCGCTTACAGCTAGCCAACAGGCTATTGATACTTTAACTAGCTATAACCAATCCGTAAACTTTTCAAACTCACATTAAATCGAAGGGATATTATCATCAAACTTTCATACACTGAGGTGTTATTATGTTTAGTAAATGTGTCATTCATTGTGGTTTACATTAAAGGAGAGTACCGGAGTGAATTCAAGCATAGCCCTGTTGAAAGAGCTTGCTAAATGCGCTAGTTAGCGAGTGGAACAAAATAATTTGGTACAGCACAGACCGAACGTGAACACAGAAGCGAACAGGCACTTAACACTGAATCAATGGGACCTGACTGTTGGAAACCGAAAGTAAGATATGAGGTTACATAGACTCAATGTAAAGTGTTTCGCGTTCGCGTTAGATCTATGCTGTTCAAAAATGTTTCATTTCATGCGAAATATATTGCTATTAGAAGGCTGGTGCAGCAGGACTATGCTTAAACTTACTCCAGTATATTGCTTTAAGGGATAGGCTAATGCACGAAACAGTAGTAATGTATCCATGTAGCTTACAGTAGGCTAGTCTTATCAAGTAGGCCTATACTTTGTTACTCAAGGTGTTGCATCTGCCACGATGACATGGGGTAGCTCCCCTACGAACTCAGCATCTGGTATTACTCTTGGTGGTGGTACATGTAGGGTGTTGTTCTTCAGCCCTTTTTGCAATGCTGAATTCCTAAAAAAAAAAAAAACATCACTCGTCCGACCGAAGTCCCCTACCTGGATTGTCAGAACTTGTAGTTAGGGTCAACAAGGGCAAGCAGCGCAATAGAAAAAGTGCCCTTGTAATTAAAAAACAAGCTACCACTTCTAGGTGGGGCTGTGATGTTGATATGTTTCCCATCCAAGGCACCTATGCAATTTGGAAACTGCCATTTTTCCCCAAAATCCCGGGTCACTGCAGTCCAGGTCTCTGCAGTTGGTACGGGTAGGAAGTGGGACATCATCCTTTTTTCCAGAGCTTTAGTTGTATCAGAGATGCAGTCTGACACGGTCTGAACACCCACACGATAATCATATGCCATGGAGTGCATAGAGTCCCCCGATGCCAAGTATCTGCAAAAGAGAGATGATAAGAGTGACATGACAATAATAATGAATAATGTAAAAATTAATGTTTTTGTCTTTTCTAGATCCAAAAGATTGCAAAACAAAATGGAAATCACTCCGAGATATCTTCAACAGAGTGAGTAGAAATCCTAAAACGTGGGTCAGCAGGGGGCCAACGTAAATAGACGTATATGCAAGACATGTCTTTCCTGCTACCACACCTCAAGGAACGAGGGTAGGTTCATTTTGTTGTGAGTACATAACCATACAATTAGTTACACAATTTGTATTGCTGCTTAATCCACTGTATGGTGTAATTGTCTATCAAACAGTTTGGAATCACTACACCAGGGGTCTCAAACCTTTTTTCCTGCTAAAGCTATTATGACAAAATGAATATCTGTAAATGTTGGTATGTTAGTTGTTATGCAGCAATGCAAGACCAAGTAAGAGTTATTGTAGTGTTGTTATGAGTGTTATTGGGGGGGGGGTTCAGGGACAGTTCAGGGACAGTCAGACAGGTATAAAAGTGGGTCACACACAGTTATTGTAGTGTGGATATGATCATTGTCCATGAGGAGGGAGCTGGGATGCTGGGTTAGTAACTGGTCTGGGAACAGTAACTAGTCATATAGTTTTTATACTTGCAGGTCTAAAAGTAACCTCAATCAGGAGGAAGAGCTGGAGACGGAGGATGAAAACGATAAAGAGGAAGACGATGAGGAGGTGGATGAGCTAGAGGAAGAAGGAGCGAATTCAGAAGACATAGATGTTGAGGGAGAAGAAGACGTGGAAGAGAGGAGAGAGGATGGTGGTGTGGGATCAGTAAGAGATAGTTGGGGAAAGGGAAATGGTGGTGTGGGGAGAGATGTCAGAAGAGAGAGTGAAACAAGGAGAAATGGTGGGGGGCAGAACCAGCCAGGAGAGCAGAGAGTGGAGAGAGGAGAGAACCATGTTTACACTTCCAAGAAAAGGAGACCATCATCAGCATCACAGAAACCATCACAGAGACCATCGACAGATGACCTCTATGCAATACTACAGGACCCTGTAAAACCTGACGACCCCAACAAGCTTTTTTTACTGAGCTTGCTACCTGATATGAAAAGAATTTCTGTAAATAACGGGTCAGCTTAAATTAGAGTTTATGTCCACTATTGTTAATTGGGAAAGCAGACAAAATTTTCTTCCACACTCCCACCCATCCACACATTCACGGCAAAACCTTCACCTTACAACACACAGTCCACACCATACCATAACACTAACCTTCCCTATTTTGACAATTTCTCTGAATTGTAGATTTATTGTACATTGTGCATTGTAGGCCTATAGCTGCGAAAATTCCCCCCTCTAACTCACTGATTAATTTATTTCTTAAAATGTTGTTGTATTTATTGTTTTTTTGTATTGTTTTGTATTTATGGACAAATTCATTAAACTTAAAGAACACAGCAGCCACCTTTCTCCTTAGCTCTTGTTTTGTCCTATATGGTCCCAATGGATGGATGGACAGACAGATAGAAAGATAGATTGATTGATTTTATCAGAAAAGTTTGAGCGACAAGACAGGCTAATCATTGGTAGGCCTGTTGTTTAAACAACTGTAGGCTCCTCCAATTTATGGTAGGCTATGTATGGCCTCATCTAAGATATGCTAAATTAAAAATTTATCTAAAATCTAATCTAAATCCTCATCTAATATAATCTTATGCCTTTGATATTATCTTGCCCTATCTCATCAAGTTTTATGTATGGAGGGCGGGCCTAACCAGTCACACCCCCTAGTTACGCAAAGAGGCCA
Organism: Sardinella longiceps; assembly: GCA_027497455.2. Taxonomy (NCBI): domain Eukaryota; kingdom Metazoa; phylum Chordata; class Actinopteri; order Clupeiformes; family Clupeidae; genus Sardinella; species Sardinella longiceps. Next base: position 17,450,903 of record JAODXP020000021.1, on the reverse strand, counting down.
TAGTTACCGCTTGGGGCTTTGACACTTTCATTTCCGGGAGTAACGTAGGCTATGAAACAGCCCTCTCATGAACCGGTCAATATATATAATATTTGAAGTACAATACTCACCCATTTCTCTCTTTTTTTCTCTGCTCTTTGTTGTAAAACGTAGGCCTACTTTTTCGTTGTCTTCATTGGATATTCTCGCGATTGCTAACAAAGGGCACTTCTAGAATCTAACGGACTTAATGTGGACACAAAACATTCCGCGCAACCGAGTGTGACGCAACAGTCGCACAGTCGCGTTCAGTTAAGACACAGTGTGAGAGGATTTGTGTCTTCAAAGAAATCGTGAGGGTCGCCTCCTGTCATTTAATGAATGCATGGAGAAAGCAGCCAGACTGAAATTTGCCCATCCCACAAGCAGACATAGATATAGACGGCAAGTCTGGGCAAACGCACAAAATCAACTCCTCGTGTTCCCCATGGGGTAAACAACACCCAAAATCAGTGGGGAAGTCAATGATATGCTAAACTAGAAATTACACTGAGCACCATCTACAAGGAGCTTGACATATTTTTGAGGGCAATGCTTTAAAGGAAAGCCCCAGAGTGAATTCAAGCATAGCCCTGTTGAACGATGCTGCTAATTGCACTAGTTAGCGAGTGGAAGAAAATAATTTGGAACAGCATAGATCGAACGCAGAAGCGAACAAGCACTTTACACTGCATCAATGGAAAATTATTATTCGAAACACTTTTTTCCCTTACCACACCGAAAGTAAGATCTGAGTTACCGATGGCTTCACCTTCGCGTTCGGTCTATGCTGTTCTACTCGCTAAGGGACTGTACGTTATTTACCGGGGGGGGGGGGGGCCATGATGAAAAAAAATGAGGTGGGGGGGAGGGCCATGGCAAAAAAAATCGGAGTTAGGGGGAGGGCCATGGGGAAAAAAAACGAATTTATTATTATTCTTTTTTTTTTAAAATAATAATAAAAAATGCAATACTTCTCTGAAACACATCGCTTTGCGATGCAAGGTCCCGGGTGCATACTTTAGCACTGAAGCGTGTATCTGTAGTCATCCCTAAAAATGGTATGATCTGCCTTTTAATACCCATAAGTCCGTTCGAAATCAAACGCTAGCTGGAGCCAATAAGAAGAAGAAGACGAAGAACGTTAGCTGGAAAAAATGGCGGAGAAGAAGACAGCATACTTTAATGAAAAGCGAAGCAAACTTAGGGCAGGTAGCAATGTACATCCGAGGCTACGGATATCACTGTAATCCCTTGGTGTCGAAGACACTATGGAAAAAATATGTGGGTTGAAGCAGCGCACAAAAAGCGATGATGTCGAGAGGAAGTTGGCAGCCCTGGCGAGAGTGTTGGAGGAACTGCAACTTCCCGTAGCCAGGCTGCGGACGAGGAGTCTTCAAGGGGTTGGTTGGACTTCGAGTACGCACACGAATTGTTCTCTTCTTTTTTTATCATCTCGCCAACCACAGTTGTCTTCCGCGATTTCCTGTTGAATGAAGATATAGGCCTTCCCGTGATACTCTACACGCGATCTACAGGCGAGCGGTATATTATTTTGGAAGGGTCCGTGGACGTTGGTATTGAAATGGAAGTTTTTATTATTATTATTATTATTATTAGTTTTTTTTTTTTTTTTACTTAACACGTAAAAACAATAGTGAAGGCAATTTGTCTTGGTGACAGTGGAGTTAAAAGGCATCCCATGCAGCCGCAGAGGTAGATTCTAGCGGCTTCTCATAGGTATCCACTGATATCGATAGCACATAATAGTGCAGACAACCGTCCTTGATGTAGGGTACATATCTGACTGTTCTCATGATGGTTGTTCATCTACCATTTTTACATATTACATTTTTGTACCTGTAGGGGGTACATTTTTTGACCGGACTTCCTAACCCCCCCCCCTCCCCCCCGGTAAATAACGTACAGTCCCTAACATGGGTTCGTTCAACATTACTATGCTTGAATTCACTCTGGAGCTTTCCTTTAATGATGTTCAGATGTACCAAACTTGTAGCCTAGACTCTAGACGTACCTCTAGCGGTAGCAAATTTGAATTTGCACAGAGGATACGTCTAGAGGCCACTGATAGAAACCCGTTGTAGCCTTCCTCTGGCGGCGGATAACCAATCACAGCGCAGTATGTGTACAGGAAATCGTAAGGCGGGCTTTGTACGATGACGACAGCCCTGCTCAAACCAGAGCGGAATCGTCTTTGGCTTTAGTTTTGGACGAATTGCATTTGTCATTTTTTTTGAAAGTGAAACAAGAAAGTGCACTGAAGTTTTTCGTTCTGAAAAAGATGTCTTTGCCGTGTTACCGACGGGCTACGGGAAAAGTTTGATATACCAGCTGGTACCACTGGCCGGAACGCTAGCCTATTACGTGGAGAGGCAGTTTGAAAGACAACGCAATCACCCGCCCCTCCATTGAGGTACAGTCTATCAGTGGTCTTCAGACTATACATTCTTATGATATAGTCTGGCGTGTCAGGCTACCAAACTTGGTACCCCTCCAAACATAATAAGGACAATTTAAGTTGATGCTTGTTAGCCTAATTAGCTTGCTAACTAGCCATCTTCATTCATCACCACAGTAATTGTAGCTAATTTTAGCTTGCTGGACTAAGGTTATCAGCCAGCAGCCAGACCAATGGTACCCTGTCTCAGCTGAAAAGCTGAAGCTAAGCAGGTGTGGGCTTGGTTAGTACCGGGATGGGAGACCTCTGGGGAAAGTAGGCTCGCTTCCCTCTGGCCAAAGATCAAATACCGATGCCCCAGTGCAGTGACTGGCACGCTGTGCTGTAGGAGAGGCCGTCTTTCGGATGAGACGTTAAACCCAACCTGGTTCATTCAATCTGGCCCCTTAATCATCCCCCACTGTATTTGGCTCATTCATCCCTTGTCTCCTGTCCATTCTCTCACTCTCCGCCTCAAGCTAGTGTGTGGAGAGCCTTCTGGTGCCGACTGTGATGGCTGCCATGCATCACCCAGGTGGGTGCTACACATTGGTGGTGGTTAGTGAGGTCTCCCCTTCCACTGTAAAGCGCTTTGAATCAACTGAGTTGTTAATGCGCTATATAAATACACTTGACGTGTTACTGGAATAAACAAATGATGGAAAATTTATTTTAGTCTAAACCTAAGCAGGTCAACAGGTCATAATCAGACAAAACACCTAATATGGACTTTATTCAATCTTACTGAGCGATCTATTGTTGTTAAGCAACACCTTGTCCATTCACCTCCACATTAAATTGGCCTCCGTTTCCCCCGCGCTGACTCCACCCACGCAATTTTGAGGCCGTTAACCGGACTTGCCGTCTGTATCTGGGACCAGTCTCAGTGATTTCGTTATAGGTGAATATTAGTTTCATCAGTTTTCTAACTTTTCTAGGCCACTGTCGTGCCAACCACTGAAGTTGCTAGGTTAGTTAGCAACGACAGCGCTGGGAAACGAGAGCCAGATCTGTTTTTCCAAGCCGACCAGTTCTAAGTTTCAGCCCTGATGCTTTCAGTAAAATTACAGAGATTTAGGGTATGAGGGGCTGAGGGTCCAAATGAACAGCAAAATGTTTGTCCAGTTAATGTAACCTGCTATTGTAACGGGCGTTAGCTCAGCCCTATGCACCCACTCTGCGCTGTGTGTATGCAATGAAGACTCTACGCTGAACTCAGGAGTCAGACTGGTTTATTCTCTCCAATCGACCTGATGAATATTGAAAACAGGAGAGCACACACACGATGACACACGATCACCCTCAAAGTCCTCTCTCAGTCAGATAGAACAGCAACTCACTTATTGAATGAATTAACAAGATAACTGGAATGATGGCAGTGAAGTACAGTACAGCTTAACAACACATACCTGATGAATATTGAAAACAGGAGAGCACACACACGATGACACACGATCACCCTCAAAGTCCTAACATAAAAGAAACAACTTAATCGACAATGCATAGAGGATGAAATGGCGGCATCATACACTTAGTGAAACACGTACTAGTTTCTCAATATTCAAAGTTATTGTCTGTAAGCCTTTATAACCTGAAATAATTTACTTTCATTCTAACCAGTTTTTATACGTACCTCTCTCAGTCAGATAGAACAGCAACTGACGAGAGGTCAAAAATCAACAAAGAAAACTTATCGGACGGCTGTCACAATAAAAGTCCAAAATGAAAATGCATGATAACACTACATAATTATACTCTGTTAAAGAGTTTTGGTGAGATTTCATTCACAAAGTAAAATGCAATTTTAACCTGGTTACACTATTCTTATTCTTATTCTTTATTTGGAGCCCCATTAGCTTCCCCCAAAGTGGATGGTAGTCTCCCTGGGGTCCACCATTAAAATACACAAAGTACATTAAAAACACAAGTAGGCCTACATTAAAATCCAAAAAAATAACAAAACAAAACAAAAACAATGCCTAATCAATCACAGCAGCATCAGTACATTATAAATACAAAAACATGACAAGAGACCAACTAGCTCACTATTAGCCCTTTTCCACTCAGCCCTGCTTTGGGCAGGTACGAGCCAGGCTGAGTAGGTACCATCTCGTGGCTGCTGGCCGCTGATTGGGCAATCGACTGACGTCATATACACGACTCTGCTGAGCGTGAGCATTGGGGCAGAATTTTTAACTGTGTTTTTAACATCGTAACATGCTCCAAATTTGACTCCAAAAGCTGTGCAACATCAGTGAACATCTTACAACACAGAATGGTAGTGTGTATCAAATGACTACAAAAGTAGTTGAAACAGTGCTTTTGAAAGCAGCCACATAACGTTACCTGTTTGTTTAGCCTGGCTTCCGCTACTTTACTCCCTCGCAGAGACAAAAACTTGTGTTTTGCAGACGCGAATCTTCCTTTTTGTGTTCAAACATTACTAACCATGTTACAATAGCCTATCATGACACATGAGCCTTACAATACCCCTAATGAGCATGTAAAACAAAACTATATCTTGTCTATCTGTTCACGATAAGTTGCTGGGTTGCCATATCTGAGTAGATATCTTGTGCAAGCACCATGCAATAATTACAGGTTTATTCAAAGGTGAAACTAATAGAAAAGCATTTTCACTGGATTCACTGTTCCTGTTTTCATTGAAAATGCACTTAGTATTAATTAAATTGACTTTGAAAAAATCTATAGCCTAATTTTGCTAGATGCATATAGCAAGATCTGGCAACATAAGAACACATTGTGAAGAGACGTCTTTTGTGCTGCCATTACAGCTCACTGACCGGTCAGTGCTCATGACAGGCTGTTGTAACATGGTCAGTAATGTTTGAACACAAAAAAGGAAGATTTTGGCATATGTTTCACGTCTGCAAAACACAAGTTTTCGTCTCTGTCTTGGATTAGCTAAAGCCAGGATGTAAACAGGTATGTTGCTGCTTTAACCACTATTTTAGTCATTTGAAGTCAAACACTCTTCAGTTCTGCGTTGTAAGGTGTTCACTGATGTTGCACAGCTTTTGGGGTGAGATTTGGAGCATATTACGATGTTCAAAACAGTTTAAAATTCTGCCCCAATTTCACAAATGCGTTCTATTTGCCCTCACTGGGTAAAGGGGCTTCCGGCTGAACATTCTACAGTAGAAGCACAATGGCGCTCTATGGCTCTGGCCAGTCTGGCGCTGTCAAAAAAGAGCCCCAAAGTTTGTGTTGTGTAGGCTACGGTACCTTAATGCATACATTCAAAGTAAAACCAAAGCAAACGTATCAACATTTTCTTGCCAACTAACGATATGGAATACAGTAGTGGATAAGGGCGAACACACAGAATGTGACGTTAAAATGCAAGGGGACTACTATCTGTAGCCGGCGGTTCGGCTGATTATGAAGGGAGGAGAGTGGCTACAGCTTAATAACGGAGTTTTTTTGCATGGATCTTAACATCGTTTCACCATCAGCCACTGTGTCTAACATTGCATCAAGTAAGTAAGTAGGCCAAGTTAATTTATTTAACATCATGAAACATCTACGAAGCCAGCTAGACTACAGAAAATTAACGTTAGCAATGACAACGTGTTTAACAAACCAAAGTGCAAGAGTTTAAAATACTGTAAGCATTTGTAACTGGACTAACGTTAGCCATGTTGTGGTTAAGATAGAGGGAGTAGGCTACACAAGCTAATTTTAGTAAATGAAGGTTTGCATCAAGAAGACCTTTTGGCAAGTTTATAAGTTTTAGCCTAAGCCAAGGAAATAACAGGCTAGCCTAGTTTATAACTAGCTAACGTTAACGTTATAAATGTTACTGGGCAGCTGAGGCAGGAAAACTGAATCAGGCTGTTTACAGTAGCCTACATCAGATGCTTATTGGATGTTTTAACGTTAAATGTCCTGTTTGCCAAAAGTACAAAATCCCAACAAGTGTTGATGATCGATTACTATGGCTCATAGCCCACACGGCTACTACTACCGGCGGCAGGGGGGCGGGTCGCGTAAGCATGTTCTCTACCTCGCTGGTCGGTGTTTTGGTCCAATTCCTTCTCTTCGCTTTTCGAGCTGACACCTATCATATGATTTCCCCAAGACTGTGGTGTATTTTTGGAAACAATAGAAATGAAACGAGCACTGTACTCGCGTTAATCATCAGCTGTTCTGGTTAGAGACCAATGTTAACGTTGGTCCCCTTATGACTGACAAGTTTAAGTCTTATCCTCTCTGATCACCCTTATTCACTTTCCTGGGTAATCGTTAATTGGGAAGTTATGGAAACATATGTTTGTTGTTGCTTTGAATGTGTGAATAGAGGTAGAAATCAGACTCTTGGTGTTTGACCACGGTTTTGACAGCGCTATTTATTGCTTTAGAACGTTCAAGCGGAAGACGCTTTACCCAGTCAGGGCCAAATCGAACGCAGAACCCGGAACTTGTGAAATAGACCCTTCGCTAAGCCCCGCCCCCCTTAGTTACTGTTGTCAGGCCTGACAAACTAACCAAAAACGTAACTTGCGTCCATAGGAATGAATGCAAAACATAGACTAGCCTCAAACAATGGCTCTTGTTAAGTGATTAACAAATTCTAATAGCATGTAATGATTGATAAAAAGGTCTACTTTGAGCAGCTTACAGCAGTTTAAATGGAAATTTATTGAATTCATATAATAACAGACCTGACGTTACTGTCACCATATAACACCACAGCAAAATCAACCAGCACAAAACTCCATCAAGGCATCTTAAAACGAAGACCAATCAACTTACAAATTATGGACTATTTATCCTTCCTCCTAATACTGCCGTAAGTAAACAGTTTAACTGTGCCAAAACAGATAAAATATCCTGTAATTGTCTGCAAATATTACGCTAGCCAACATGCTAAAAACGGCTAACGTTGCAGGAGGCAGATAGAGGCAGGCTTTAGACCCATTTTGCTATCGCTAAATGTCCGTGACAAAATCTAACAAACTAAGTTAAGTTGTTTTGAGCTATGTGATTGATTAGTTAGAGTTAAACTGTTGGTGTGCCTTTGTAGTGCTGGATTACAGATGAGAAATCTTTGGGAATACGGTGCTGAAACTCGCTAGCATGTTAGCAGCAGCAAACTTTTTAAACTATTGTAAAAGCTTATCTGGCCACTATGTTTTCCATTTGGTCTATCACAGACATCACTTATTCAACCAAGTAGCTACGATGTCTTTTGGGGTAAAGGAAAGGCTAAAGAGCATTTTCCCTATCAAGTTTGAACGACTCATGCTGCATTTTTTGCCGACGCCATAGGCATAACATTGTAGAATATTGCCGCTACTCAAATGTTTGACAGGCCAGGGCTCTTTAGTTACCGTTGCTATATGTAGGATTGGTCAGTTGCCGTTGTTGGGAGGGGCTTAGCGAAGGGTCAATTGGTTTGCTGTCGGCGCTAATTCACTGGTGCTAATTCTCCGCTAATTTATGTCGCCGAAAAGTGGCGTTACTCCGCCCAACCCACTAAAGTCATTCAGGCCAAGCTGGTGTTTCTCTTCAATGGAAATGCGAGCCAAGAGCGGGGTAGAGTAGAGTAAGGCCAAGTAGGTACGAGGCTGAGTAGGTACTATCTCTATATCTTGTATGGAAAAGGGGCATTTGTCTCTGCTTGCTATTGTAGCCCTGATAGACCAGCCTAACATTATGCCTCGGCCACTCACCAAAAAAAAAAAAAAATGTTCCTTATGTTAAGTTTCTTAATATTTATTTCCCCTGATGCTCTCCAGCACTGATCTCCACAGATTTCCACTAGTACCTTGCTTGCTTAGGAAGAGAAATTTAAAGTTATGTTAGTTATGAAGGTGTTCATTCAATGGTGACATCTGGTCTGGTCCAGGTAGACTCTTAATTAGTTGAAGTGCGCCATCATGTGGCCGTCTTATGGTGGCAATGTGAAATTGAGGCCCTCCTCATCATGAAAATTGCTCATCCCTGGCCAGGCCCTGAATATGGACATAAAAAGAATAGACCTAGACTGGCAACCCCAATTTTCATAATAGACACTTGATGTTTTTGGTGTGCAAATTCAGATTGGCCAAGGAGGGTTGGCTTGGCTACATAGACTTAAATAGGTGACTGTGTCATGTATTGGTATACTTTTGAGTATATTCATCCATTTATTGATTCATTTTCAACCCGAGCCTACCAAATAAAGATATTTCCTTCGCTTTTATGTGGTCCATTTTTGGATCAGAATTTGAACAGCCTTACTCACAAGAAAGGAGCCTAAGTTGCAGGTGGTGTGAACGGATGTGCCTTATATATTCATATCTTTACTTCTGTCCTTGTAGATTTTCCCTTACCACAGCTTCAGAAAGAGAACAAAGTAAAAATTGCATCACAAGCAATGAAATGCGCTGTTTATTTTTAACACCTGGAAGATGTCAATTAAAACAAAATACACTGGATATCCAAAATATAAAGTAACTGTAGGCTACATCTGTTTTCAGTTCTACCAAAGTCCATTAGATGGCAGCATTAGGCTAGTATGCACAGAGCTATGGGCACCTTTTCCTAGGGGCCAAATGATGGGCATGATGTGTAGAAAGGACTTTAACTGCATAAACCCATAGAAAAGTATCTTTTAGAAAGGGCAAATACTAGGCCAGGCAGGCCTATAACAGTGTGGCAAAGCAAAATGATCTTTGTGGTGTCAAGAGATAAGGGGGCATAAATAAAGGTGAGAATCTACAAAATCATCTTTACAGTAGCTTTGTTGAATTTTTTTGCCATCACTGGCTTTTATATTATTTATTTATTTATTTATTTATTGCCATTACTGACTGGGGGGGGGGGGGTATTTTGCCATCACTGGCTTTGTGTGTGTGTTGTGTGCTGCTTCTTTATTGAGCAGGAGGTGGGCTATGCATGCCACTCTCCAAAACAGTTGTGGTCCAGCTGCAGACACAGGGGAACATCAGAGGCCTGACATTTCCATGGTGTGGCGTTGCGGATCCCTTTGGCAGAACAATTCTTGCATCGCCTGCGTCCAACCGTGGCTTTGTTGGAGCTGTTGAACTGCTCAGCACATGCAACAGGAAGATGGGTTGTCTGCCGCTTCACAGGAACTCCTGTTCTCTCCACCTCACAGAGCTCACGACTGCAACAGGAACTCCTTGTGGGTCAACTTCTCTTGCGAGATCTCCAAATGCAGGATGTAGGCATTGGTGCAAGCAATGTCGATGAAGTGGAGGAAGAGGGTGCGGTACCAGTGGCTTGTCCTCCTATGTGTTGAGTAATACTGGATCAGTTGATCCGAGCGATCAACTCCACCCATGTGCTTATTGTACTCGAGCACTGGAACCGGGCAGGGGACCTCCATCACACTGTACGTGCCTTGTCTGCTTTTGACCTTCCTCCTCACAGTGTCACCGGCATAGGCTCCATGAATGGTCGAGCACATCAACACCTCCCTTGTGTCCATCCACTTTACATATACAGCAGGACCCTGTCTGGTCCAGCGCACTGTTCCACGGGCAGACTTCTTTGTAAGGACACCCTCACTTGATGGACACCCCTTCCTCTGCTCTCTGTATGTTCCACAGGCTCTAAACTTGAGGTCATGCAGGTCACCAAACAGCTTCGGACTGGTATAGAAATTATCTGTGTAAATATGGTAACTAGTACATAAAAAACCAGGCTGCACCAGATTCATCAAAGCGTCATACGACAGGCCTTGGGAGCTGTTGGAATGCTTTCCCATGTAAACACCATGTAAACACTCCAGTTGGAGTCAGCCAACACAAACAGCTTGATCCCCCACTTTGTTGGCTTATTCTTCATATCTTGGGTGAACCCAGTTTTAGCCTTGGTGGCAACCATTTGTTCGTCTACAGCCAGGAGTGGCTGCACACGGAAGAGCCGGTCATGGAGGGATGTGCCCTTCAGTAAATAATTTTCCTGGTCCCTCTCCAGATCACTGATGTGAAGATTCCACAGTAGGGACTGGAAATGGATCCGGGTCATTATGGATGCTGGAAAAGGCACACTCAATATGCTGTCACGCTTCCAGTAGCCCTGGAGACTTGGAAGCTTCACAAGTGAGGTGTACAAAAGCAGCCCCAAGACACGGTTGAACTCCTGCACGTCAACGTCTGTCCAAGTGCAGCTTTTACCAGCTGCGTGTTGTGTGGCATACCTGTTTGTGTTGGTGCACAGTTCCATTACAACAGCTGGAGAGAAAAACAGTTAGAACAGGTTGAGGGGAGAGTGTTTCACAGGCATGTCCACCTGTAGCTCCAGAGTTCTAGACGCCACCAGAGCTCCATCAGCCTGGATTGGTCATTGATGACATCGACATTCTTCGAATAGTGTCGTAGACTGTCCAATCCAGAAGGTAGTTTTGCATAAAACATGCGTTTGAGGGGGTTTTGCGGAGAGGACGTTCCCTGTTTTGGGGGTTTCTGTGAAGACACAAAGTAGGACTTGCTCCTACAGTGTGTCAGAACCCTCAGGACCTTGCCAATCATCCACATTTTTACAAAGTCCACCTTGTCTGCATCAGTGTAGTTCCCCATGGTCTGATGGATGAGAGCCATATCCTCCAGCAGCAGCTGAGTGAAGGGGATATAAGGGGGGCTGAGGTCAGCCAAGGTCTTCCGATACTCCTGGTGATTTTTGCTGGGACTCATCAGTTTCTCATGAGCACTGAACATCATCTTCCAGTTCTCTGGGACTTTTGCCCAGGTCTCATGGAGTCTCCGTACGGCACGGTTTTTCAGGCCAAATAACACAGCCGAGAAGGAGTGGAGGTTCCCCATCTTCCTCAGAACGGTGGCGATCTGGATGAATTTGGTGATTATCACCACCCTTTTGTCCAGGTCGTCGCAAAGGCATATTTCTGTGGCGACCCAGTATTGCACCTGGTCAAATTGCCGCAGGAAGCGGTCTAGGTTAGCCGTGGTCATCAATGGGTGTCCCTCCTGCCCCATGATGGAGAAAAGCAGCTCCGACTGGTGCAGGGCGGTGAACAGCTCCCAGTCATAGGCCGTCATGTGACTATGGCCTCTGGGGTCTTTATCACCAAGGGGATGATGGAGCCAACAACAGGGCCCAGCAGATCATTTGCAGGTGTCAGTCTGCCAATCAGCTCAGGTGGAGAAAGGAAGAGCTTCTCATTAAGCTTGAGTGAAGTGGCCACGCCCCTGGTCTCCATCAGCAGCTGTGCTCTTTCTCCTGAGGAGTCCACCTTAACGAGCACACAGCCACTTCCTTCCCCTCCTCCTCCTCTGTTGTAGCCTCCCATGGGATACACCTTGGCCAACTCTGACATCATATCCCTTCCAGAGGCATTGGCAGGCACCTCCAGACGCACAGACGTGTGGTCAGGGAGGTAGATCTGCTGAGCCACTTCAGCCAGTGCCCTAATTGGTCTAACCCTCACATTTGGGTTGTTGTCATAGGACAGGTATAGTTGTCCATCATCAGCGCCTTGAACAGGGAAAAGAAACATGGATCGCTCCTCACCTGGGCCTTTAGGTTCTTTAAGAAGCGAGCAACTGTGGGGTTCCCCATCAGTAGCGGTCCATAGAGTGCTGCCCACTTCACCACCAGCCGGATGATGACTCTGCGTCTGTTGTGCAGGGCGACGGCTGTCTTTGGTGCCTCAAGGCCTGCCACTGACACAGCCTGGTACTGACTGAACAGGGCAGAGCACAGCTGCTCAGCAGGCAGGTAAACCAGGTGTGTCAGGAGGAAGTCCCTCATGAAGGGCATGATTCGGTCACTGCCTGGAGTATGCAAATCCATAGTGCCCAGCAAGACATCCAGTAGCTTTATGGGAGTTCCTGCCATAACAGCGAATTTGCTGGCATTTCTGAATCCTTTCTGGTTGGGCAGCAGCACCATCTTCAATCCAAAGTTTCTCTCCAGGGACCAGGGGACCAAGTTTGCCACACTCCTCCACCTGGAAAGTGTTGGCAGTCACATCCAGAAGGATGGTCATGGCACTCGTGTTGCCTACTCTTAGAGAGTGGCAGTCCTGTTCACACAGGATGGGCTTAGTGTTGGATGCCACCTCACCCAGGTCCAACCTCCCAGGGTCTCTGCCATCTTGGAGGGTGGTCAGTTGAGTGATGGCATCAACTGATCCCTTCTACATGATGAAAGAGGAGGCCCCCTTAAATCCCTGACTGAACACAATAGTCCCCATTTGTAAACTGACCTCTGACACCAACCCAGACGGCAGCATCTTTTGTGAATCCTTAGCCCTGAATTTTCTCTTCAGTGCCTTGCGTTGGATTGTCCGGTTACAGACCTTTCTCTCCTCCTCGCTCTTCAGTGGGGTCTCACCCTCAGACTCTCCCTGTCCCTCTTCTGTCATTATCACTCGCTCCATCACTTCTCTCCCAACTTTTTTATCGGCCTCCTTGTGACTCTGGCATGAGCTTTTTTTTGGCAAGCGCTTTTCTCGCTGCAGTAGATTTCTAATGCAGAGCTCAGGCAACCGGTTCACGCAGAACACTGCAGAGACAGTGGTGTGAATGCACATGCACACATGCACATCACAACAAATAAACAGCACCGGTCACGGACAGCAGACGTGTGAATCGGGCCTAAGATGCTCAATTTCCTTTAGCTTAGGGCCTACTCTAAAATCATGAAGTCGATCAGCTGAGGTGAATAGCAGGGAGGCACATCACTGAACAGGTATTCTCACCTGAACTGCAGCATGTAAACTGACAAAATTGTTTTGGACAGAGTTTACATGAGCATTATCCCTGTTAAGTCTCTTAGATTTGTATAAATAGATGTACAGTGCAAAATCTTCTCTCTTCTGTTGTCTGCCTTGTTTTATCTGTCACTGAGGCTGTTTAACATCTTGCCATCAAAGGACTGCAGTTGAAAATTAGCCATATGGCTATTAATGTACACCGTCCTTTTTAAATAGATAAATGAAATGAAACTAAGCTGACAGCAGTGCCATCATCTGTGCAATCAATGCGTGTGTGTGGGTAAGTCAGACACACATGGCTACTTATCGCATCTTTCTGCTATCTCTCTTCAGGTTAGCGACGTTGAATCAGGATGAATGGGGCACAGTCAAGACAAAATAAAATAAAACAAACAAAAAAAAGCAGACAACAAAAATGTATATTTTGAGAAAATTTAGCAAAGTGTTTCTGTTGTTTTTCTTTCATAGAAGTAATCAAATTGGCACCTTTTCTGAAATTTCATTTATAAAAAAATCCAAGATTTTATTTAGAGGGCTACTGATCAGCAGGGCTGTCTCTTAGGGGGTAGGCCTACAAGGGGGCCAAGGAAACAGGGTTTGGCCTTTTACCCCCCAGACACATACATGAACCATATTGTTATGTTCAAGCATCTTTCATTCATTAATCATTTGTGTTGATCAGTCAATCAGTTGTCTAAGCCTATAAAGTCATATTACAAGGAGTGCTTTTCTACAAATGATCATGGTGGTGTGACTCCTCGCTCTTCCATCGCATTTAACCATATTGTTCGACCAGACAACTTCACAGGAACTATATCATTGTTGAGGGAGAGAAATACTATTGGCCAAGATGTGTTGGTCTATTTTGCCATCCACTGTCTGCCTGTTGTTATTTACAGTCATCTTACCCTTGCACAAGTGCATTAAGTGTATTGATTTATATACTAAAACAAAATATGAAAATCAATGTGTTAAATTATTAGTAGATAAGGTAGGTAGTAGATTTGCCTAAATTTCTAAAAAATTTCTAATAAATTTCTTCAGCCAGAACACTGATAATAATTGACTTGGTTACTATCTTTAAGATAAAAAAAAACAACCAAAATAGTCTGACTAGAGAGAGTGCTTCCTTTTATACTTTAGTATAAGGAAGGAAACATACTGTACACATCCAAAATCTATCAGTGATCGGATGCTTGAAACACTTTTAGATTAAAAAAAAAAAAAAAAGCAAACACGGAAAATGTATTTGATTTTTAAAAAAAATTAAAAAATATTTTGCAAGGGCTTCATTTTTAGGCCGTTCATTTTTCCTTTTACAAAACTACCCATAACTAAGTAGAGTAGATGCTCCATGGGAAAAACACTCCTCTATGGCACCTCTATGATGTGTGTTGGTAGATAATCATTCATGATACTGGTTGTTTGGTTTGGTTCATCGAGGAAGGACTTTGACACTGTTGGAATTCTTTTGATACCTCTATGATGATGATCTTGATCATCTTTATGCTGACCGGCAGTCATGGTTTACAAAGGAATGGCTTAGATATGGTTGTCATGGTACACTGCCCTTCCACAATTGGATGCTTACTGTATAATGCTCTTCCACGTACTGTTGAGGTTGTGATGGACACTAGATCAGCAGATTTTACAATCTGGTGCTCTGGTGAATCATTCATATTTGAATAAAACATACTTCTTACTTAGGTTTCATTGTAAACTCCAAACAGCTATTTTGTCTTCTCCCTGTCAAGATAAGCGTCTCTACACTGTCTCCAGCACAGACAGGGGAATTCTTTGTGTTCACACTTTAGTACATGAGTAGAAACAAATTATTGGTTGCCAAATTATAGCATTAGCAGTGCTGGCAACAACAACACCAGGTTTGTGCAACCAAGAGCATCCTCACATCCTGCATCTTGGGGAAACAATGACAATGAAGGAACCACTAAAGCATCTCACAGTATCCACATTCAATACAACTAGACCATAGCATCCACATTCAATACAACTAGACCATAGCATCCACATTCAATAGAACTAGACCTACATATTCAATAGAACTGAGTTTGAGAGATACTGGTGTTAATAAGATATTACCATTTGTTAGGGATGGTTATTACATGGTAACAAATGTTGAGAATAAAACAAAATAGAATTCCTCCACAATTTCTCCTGTTATGTTATTTTTAATAATCTTTTCTCACCAAGTGAATCAGAAATTATCTTAAACATAGCCTACAGAAGAAGCCCTACGTATAGGACATGTCATTGGAACCAGTCCCTGGACTATATGTTTTTCATAAAGGGCGAATTACTCAACCAATAGAACTTAACCTCACTTCAAAGAAAAGGATCACTGGTGTCAAAAATGAAATTCCTGAACATGTTAGTGATAACATTTAGTGATCTACATCTACCATCATTATCAGACCCCTTTGGATGAAATATCCTAGCCTGACACGGCAGACTATAACATGAATGTATAGTCTGGAGACGAGTGATAGACCCCCGGGTAAAACTGCTAAAACTAATCAGCGCGACTAGCATCTAACAAGCGATTAAAACAACGCCCGTGCAATAACACCCTGTCCAGATATAACGTTGTGATTAGCTAAACCCCATGATGCCTGAATATAACCGTAAATAGCTCAGAAACAGCTCAGATTCAGATACGTACTCGCTGAGCAAATTCAATTTGCTACCACTAGAGTGCCATGCGATGCTGACAAGACGGAGACTGGAAACAAAGATAGAGATGTGTATTAAGCAAAGACATTATTACTACTGATGCTAGCTAGACAATTGAAACCTCTAACACCATTTTGCCTTAACTTAGGGCTCCAGAACATTGTTTTGATCCGAACCATGGACTGATGGTGGACGTGGACTTGGACTTTGAGGGTTAAGGCCAATTCAGATTGAAGATCTGCGAAGAGAGGAGACGGTTGTAGAGAGTAGTTGGTGTGCATCAGTCCTTGCAGGTTGTAAGATTAAACATGTCAAATCACAGTTTGGGAGTTCTAGACCATACTCAGTACAACCCACTATCTCAGAGGCCTGATACAGGTGATAAAGGTGTGTGTCATTGTGTGTGCAGGTAAGTGTTTATTACAGAGATGAGTGTTGGTTTTTGGTGCACACAGTCTAGTAGTCTGCACATACTTTAAAAAATCCGATAAAGAAAAAATCCTCACTGCTGTTTCGTGACTCTAAATGATCAAGATTCAGTACAGATGAGATTAACATGGAACATTCCTCTCACCTTCAGTGTGCATGAAAGCATTTAATATTTCAGTCTCCCATAGCATAAGGGTGAACTATCGGGCTATTGTTGTGGTGAGGAATTTTTCGACACATCTTAGATATAATCATTCACGATATTGGCAGTCAGTCATGTGTGGTCTTTGAAGAAATGATGATATGGTGGTCATGGTACCCTGCTCAGTACTTTGCTATTACCTCAAGTCATTTTCTGAAGTCCTTGAAAACGCAACAAATCGTTCTGTACAGTCAATTTGACTAAAGGGGGTTGTAAAGTTGTTAGTTGTCAAGTTTCCCTATTTATTTATCAATTTTAAGAGTTCTGGAGTTCTTCTAATAAGATGTCATCGCTAAAGGCCCTGACCTGCAGTGACGTCATTACAGTAGGTCAACAGGTGTGTGAATTGTCAACAAGAAACTAATTATTTCTTTTATTTAGAAAGTGCAAAATGTCTACAGATGGCTTCTTTGACCCACAATAGCCAAAATGACCCTACAGTGCGATTTGGTACATTTTCAAGCGCTTCTGAAAATGGCTTCAAATCCAATCCTTTAATTCCTGGTTTTTAACAGCTGCTCAATGTGCTTTACAGTTCATTGAACTTCACAGGCATAAGTCTTGATGCAGGATAGTGCCAAGAAAACAAAAATAACATTCCCAACATTTAATAAATAACGATAGGCCTAAATCAAATCTAGTGACAATATTTGAAATTCAAATAGAAAGATAAGATTGACAATGTAAGTCAAATAAAAGAAATAAAGATTAAATGACAAAAAAGGACAGTTGGAAATTTCTTAAAAGGGAAAGAGAAAAATCGAAAGCAAAAAATACGAATAAAAAGCATGCAGATAAAACAAATAAGTAAAAAGCATGAAAGAACCATTTAATTCTAAAATACCATGCTTGGTTGTGTCCATGAAAATATACTTAAAAACGAGCAACAATTTCTTGAAATTAGTTATAGCAGTGATATGATCTCATTATTTTTGTGAGGACCACCGCATTTTGTACAATGTTAAGCTATAGGCTATGATGTATGGGAGAGTCCTGTAACAATGGCATGGCATATACAGTGAAAGCAAGCTTTTCAATAAATCATATTTAAAAATCACAGGTGCACAGTACTTTGATATACAGACTAACTTCATTGTCATCATCTACAACACAAGTCAAGTTTTATGACCCGTGCTCCAGTCCGTTCTTATGCTAGTTTGTTGGTTCAGGACTTAAAGCTGAGAAAGGACAGGGTGGCATCATAGGCACTCCAATTTTATTTATTTACTTAATAAATGTGAGTATCATTGCCTTTTGACAGCTTTGGTATGGGCATATCTGCTCTTATAATGGAGGTATTAGGTATTAAATTAAACTAGACAACCAGACACATCTATTGGTACCACTTCCGTAACATACTTGCTTTGTGTAAGGTGAATAGATCACTCACATTTGTGCAGGGGAAGTATTTTATTTTATATTATAAACTTGGCTTGCCATTTGATAATAAAAAAAAAGAATCACCTTATGACATGCATAATTTGCACAGATCAGGTTTTTTTTTTTTAATCATCCATTTGCAGGGTGATTCCTAGTTCAGTTTAGTTGTCTCTGCTTGCTGCAGTGCTGAAGTCCTCACACAACAGGTGGAAGAGGGGAGAGTAGGAAGAGGGTTTAAGGAAAAGGGGGTTTGCAAAAAGCCATGAGACCTTTAATTGGTGGCAAACTTCAGATATTTTTTATTTATATATTATTTAAGACAGTACAATCACACAAAAGGCAACAGGCTAAGTACATATACCCTCATGATTCATGTATATAATGTGCCTTCAAACAGGGCTCCAAACCATTTTTTTTTTTAAGGCTTACCAAAGTAGCCTTTCAGTTACACTGGAGATAGCAGTTTTAAAGAAATCAACTGTATGTCATCAACATTATCCTTCCCATTGATTATTTCATGATTAATATACTAACCAGTAAATCACAGTACTGATGATTACAGTAGTGACATTTTAGTAATAGGGAGAGGGCAGCACATTGCCATCCAGATCAGTCAGGGCGATCTTCTTAATCTTCATGGTAAAGGACTTCAGAGAGTAGTAGTATTTGTGTGTATTCCATGTTACACCTTCTTCTCCATATTGGTTACGGTACCATTTGTACTGACCATTGGGGTTGGCATACCCACAATTGTATCTATATGAACTTGAAAACCAAAACCCTCCACGACGCTGTCGGGCGCAGTTCCCGTAGTAGCTGTGATCTCTATCAGAAGTTGAAAACCTTTGTCCATTGTGATAATAATTCAGAGAATCTCCTAAAAAGTGAATGCATTTTTCTATATCAGTCATCAAAATTGAGTAGGCTAATCTTTTTGATATTTTTAAAAGGAAATGAGGATCTTGTATACCTGCCCCTCCATCCTTGAATCCGCTCACACGGAGCCTGTACCCATCTGACTCTGGTTCTAAAGAGAAGGTGGAGTAGAGAGCATAGACGTTCCCCCCCTGATAGTCCTCCATGTCCACTCTCAGCTCATACTTTGCTCCCCATGTCAGCAGAAAGATGTTCTGGAGACCTGGAGACACAGTCAGTAATGTTGAAACAAACACAAGAAGATTGTTTTTCCTATGCATAGCTAAATGCTATCTCACAAACACAGCAAGATTGTTTTTCCTTGCATAGCTAACTGCTAAAGACTCACCAAGCCAGTACTCCCCATCCTTGTTCCCAAAGCCTTGCTTATAGTGAGCCCAGGGCCTGTTAAAGTTCACACTGCCATCCATTCTCCTTTGGATCACCTGAGAGACGGAGGAAGTATTAAGGTCAAGGTAAACCACTCTAATTGCAGTCAAGTTACCAAAAGTTTCAAGTTCTTCCAGTTTGTGGTTTAATCTTTATACCACCTTTGAATTCAATTCATGACATCAATGTTGATGTTGAGAACAATTTTTTTTTTTTTTTTTTACTCACCGTCCACTGGCCTCCTTCATGTTTTTCATTCTCAGCGCAGCCCATGTCACAGTACACCTCCATGGGTGCTTCTTCTCCTACAGGGTAGATGGTGTAAACACTCATTGTGGTTCGATCCATTCTTGAAGATGTCCTCACAGTCGACGGGCAGGATCTGCTGAACCAGAGGGTGAGACTGCACCAGCAGGGGCAGAAGCAGAGCAATGCACCAGTAAACCTGCAAAGGTTGACAGGAGAGAAACACTGTATGAAAGACATTATATTGGCATTTGTCGTCTCTGAAGGCCTACTGTACACCTGAGATGCTTGATTACTTTTTATCAATTCACAGCTGATGGATGATGATGACTTTGCACTCAGACAGAAGTAGGTTTACAGAGGTAATGAATGGATGAATGGATGGTTGTTGCACTTGCAATGTGAAAACCATAGACACTCTATACAGCAGCCTATTTTAAAGAAACATTTTTATTCTAATTATTTACATTTTCACTATTACTTAAATACAAACAAAAAAACAAACATTGACATTACTAATATTTCTTCACTGGGAAAAATGTATATAGTAACTTACCATAATGATAATGCTCTGTTGAGATACCTCTGTAAGTCAAACACAAGAAGGAAAAAAGTGATTAGATAACAATGCTAATAATAATGAAGGATGTCTTGTGTCAAGACACAAATGTTCATTAATCTCACCTTTCCTCACATGCAGCTGTTCCATGCAGGGTGATCTCTGTGCCTGTTCTCCCCATCATCTTTTATAGTGTTGCCGTGATGATGTTGATCTGATGATGGAGATAGTGGGAGAGGGTGGAAGTTTTTGTTATTAAAGGACATAAAACTGGAACCTGCTTCACAGGTTTTGTTGTGTAATCAGTTATGAAAGAAAACAACACAGTAAATCAGCACATCTATAATTACGTGGGCAGAGGAGGTGAAGTATTAAAAAAAAAAAAAAAAAAAACATTGTTTGTAAAACCTGCTGCCCTGTTAAGGTTAAGTTAAGGGCACTCTCTTAGGGCCTCTCTCTCTCAACTCTAACCAGCATCAAGCTCAAGCTAATAAACAACTTTAGTTTTCTTGTTTTCCATAGAAACATATAAAAATACTTGGCCAAGTTTGCATGACCAAGTTCAGAAAGCTAGCATGCCCGGAATTTCGGGCAGGATTAATTTAAACTAACTATACTTAAATTTATCTATCAAATGCAATCAAACTTTTATCAATGTTTTGGGACAGAGCAAGCTTGCCTCCTTCAGCCTGCTCGTTTCCCATTAGAAATCATCTATGTATGGGAAACATTGGGACAGGCAAGGAGAAAATGGTCAATTGAAAATGTTGATGTATAATCTCAAAAAACAATCCGTACATTTTCTGGGACAGACAACCAAAAAGAAGGACAATCCTGGGATGTGTGGCAAAACTATGCATATGCAGGCAGTTTGACGTGAGGAACTGGAATTATTGCATTGTCTTATTTTATCCTGCTTCAGCATTCAAGCAAAAGTTATTAATAATGGCTTAGGCTAACATTCAAGAAATAGGCCCAATGAGTTGGCCTAACTGTACCGTAAAATATTGTTATTCACAGGGATGCAGGCAGCATCACATCTGAATATTACGAAACATCTTTATTAGTTTATTGGTGACTCACAACCAAAGTAACTCAAAGTAAGCTAGATCAACCCCTTTCATCATCAACGCATGCACACAAACCTTTTGAAGAGCAAACAAATAAAAAAGAAATAAAAAAGAGAACTGGTTACGATTGTTTACCATTATTGTGAATAAAGTTTCTTTTCCAGAACATAAAAAAATAAAGTTTCTGTTCATTCCATGAATCGATTCAAAGCCTTTCCATGTGAGTCACACTGAGCCAACTTCAACAAGACATTAAAGTGAAAGTTCGGTGTAATTCAAGCATAACTCTGCTCTACAAGTCTGCTGCACTACATAGCGAAGAAAATTTGAATTTGAAAAAGAAAATTTGCAATAACATAAACCAAACACGAATGAGCAATTTACATTGAGACAATGGAACACACTACATTCTAAACCAAAATTAAGACTGTGTGTTCCATTGACTCAACATAAACTGCTGTTGTGTTTGGTCTATGTTTTCCACATTCTTGCATTCCACTCGCTATGTGATGCAGTCAGCAGGCTTGTGCAACAGGGCTATGCTTGATTTACACCGAACCTTTGCTTTAAAGAATATTTCATGGGATATATTGATGTGGCACAAACTACGGGCCTTACCCTGTCCAATGATGTCCTGGACAGTTGAAAGAACATGACATTAATTTTGAAAGTTGTCAAGGACAGGCCTTTGTCAATGGAGCCAATATGAGAGGTGTAGCGAAGGGAGAGAACATTGACCCGACCCGGTCTCGAACCCGGGTCTCCGGGGTGCTAAACGTGCAACTTGACTGCAACGCAAAAGAGTCAGGCCCGTTGGTTTGGCAGTCAGAGTGCATACTCAACCGTGGTTACGGTACTCCGTCACACTGCCTTCCCTTCGGGAAGCACAGCCATGCACTACATGCATACTAGCGTCCCTCACGCATCCACCAGCCGTACTTCTCCCATCCTAGGGCACCCCACCCTCTAGTCCTTCACCCATCTCTGAAGTCCCTCACTCCGAGGTCAACCTGGAGGTCCCTCATATGGCTCACACATTGGGTATGCCTCCAATGGCCTTAGGGTAGCCATCCCACTTCTGACACCATATGTAGCGAAGGGAGACTACAGTGACCCCACCTGGTCTCGAACCCGGGTCTCCAGGGTGCTAAATGTGCAACTTGACGGCAACACCATAGAGCCAGGGTCCTTGGTATGGCAGTCAGAGTGCATACTCAACCGTAGTGACGCTACTCCGTCACAAAAGGAAAGAAGCAAGGAGTTCAGGCAAGACTGCTGCAGTTGAACCTAAAGAGTATTGTTTCTTGTGGAGCTATACACTACTATGAATCTTGTCAGCTGATGCTGCCAAATCCTATCAAGAGGCCACTGGCTACTTTGGGTATTTTAAGAATTTTGGACACATGACCTCATTTCCAAATAAGCCTGAAAGATATCTATTCAGTGGAAACCATTTTGAACACATTTCATTCAGTCTTTCCAGCTCCCAAGCTTGTTGTTAGCGCAAGTGAACAGACTTTACGTTAGGTAGTTGATAATAAGAGGCCTACACGCTCAGGGCTGCCATCGTTGCTCTTGAGCCATACCTTAAAGGAGAGTACCAGAGTGAATTCAAACATAGCCCTGTTGAAAGAGCTTGCTAAATGCGCTAGTTAGCGAGTGGAACAAAATAATTTGGTACAGCACAGACCGAACGCGAACGCAGAAGCGAACAAGCACTTTACACTGAATCAATGGGACCTGACTGTTGGAAACCGAAAGTAAGATCTGAGGTTACATTGGCTCAATGTAAAGTGTTTCGCGTTCGCGTTAGGTGTGTGCTGTTCGAAAATCTTTCATTTCATGCGAAATATTTTGCTGTTAGAAGGCTCGTGCAGCAGGGCTATGCTTAGACTTACTCCGGTATATTGCTTTAAGCGATGGTATAAAACCTGATTGTAATGAAGTTCAACCTGGCAGGAAATCGGCAGCATGAGTGGCAGACACATTGTGCTCTGTCACACTGATTAACCGGTTTGTCAATATCAATTTAATCATCATCTTAATTGGTCACATACTGTACTGTAGATACCTTTAGCATACAGTATCAGGTGAAACCGCATAATCTGAATATTCCAATGACACCAGTCACTCATTCCCGTGAGAAAATGAATATGTACCATGGGCTTTATTACATTTCAACCCTGCACACACCCAGGATACTGTTGGCAACACACAGCCCCACAGACTAGGAGCCAAACAAACACACTAGCCAGTGAGATCAAATCCTATGGTGTAAATTCTATTTCACTTACTAGCACAACTCTGTTGTCTACTGCGAGAAGTTGTTATTGCTCAACCAAAAGACTTCAAACACCCCCGGTGAGGTATTATTACCAGGATGTAGGCCGAGATGTATAAAATTCACCGTACAAAAATAACAAAAAAGTGAGCTATCATATGAAATGTCATATGCAATTATGTCATTTATATGACAGTAAATCAGTATTATTTGTGCTTGCTCATATTTCAGTGGAAAGTTATTCAGGCCCACTGCTGGGTTTACATTACAGTACACTCTAAGAAATAAAGGTTCCTAAATGGTTCTTCAAAATGTGCAAGGGTTCTTCAAAAGACCAAATAACCATTTCCGCCAACTGAAGACCCACTAAGGTTCTTCAAGTTTGCCAAAGGTTCTTTAATCCACTTTTGAGAGTCTGTCGTTATGACGCTAACGTTCTTGTGTCAGAATTTTGAATTTTGCTGCTGGAACTGTCACCAACCGTCTCTGCTTCAACTACCACCACCAACTGTTTTAAAGCTTGTGAAGGAAAAGGTGAGTCAAAGTAGTAATTTTCCCATGTCACCTAACTCAACCTAACAGCAAGAAAGTACTAAACTGGTTAAATTGTGGTGTTCTATTTTTTATTTTTTTTAGTAATGAATGAACAAAACCTCCATCACCTCACCTAGCTAACAGTTGTCTAAAGACCCAATTCTGACCCAATTCACTTACCTGTGTCATTTCACATTAATTTAGTTCGTTTTGTATTGATCTTCACAATTTATTTGAACCTACACGGGCATATCCATTCAGCTAATGTCTAATTTAATAGCCGTTAGCACTACTGCTAAACAGCTCGCTAGTTACCATTGTTTCGTATGTTAACGTTAGCTGTTTGCTAATGCTTTTGCCAGCAGCATTACCAACATGGTAGCTAGCTATGATAGACCATGAATTGTTACAAGCTTGTGTGTGTGTGTGTGTGCAGGGGCGCCGCCAGAAATTTTGGGCCCCATGAAAGATTAGAATTTAGGGCCCCCTCACCAACTATCTAGCGATTTGTGTAATAGTAAAATTTTCAAGCGCAAGTGAAGATTTTTGGCTAGCACTCAACGTTTGTATTGACCTGATGGCACTTTCTTTCCTGTAGCATAACTTAAATCACTAAGTATGCTGCATGTGATGAACTACATGTTAACATTTTAAATCATCAACTGTGAAAATTAACCTATAGGCTACTACAAAGAATAGTCCATCCCTTCCTTTAATGAGGGGGTCTGGGGGTCTCCCCCAGCAAATTTTTTAAGAACTCATAGCCGTTCCCTGCATTCTGGTGCATATTAATATTTTGTAAGATCACATAGCCTATTATTTCAATGGCTTAGCTTATTCCATTGCATGTCATTACAGTGCTCCATGAGGTAGGCTAATACTGACAATTATACTGACAATGACCCTGACCAACTGTTGTAGTTTACATTTTCATTCATATTTATGCATTCAGCAGATGTTTTTATCCAAGTTGGTTAGTTGTCAGTCAGACATTGGAATCTTTTTTTTTTTTTTTAACAATTGAACCCAATATGCAGTCAATTTTAAAATTTGAGACTTGTTTCACTGCACACCTCTGTAAAATGAGGCATACATTTTCAATTTCAGTTGTTATGTAAATTGTTTTGTGGAAAGTAGCCTATGTCTTAATCATTGGAAGACATAGCCTAGACCAACTTGTAATTCATAATCTGCAGGGGTAGCCTAAATAGCACAGGGAATTCTCTGACCAACATTTCACTTATCTGTCTACAAGCTACATCAGCTTGACTGCAAAAACAGCTGTGACTGGTGCAGTGGTGTTATTAGTTGCAAAAAAACCCTCACTATCTAGGCTTACAGATAAATAGATAGCCTATGCCTATGGCTTCCACAGTTTTAGAAATGTAGGTATTTGACAGCATGACCACAAAGTAGAACTGTTTCCACAGTAGCCTACAACTGTCTTCACAATTAATTCATTTGTAAACCGTTTATTACCGCAACTAGCCTAACCACCACAGTTATGTAGCCCCTGTAAAGTACTTTAAAATGATATCTGTACAACATTTGAGAGAGAAAAACTCTCCGAGTTATTAAATCGAGAAGTAGGCTACTGGTGAATTTGAACATATGCACACCCACTCGCGAGATCGCATCTAATTTTAAAATGCGTGTGCCGTTCGCTCTTAAATTGCTGCTGTTTGTCCTTTCGTGTTTGGGGTAACAAGGCTTCATAGTTCATCAACACCATAAGTCTAATTTAGCAACTTGTTTCCACACTTGGCAAACAATGCTCACCAGCAGTTGCAACTGACTGAACACCTTGCAGCTGAGCAGCCTTGTCGGAGCAGAAGCATTTGAAGGTGTACCGCTGAACGATTCGGACCATACCATTTGGTAAAAAGGGAGAGGGGTGAAACGACTATTTAAAAAATAATTTGTGGGAAATATTATAGAATATCACAACAATGTTCAATTTGCTTAATTGAACAAATACAATGAAATATTTCATTTCAAAAGTCTTCTCAAGCCAATACTGTTTGAAGTAATACTAACAGCCCTGAAAGGGCCCCTTGTCAGTGCTGGGCCCTTAGAATCGTCCTAATCTTTCCCCCCCTGTCGGCGCCCCTGTGTGTGTGTGTGTGTGTGTGTGTGTGAGTGAGTGAGAGAGAAATTTAAATTAATTTTACTGATCTAGCATTGGTTGCTTGTCAGTTGAATTGGTCATCAGAGCTAGCTAGGTATTCAAGCTTAGCTAGCTAGTTATGTGGTGCTTTGAGAACTTGAATTCGTGGCTGCTGGTCAAAAATCATGCATCAGACTGAGGAGTTTGGGGTGTTGGGCAGCTTTTGGGACAGTGTGGCACACTCATTACAGTTGTAGCTATGGTGGTGATGGAGATGAAAATTTAAATGCTTTATTTTTGATTTGTTCAGTGATTCTAACTTATTCTCATTTAGCTTAGTTTTATCTAGCCCACTCTACTGTATTGCTAGTGTGCTATTGAAATTGGAAATGGCTCTCCAAGTAATATACGGTACCGGTATGTATTTTCCCAACAGATCTGATGGTGATATTTAGGCTAAGCCTAAAGCCTGGACAGGATGATGTGGACAATAGGCCTACAGGTAAGTCTAGTCTCCTTTATATGGATATGCATGCTGCACTGGAACTTAAACTTCACATTTACTGCATTTGTTAATATTAGAGATACTACTGTCCTATGTCTTCCTTTATTACGGTATATTATTTTCTCTTTTGGACACAATCTGTGTAGTCAGGCTTACATTGTATTCTAGGCATATACTTGCGGTATATAGGTTACATACTGTAAGACTTGCTGTCAAGCCTGTGTAGCTGTGTATGCTCTTTCAATTAATGGTCATATTTATGTTTAATCCCCAGAACTTGTGGTGGTTACTTCTAGCCTGGACACAGAAACAAATGGACAACCCACAGTAAGCTGTATTTTTATGAGACAATGCCATTCACAAGCCTTTGTAGAAATTGTTCTCCGAGTAATATAGGCCTACATTTGTTTCCCCAGAACTATAGCAGCAACATACATCTACTATGCCAACAAGACTACTATGTAACAAGATTACACGGACAATCTAAGGTATGCCATAATCTTACGGGACACTATTGCACCTGTTTAGAAATTGAGCCCAATTAATAGGCACATATTCTCCCCAGAACTGATGGTGATCACCGCAAGCCTAGACACAAGACTACATGGACAACCTAAAGTAAGCCTTATTCTAAATAGACTATAGGTCGCTGTTGGCATGCTTGTGTAAAGTTGTCTTGATGGCGGATGTTTTCTGCAATTAACCCCTGTACTCTCTTCTCAGATGGCGTCGGCTGGGTATTCCCCTAACATGTACTAGAACGTATTGGCGGCAAGCAAGCTCAGGCCCCAAAGACATTGAACATGTACACCTCGCTCACGCACCAGTCAGCAGGACAGACCCCACCTTTCCCTCCCATTGCTGCTTCAGTGTTCAGAGATGCACCCATATGCCGTATTACAGTATGTTGTGCCTCCAACATATATGGACAGTACAGATCCTTGACCCTTTACTCAGACACAAACAGATCTACACATGTTCACCTCATAACCTTTGCATCTGTCCAAAGTCACATTGAATGGTCACAGGCTTATTTAATTTTATTTGTTAATTTGTTAAGTGCTTAAGAAATAGAGCTTGCTAATTGGCGAGTGAAAATTTGTAAATCTTTTCCCAATAAAGTATTAAAAATATATGTTTGTTGTGAATGGTTATTTTATAGGAAATTATGAAATGGTTCTTCAGTTTCAAACTAGCGGTTCTTCATTGATGGTTCTTTGAAGATCCTTAAATTAAAGAGTGCCATGAAGAACCATTGGATGAGGTTCTTTGAGGAACCGAAGTATATTTAGCAAAGGTTCTTTATGGAACCCCAACAAGTTCTTTGAAGAACCATATCTTGAATGGTTCTTTAAAGAACTATTGCCTCAATGGTTCTTTGAAGCACTAAAAAAGGTTCTTCTATGGCATCGCTCTGAAGAACCGTTTCTGGCACCTTTATTTTTTAGAGTGTATGTGTAGGCTGCCTGAAAAGGTAGCTCTTGAATTACAGACAGTTCTATATTATGCCACAGTAAGGTGGGGACCTTCATTCATTTGTTTAGGCTGTAATAGCTAATTAACCATCTGTATTTTTTATTTCCTGTCAATAGGCTGTGTCATGCAGATTGCAGAATTTGTATTAGCTAGGTTGGGCAGTTGAATGAATAGCACACATTTACTGTCAGCTTAAACATGGTTCAATTAGGCAACTACATTACAAAATAAACGTTATTTTTGTATAATATGTCGGTATAATAAGGATTATTACTCTGTTCACCACTGATTATGGCTCTGTTCATTCTGCTTTGATGACATTTCAATTACTAACTGTCTTGATAAACACAGAAGTTTGCCAAATGGGGCCACCGTTGGTCAGATAAACAAAATGTTACAGTTGAAAGTCTTCACTGACATATATTTTGCGTTCTGTCATTTGTTGATAACTGATAGCCTAACTATTATACTGTGGTCCACAAGAAGTGGTAAAGGTTCTAGTGCAACTCCAAGCAAAATTGTTTGGCAATGTGAAATTATCCCCATCACATTTTCATTTAAGGTGTGTAGGCCTATAATTGACACGTTCTTCTTCACGTTAATATTCATACGGAGAACCTGGCAAGATGTCTCAAAGAGACAAGTTACATCATACATGTATGAGTTTCGATGCCGGCGGCGGGGTACCTCTAGGCAGGAGTTGAATTGGGCCAGGACTGAGCCCTAGCACATACTTTGTTTTTTTGTTTAGGCTTTAGTGGTATGGGGTGAGGTTGGAAAGCCAAGGGTGGTGAGGTTGGAAAGCCAAGCCTAAGGCCTAGTGCGTCAGGGAACCTTGAAGAGGTTGTAGTATCTAGTGACATTTTCTACAGGTTCAAATGAAAACTAAGAGGCATGAATTCCAATAAAATGGCATTTATGGAAGTGTGAAAGATCAAACAGTACATGCAAGCATTGCAAAAAGGTTCACCGGTTACACCGCAAAGTTATAAGCAATACACAGGATATACCACACGTGTGTCCTGCTCCCCCTAAGAGCCACCGCCATCTAACAGACTATAAAACAAAAAGACAAAACAAATGAAAACACATAAGAAAAAAAAAACAAGACAAGACAGCAGCACAGCCTGTGTCACGCCATTAGAGACATGGCTGTGCAGCCTAAAAGAACAAACACATTAAAACTTGTCACTGCATCTTGCTCTAACACCAACAGTAATGAGTTCATCCACTAGGAATGATGCACGTTCTTAGGGCAGGAGGGTAGGAGATCTTGCCCATGTTGGCTGGCCAGCAGGGCTACATAAAACAAAAAGATTAATTAAACATAAGACACAAGACAAATGAACAAAAACACAGGATCAAAGAAATATATATGGAGAGGGTGCCACAGAGCAGGGCTGCACCAATAATTAGCCAAAATCGCATGGCAGGCAGAGAAGGTCTGCCTGCCACACAGGCATAATTCAATTCTTGACAACTAAATTACCTGTTACAATTAGCAAACAACAGCTATGTTGACTGACAAGTTTCACATGAGTTTTGATGTCGGCAGCAGGGCACCTGAAGTTGGCAAGTCTGCATTCTTTGAGTTTAACTACTGGTACAAATAGGGTCTTAACATTGGTCCGGTCTTAACATTGGTTGGGACAATACCATTGCTAGGGACAATACCCTAACCCCCCAACCCCAAATGATATATATATCATGATGTGTGCTGATATAAAGTTCTTGGTTAGTTTAGATGAAACAAGATGCAACAACAGTCATACAGTATATGAAAGAGATATCTACATTCTGCAAGTTAAAATGATCAATGTGGCAATTATGACGTATGATTACTTGACGTTTCGGTTTGTTTGGAATAGTTGAAACATTAGAAATCGAAACATTAGAAACAACACCAAATCTGGGGTCCGTCCCCCAAAAGCATAGTTGCTAACTAAGGTAGCTTGTTAGTTAGTTTGGAATATGTTTCTGTTCCCCAAAGCCATCGGCCAGACTAACGAGCTTCCTTTGTTGACAATATAACTAACTATGGTGATAACGTCGTTAGTCAAAGCATAGTTAGTTCATCACTGGTGTCCCCCAAAAGCATAGTCCAGACTAAGCATAGTATCTTGTTAGTAAAACTTGTTAGTTCAAGCTGACACTCCAAGGTGCAAGTTAACGCCAAAGAAGCTTAGTTATATGGCCACGTGATGTCTTCTTTGGCTGTTTTGGGGTGAAATACTGCTGACGCGACACCACTTGATGCATTACTCCCACCTACAGCGTGAATTAATTATCACAGTTTGATTGACCTCAGTTTAACTCATACAAATGAGTTTAACTGACGAGAGGATACACGTTGTAAAATGCATGTTGTCAAAACAATTGGTCTTCTTGACTGGCAGAAACTTCAAATTACAACTTTGATGCAATTAAATCATTACATTAGCC
>JAODXP020000021.1:17410885-17420392 GCA_027497455.2 Sardinella longiceps | reverse complement strand
CACATTGCTATGCAACTTTAAAAAAATAAGTTGCGTTGCTCGGCCAGATTGAATGGAGAATATAATTGAACAGAACAACATATTTGACGGACCCTATGTAGACAGTGAACAGTCAATGCTACACAACAACCTGACAGTTGCTTGCAGTTAGGACAAGGTGTTGTTTAGGTTTTAACAAGGCGTGTTGTGAATCTCTTAAACTATATGTTATGACCTTCGCCAAGGACGTTATGTTTTCGCCTGTGTCTGTGTGTGTGTGTGTGTGTGTGTGTGTGTGTGTCTGTCTGTCTGTGTACAACATAACTTGAAAAGTGCTGCACAGATTTGGATGAAATTTTCGGACGTGTCTATTGGGACGAGTAAGAACTGGTTCGATTTTGTAGTCACCATCTGTGACTACATTGTCTTAGCGGAGGTCTATGCTCTCTGAGTGCTTTTCTAGTTACATTTGAAAATCCAAGTCTTTCCTCGAGTCCAAACACACAAGTTTGAGTTTAAGTCCCAGTCAATTCACAAGTCACAAGTAGCAAGCTGGAATTGAGTCCAAGTCCTGGAGTCACATACAGCAAGTCTGGAAGTCAGTATACTGTAAGTCCATTGTGGGATGTGTTCACAAGTCCTGGTGAATGAATGAGAGCAAAGTCAGTACAGTGTGAGTTAAGAGTTCAGCTGGCCTGGGGATGGAAACTTCTCAGAAGTCTCTCAGTTCTGGCCTAGCGTTAAAGTGTTAAACATGATACATGAGTCAAAATGTTGAACGTTCAATGGATGGCTTTTGTTTCTTTAGACAGCTTCCAGGGGCTAGGGCTATGTCTCTGCCAAACTACACCATTTCCCATGTGGACAGTGAAAATACTGGTTCTGGCCATGAGTCACCAAACTGAAAGTAGCGGCTGGTAAGTATCGTCAATCATGATTCATCAAATAATTTAATTTTATTTCCTAATGATGAGGCCATATTATTTATTTGGTTTAAAAATTTGATTTGTTCCAATTTCCTTTCTTTTCAGGTGTATACTCATCTTTAGACACTCACTTTTGTTGTAATCACATTCACTAAATAAGTGCCAAATGTCACCCTTGCTCCAATCGAGGGCATTAGATATCCAGCCTCTCTCAAACACCACAATAATGCTTTAAATGATGACTACATGCTCTAAAATCTTTACTGTTACCATTGCTCAGCATTCTTTGCCTCAAAGCATCTTTGACTTCTTATCAACAAACTTCCTCTGCTATGATGTCACTTGTGTTTCATGGCCTACTAATCTTGGGTCATCTTTGACAGTGATTTTAACAACAACAGTCACAAGAGAGTCAGCATTTCATCACTTGAAAAAAATAAATAAATTTCAAACTGACTCTTCTAAAAAGATTTAGAAGAACACTTTCATGCATTTTACTGTATGGTTGTTTACTACAATAGTCTTTTCACAGGTCACATTGTGTAGAGCATGTTTTTGCATTTTTACGCTGATAGCCAAAAGTGGGGATACAAATGCATCCCTGCTTCCCCACTTCAGACGCCTATGCTTTGTACACTTAAAATTGTCTTAAGCTTTTCTTATTTGTTACTTTTTTTATTGTCATGTTTAAATATGCTTTTACTTTCTTCCATCTACTGTAGGCCCACATTGCTTTTATTTATTTTTTTCATTTTATTTTTGTACAGCACCTTGAAAATCTCTTGTGTATTATGATAAAATTGCCTTGCCTTGCCTTGCCTTACTTCTAAGCTCCAGAGTGTTGTTATTGAAGTGCATGTACAAAGCTGCATGTTTTTTTTTTTACCGTCTGGAAATGCCAGAAAACCAAGCTCATGGCAGGTAATGAATATGAATGGTACATGAACTAGTGCTAGCATAAAAATAATAGCATTTCTGATTGTTTGTGGCATGCATAGCCACGCGCGAACACACACATGCAGGCACATTCAGACACACACACACAGGCCGGTTCTAGGCATAGACAAACGAGGCGGTCGCCTAGGGCACCAAATATCAGGGGGCATCACATACATTTCTTACCTTTTTCTTCAGGTTCTCTCTTACATTTTTAGACAAGGGTGGCAAAACATCAAATCTGGCCTAGGGCACCAAACAGGCTAGAACCGACCCTGCACACACTCACTCACTCACACACACACATCTCTCTCTCTCTCTCTCTCTCCTCATCTTGTACATTAACTTTTTATTTCTCTTTTTGAAAGAAAAAGCAGGGCAAATGGCCTCTATTTGTGAAGTTGTGTTGTTTTTAATTAGAAGCCATCTTAGATGTAAAAATCTTTTTACCAGCCATTTAACCAGTTGCTTGGTCATTTTATCAGGTCTTTCATGTTGCAAATTTGCTTGTGCAAAAATAGGCCAATGTTTTATCTACTTACTTGATTAATCAATGAAAAATTAACAGAATGCTCTATTCCAAAATTATTTGAATTTTACAGCTATTATATTATTACAGTTACAGGACAGCTAATAGGCCAAGCTTTAAAACTCACACTCAGCTTAAATTTGTGTAAAACTTAAGTCCATAATAATTATTGAATATATCCAGTCATTGACTTGGTCTTGGTCTACATGATCAAAGGTGTACAGTGTCTGTGCATTTAGTAGTTTTATAACACAAATGAAAAAACAGTTCCCCTCAAAGTGCTGGGTAAGGCCTGTTCTGCGACAAGTCCATTGTGCCTTCTGAGACATTTTTTAATTCATTCATTTCTACCGATACAAAGCTCTCATTTTTAAACCTTTGAAAAGCTAAAAGCAAAACATTACATTGGAAGTAGGTAGAGGGTCCCTCCAGACAAACCTGGGTCTATTAAGTTACTGTTTATGGTGAATAGCCTACCTTGCCAGAAGTTCCCTTGCAGCCATCTTCCAGGGAAGTTCGTAAAGATTCTGAAGAGAATACTGTATGAGAGAAGGTACAAATGTAAGTGGAACATAGTGGTGCAAATGGGTAAGCCTACCATCAATACACAGAAACTAGACCAACCTGGAACAAGTTCCATAGACCAGTAGCATGGATCCATGAAGAATTGGACAGGCACCAAGCTGTAGCAGGCTATGAGGTCCGGCCATGCAAATAAACAGTGGATGGGATCCAGCCAAATACAGGCCAATCACCTGTCTGTATCATAGAACACAGTTGTTCCCATAGAATTAAATGGTTGGTTCTCTCAGGTGGGTATCTGATTAGACGAGTGACCAGACATAGCATGAGCTTACAAAAGAAGAATGCACCAACAGAGGCTGCAAAGTGCACAGACACAAAGCCCTGATTGACCCAGAAATCTGGACTTTAACGTTACAGCACCAAGCTAAGAGCATTCCCACCAAGACAGGGAAATGAAAAGGACATTCACACATAACACAGTAGCCTCCCTATGAGCAAGCATATCAAAACACAATGGCAAAGTAAGCTAAGGCACTAAGCCTAATAGGCCTAATTTGTGAGGTGCATATCCGCCATTTTGGTTGAAAGATGAAGAAATTAAATGCACTTGAAGTTCTGAGGAATTCCTTTCATTGCTTTCAAAAACATTTCAAAATAAATTAGGGATACTTTATTTCTTTCCATTTGGCACTGAATTATTAAAACTTACCAGAAATGCATAAGTTAGGCTACCACTGCAGGCTTTGAGCAGGCCGTCAAAAGTTTGTGCATGTGTCTTGTCAAGCAAAGCTTATCCCTGTTTGTTAGCTAAATTAAAGCAAAACAGGTAAATGTAGATACATTTCAATTCTCAAAAAGTTTCTAGAACTTTCTAGTCCTGATTTGACACATGTCAGATAAACGCAAATTGTCTCCCCTTTCCCCGGAACCGCACCACACCACTGGGGGGCACTGTCTCAAAATAGCAACCGGTAGCAGCCACGGTAGGCTCTTGCAGCGCCTCTAAACAACACAGCTATGCATGGAGTAGTAGCATTTGCTAAAGACAATTAGACAGTCGGTCTCAATTTAGTTTTGAATTTGTTGCTTAGCCATTCTTTTAGGCCAATACTTAACACTTCAATTTGAGAGATACTAGATCATATCCGTTGGTTCAAAGGGTAAAAGGACCAGTTACTGGACTAAAGTAACGGCACTTAGCTAACGTAGGCGAACTAACGTTAGCAAAACACGGATTGGTTTGTGCGCTTTTGTGCTCTCAATGGATCGTCTTGCATCTTTTGGAAGTAAGTGGGTAAACAAACCGGCATAATGTCAAAGCATTTCCAACCTCTTGATTTGCAAAGCAGTTTACGATAAGAGATGTAGCCTGGTTTGAAAATGCATTGTATTTAGGTCGGTGCATTAACGTTAGATCAGTTAACGTTAAAGGTAAAGTCAGTGATTTATAACGTATGTGGTTTGTAGCACATAACACTTTCTTACTTAAAGGTGACATCTCATGACTCACTAGCTCTTCATTCTCTTCTATCACTTAAAAAAAAACCCAGTCTCTGTTGGAACAATGACATTTTAGAAGTGTCTGATGTAAACAAACAGTTGGGGCAGTCTGCCCCCAAACAATAATAATACTAATGTACACATTCTCATTCTAAATGACACCTGGCTGCAGATGCAAACCAAAGATTCCTATGTGCTTTGCACTAACTTTAGAATATTTGCAGCAAATAATAACAAAGAAGCTTGCCCCAAACAATAACAGTTAGAATCACTGACTGTACCTTTAACATTCCCTAATTCAATAATAACAACTCAACTCAAATCTTTATCATTTTTCATTCATCATTTCCTCATTATAACATGACAGCAAGTCACTTAGATTAGTTGTCAAATTTTGCACCTCCTGGCTCTAAAAAAGGACTCATTTCGTTTCTCTGAATGATTGTCCAATGCCTCTTTCTCTCAGATGATCCATTTGATAAGCCACCGTGCCGGGGATGCTCCTCTTATCTGGTGGAGCCTTTTATCAAGTGTGCTGAGTGTGGACCACCATCTTTCTACCTTTGTCTTCAGGTGAGCTTATTTTCTGATTGGCCAGCGAATGAAGACATGAATGACTACTACTGTACATACTGTAGTACAGGAATACAGAACTGCCATTTGACTTTAATATCTGATTTTCTTTTCTCAGTGTTTCACCCGGGGGTTTGAATATAAAAAGCATCAGAGTGACCACAAATATGAAATTATGGTGAGACACTTTACTAAACTCTCAAAGTTTTGCATAACTGGCATAGATTCATGAAAAATGCCAATTAGATAATGACATTTCAGAGATTAAGCATGAATTATACAGTACTGTTGAAATGATGACATTGATTAATCTATCTGCAGACATCAGACTTCCCTGTGTTGGAGCCAGGCTGGACAGCTCAGGAGGAAATGGCTCTACTAGAGGCTGTAATGGACTGTGGCTTTGGAAACTGGTCAGTTGTTCTGTTGGTCTGTGTAGACCATGTGTGTGTGAGGGAGGA
The DNA here is from genome assembly GCA_027497455.2 of Sardinella longiceps. Lineage (NCBI taxonomy): Eukaryota > Metazoa > Chordata > Actinopteri > Clupeiformes > Clupeidae > Sardinella > Sardinella longiceps. The sequence continues at coordinate 17,414,963 of JAODXP020000021.1, read as the reverse complement.
GAGAAAATTAATCAGTTCAGAAAAAGTAAAAAAGAAAAAAACAATTGATTAGCTGTGTATCATAGATGTGATTCTTCCTGAAAAATCAGGATTTCCTGATTTTCAGACCTAAAAATATGACCCTGAAGTATGGTAATTTGCGACACTTTTTTGCGATTTTGCCGATTCTCGCTATGGGCTGTATATTTTCCTGCTTTTTTGCCCCTGGCCAATCACATCCCTGGTGTATTCAGCACTTTAAGAGCGTCCTTGCTTCTGTCCCACTGTCTCACCTGCAGGCAGGACGTGGCGTATCAGATGCGCACCAAGACCAAGGAGGAGTGCGAGGGCCATTACATGAAGCACTTCATCAACAACCCGCTCTTCTCCTCCACGCTGCTCAGCCTGCGGCAGATGGAGGAAGCTCGCACCGCTGACTCCGCCATCCCTTTCAAACGTGAGGCAGCCATGCTTGGATTTGCTTATAATAATCTAGAAAATACACTGTATGTGTAGAGGAGCAGCATTCTAAAAATGGTACAGCTTGATTAAGATGCAGTTGGAATCAGATTTGCACTGCTACTGTAAAGCCGGCCGCACACCGGTTCCGACAGCATTGCGGAGCACTTTCGGATCCGACAATTTCGCCTAGCACCTAGCACAGTAGCCTGTGAAATTAACATTGGATGTCAATGGGCGGCTCCGACAAAATAGACTTGAATCGTAATTCACAACCGACGGCGGAAGAGTTCGGCGCTGGTGTGCGGGGTTGCATTGAAAACAATGGAATCGAATGTTGGAAGCGGAGTGCTCTGCACTGTGTCGGAAGCGGTGTGCGGAGCCCTTAAGACTCATAAGAGAATCCTAAGACCATAGGCAAGTGGCAAGAGACGGTGATTGAGTGATGCACTACGTTTGCCAGTAGCAACAGTACAATGCAGTTTTCCACCCGTTGGCCCCATCAGGATGTCGGGGCATCTTTTGCTCTGTACTGCTCTCTACTGGCTAAGTTCAGCATGTCTTCTGAATAATGTTCTGTCCCTTTTGTTTTGTCACAACAATGTCACTCTAAAGGGCATCACCCCTTCGTTGTTAGCATTATAGCATTAAGGTCTTTTAGGTTGAATTGTCACTAAAAGCTATTGAGACTGCTGTAAATGACCATGCAGATACAGAATTGATAAAAAGATATATTTGATTTGTTTCATAATATGCGTTATACTATGTCCTATTCCCATGCACTTGTAGCCACGGACGACCCTCCCCGACCCACCTTTGACTCAGTTCTGTCCAGAGATATGGCCGGATACATGCCTGCTCGAGCAGACTTCATGGAGGTATGAGTACACAAAGCATCCCCTCTGTACTGGTGTCTACTGCTAAGAGTCAGAAACATTTAATAATATTGAATTGTAGTAGGTTTGTGGCTTAACACTGCTTTCATATGGTATTGCTGTATCCCATAACGTCAGTATGAAGGAGATGAGTAGGATAGACCATGCATGTTCCTCAATTGTGGAACATTATTGTAATTCCATTTTTATGCTAGACAAATTGTCCTGAAATGCCTGGGAAATTTGTGAGTTCTGAATACAAAGATATCAGGATCACATTCCTTTCCTACGCTTGCCAGCCAGAGCCTCACTGGAGCTTATTTTTCAGGAATTTGATAACTATGCTGAATGGGACTTGAAGGACATTGACTTTGTTGACGACGACTCGGACATCCTCCATGGTGAGCGTGTGGCACAGGGCAATCTCGGAGATGGGAGAGTGTGTGTGTGTGTGTGTGTGTGTGCGTGTGTGTGTCTGTGTGTGTGCGTGCGTGTGTGTGTGTGTGTCTGTGTGTGTGTGTGCGCGCGTGTGTGTGTGCGCGCGTGTGTGTGTGTGCGCGTGTGTGTGTGCGTGTGTGTGTGTCTGTGTGTGTGTGTGCGCGCGTGTGTGTGCGTGCATGTGTGTGTGAGAGAGAGAGAGAGAGAGAGAGAGAGAGAGAGAGAGAGAGAGAGAGAGAGAGAGAGAGAGAGAGAGAGAGAGAAGGGATGTACAGGCTCATCTGTTGAGAGATAACACTCCAAAGGTCTTCTAATCTCTCTCCCCATCTGCCCTCAGCCCTCAAGATTGCAGTGGTTGACATCTACCACTCAAGGTTAAAAGAGCGACAGCGGAGAAAAAAGTAAGTCAAGATTAAAGACAACAACTACACCAAAACACACCACAGAACAGACTTGGCTCCTGATAACCCTGAGGTCTAGTCGTTGGGATGCTATCCCCATAAATCTATTATTGATGAAGACATTCTACAAATGGGAAGCATTCAGAATTTCTAGATTGGAATTCCTGTTTTAGAGGGTGTCGAAGTGAAATTATTTCCCCAGTAGGGGGTGCTGGAGGCCCATGTCACAAATGAGACTTGATTTTTCTGGCCGGCTTTCCGTTGTCCGATGCTCCCCATATTTCAGCAAATTACACAATTCAGCTGTGAGGAGATAAAAATCACACACACAGATTGTAATGGTTTTGTGATCCATCACACGTTTGGCAGCGTCGTCGGCGTCGGCCTTTATTACCGCGTCGATCCTCGGCGAGGAGGCGAAGAGTTACGAGGCCGGCACAGGTGGGATTCCGGCTCGGTCGGTTCCTGTTCCAAGCCGTCCGCCAGTAAATCAGAGAGTAACGAGTTCTCCCCGCCCCAGCGCTCCAGTGAATGCCATGAGAGACAGATAGAATTGGGATGTGTGTGAACAGGGGGTTGGGCTGGGTATTTGAGACATCTTACCCCATCCAACCCCCACCCTCACCTCTCACAGACACACACACACACACACACACACACACACACACACACACGTTCACACTAAGTGAATTTCCATACTCACACTCCCTTCTACTAACTCATACACTTTGACTCTTGTACATAAATAAACTTGAGGAGTATCAGGTGTTAAGGGTACATTCTTGGACAGGGACATACATGTGCACTACTCAGTAGTTTATTTGCACCTTCTTATTTACATACACATTCGGATTGTTTCTAACATGTATGTTATGTATATGTGTGGTAATATCAAACATTTTTCTTAAGTATGAATTCACAGTCATGTTTAAATAAACACACACACACATCTGCAGTCACACTTTACTGTAACCATAAGACACACACACACACACACACACACACACACACACACACACACACACACACACACACACACACACAGTCACACACACAGGGATACATACAGATATACATGAACTTATACACTCTATTGGCATTCCTACTTTACTGTAGTGTATAGCCAGAGCAGCCAAAATGCACACACATTCAAAGACACACACACACACATAGATACTGTACAATCACACACTTAAGTAAGCTCCACTGTCCGTCTGCACTCCCTGCACTTTGCTGTAGCCATTGAGGCCCTGGGCCCACTCTGAGTCCTCATGTCCCCTCACTGCTGAAGGCTAATGGGTGTAAGCCAAGGCCCTCTGGTGCCTTCGCCTCCAGGATAATTTGGTCATTTTGCTTTCCCTCTGACCCTGTCAACACGCATGCGGCAAGGTTAGCCCCTCACACGCACACACACACACACACACACACACACGCACACACACACACACACACACACACACACACACACACACACACACACACACACACACACACACACACACTCACTCAGCCTTGGGAAAACGAGCCTTTGGAAAAGCGAGACCTGTCAGGGAAGCACTCAGTAGCTTGTTGGGTCACTCAGTATTTGGGCTGCAGGAGATGAGATGAGAGGAGGGGGGCGTGGTTGACCTCTTGGGGCTGGTGGTTTACCCCGTGTGACCGCATAGTGAGAGGGATGCAATACTGTCACACTTCCACAGAACTGCAGGAGGGAGTTGAGTGATGCATTAGGTTTTCCTGCTTACCGTTATTGTTATCCTCACTTCTCATTGCCACACAGACATGTCTGACAGAAAATGAAATGGTTGCTCAACCACAGTGAATTAATGGAATTAATTCTTATCACAAATTTTATGAATGGAGTCTGATTCCATGACCATTGCCCTTATGACCGGTAGAGATGACAGTTCTTTGGTAATGGTGGAG
>JAODXP020000021.1:17403385-17405885 GCA_027497455.2 Sardinella longiceps | reverse complement strand
CTCTGAATTAATGTGCATTACATTGAGTATTTACTTTGTAGTTTTGCTGAAGTTTTTATCAGTCTTACTTTAATGTCATTTCCAATTGAATTGAATGTCATTTCCAGAGAAATTGATAATCGTTTCCTGGTTGGTGGTCAGAGTTCCTCCTGGAAAAGGCCATGTCCCACCACTCTGTGTGAATTTCTACTTGTTTGTTTGGGGCTTTGTTTAGAAATGTCAACCTAGATGTTTGAAATGCAGCACCAGTATTTTGATGCCACAAAAAAATGCCCTCATGAGAACTGCAGTGAACTGTTCATACTGTAATGGCTGCCCAGTTGGTGCATTATATTGCAAACAATAAGCTTATTGCCATACTTCTAGGAGGAACCAGAGCCATAGAAAGAGAGAGAGAGTTGCGACAACTGGGGTCCAGAAATTTGGTTGATCACGTGGTTCATGTGGGTTTGAATTAGCCTGGGAGTTCCCATGCTCCTTTGCGCACTTATTTCATTTCACTCTACAAAGCAGCATGGTGACCATGGCCGATTTTCTCGCCTGCTTTCGGTATCCAATCACAGAACAAAAAGGGACTAGCACAGCCCTCGATTGCATTTTACGTCACGTGGAGGCTCTAGTATTGGCTCCAACTATGCATTGACGCTATGATAAACAATCAATAAACGGCTCTGGACAATCGTAAACGATGCTTCCGCTACGAGAGATGCAATAGGTGGGTCTCCAGACTAAATATCACGTGTGATTTTTAGTTTGGCATTCGCCAGGGTAGGTTCAAATAGTTCCCGGAAGCGGCTAATAGTTCAATTCAGATGCATAGAAAAGGGCTCAACTCTCTCTCTATGGCTCTGGGAGGAACCATGGCAGCCATAGCCCCCTCACTAGACATCCAGTGTAGCTAGCAAGGCTGCTTTATGTGCGCTGGGACTCTGTCTGGCGGCCGTTGAGGAGAGGACAAGGAAAGGAGACGTGACATTTGGTGTTGAAGCAGCCTCAGATGTACAGTAGGCAAAGCCTTACAGAGGAATCTCAGCAGCCATTATGCTTCTCCATACATACCCGGCTGTGAGAAAAATGGGACAGCAGAGTGTGTCTCGCTCGCTGCAGAACGAGGGATGAACAAGGCGGAGACGTCTGCGTCGGATGTCTGGTGCTGAAGCGTCCTCAGATGCAGGCGGACGGACGGACGGACGCACACAGCTGATTCATGTCGGCGGCGGCCGCCGCCGCTGCTGTTTCCTTTTGGAGGCTGAGCAGCCGGAGGAGCAGCTGGGTGCGCTCAAGACGCCCGCCTGGCCACGCTCCGCTCACATGTCTCATAGTCAGGGTTGAAGAGTTCACCGTGTACTCCGCTGGGAGGGGGGCTTGCTCAGGGAGTGTGTCTGTGTGTGTGTGTGTGTGTGTTTGACGATGTGTGTGCGAGAGAAAAAGAGGGAGAGCCTTTTGTGCTTCTCTGTTATGTCTCTTGGAGTATATTTATGCATTTTGCATTTTTGGTGTGCTCTTTTGTGTGTGTGTGTGTGTGTGTGTGTGTGTGTCTGTGTGTGTGTGTGTGTGTGTGTTTGCCCCTTGGCTGACAGACTTTCAATCTCTCTTTCTGTTTCCCTCTCTCTCTCTCTCTCTCTCTGGTTGCAGTGGAGTTTGAACTTAGAAGAGAGATCCGGAGGCTGCAGGAGTACAGGCAAGCAGGCATCCGCTCCTTCTGCAGTGAGTACCCACACACACACACACACACACACACACACACAGATATGTGATTGCACGCAACCATGTTAATTTAGGTTCCAACCATGTTAATTTAGGTGAGTACCCACCATCCCTTTAGACGTGTGGGCGCGGGCGGGCGCGCGCACACACACACACACACACACACACACACACACACACACACACACACACACACACACACACACAGATTTGTGATTACACGCAACCATGTTAATTTAGGTACCAATATAGAGGTTGCTGGTTTTCTGTTTGAGAATGGGCAGAGGTAATCAAACATTGTTGGTCGCCTGGGTGAACTCAGTCAAACCTGTTAGCTAATTTGAATTTCCTCTACAGGTTTGTCTGGAGTTGAGCCTAATGCAATTTCAGCCCTTTTCCAAATCTAAACCCAAAACGTCGTAGGAACCATTCACAACCGTTAATGCGGCATGGGCCGGGGCTTTATATGATAAACGGAGTACTTAATTAAGCACAATCAATGATGATTATGTCCATAATGCAATTTACAAGAAAGATGTGTTTGTTGCACTTCCGAGATTTGGCGAGAGATTAATGCACCAATTTACAAGTTAACGACTTGCCTCCAGATCCATTCCCCCAATCTCAGTTGAGATTTGAGAAGCAGTCTGGGTTTGCCCTGGCTAGCATTAAGAGATTTCATCCGTTGAAAACAGCTCAACAGACTTGAATTAAGGTTCATTTATCCTTTAAAAACGGATAAGGTTCATTTATCCTTTAAAAAATCTGCATGCTGGAGAAAAGTGGGCTTGAT
>JAODXP020000021.1:17383385-17398385 GCA_027497455.2 Sardinella longiceps | reverse complement strand
TCTCTCTCTCTCTCTCTCTCTCTCTCTCTCTCTCTCTCTCTCTCTCTCTCTCTCGCACTCTCTCTCTCTCTCTCCCTCTCTCTCTCTCTCTCTCTCTCTCTCCCTCTCTCTATCTCTCATCTCTCTCACTCTCTCTCTCTCTCTCTCTCTCTCTCTCTCTCTCTCTCTCTCTCTCTCTCTCCTTCTCTCTCTCTCTCTCTCTCTCCCTCTCTCTCTCTCTCTCTCTCTCTCTCTCTCTCTCTCTCTCTCTCTCTCTCTCTCTCCCTCTCTCTCTCTCTCTCTCTCTCTCTCTCTCTCTCTCTCTCTCTCTCTCTCCCTCTCTCTCTCTCTCTCTCTCTCACTCGCTCACTCACTCTCTCTCTCTCTCTCTCTCTCTCTCTCTCTCTCTCTCTCTCCTTGCTTCTCTTCCTCCTCTTTTATATCTTGCTATCTCTTCCAGTCCCCGCCCCCATCCGTCCATCTCGTGCTCCCCCCAGTCGAGCAGAAGGCCCGGCTGGCGTGGGCGACTTGTGACTAATGTGAATGCCACCCGGGCGCGGGAGGGCCGGTGGCTGTGACGAGCTTATCGTGCTCACGTGCCGGGCTGAGCCAGCGCTGCCAGTTCAGCTTTACTGTCACAGTGCCGCACACACACACAGCACCAACCAGCCTGAGCTGGCTCATTCTGCCACTGCCACTGCCACTCTCATCCAAATGCATCAGGAACATGAGTACATATATTTTCATATGAAAAATATATATGAACATACATAAAGTATATGAACTCATGTTCATGTATTTTTTTTAAGGATATGTACAGTATGCTTTTATTCTTATTTAAGGTATCGTATATGTGTGCTCTTATTTAAGGACATACAGTATGCTCTTATATGCCAATAAGCGAAGCAAATGCAGAATATTTATTTATAATCTTGTAAACATTCAGGAACAACAACAACAAAAACCTGTTGAATTCTTTACTCTTGGTTGGTGCCTACATTTTGTCAGTCGGTCCAGAGGCTGTCCCATCAAACCGCTCCACAAGTCCAGGGCCAGAAACAGCCTTGATCCCCAGTAGAGGTGAGCCCCACTCCTCATTGCCAGTCCTCCTGCATAAATACCCTCAGTCTGTCCTCCAGGGCTCAATCGAGATCCCCTCCCTGCGTGGGTTTCTCTCCCTTGACAGAAACACACATACACACTCACACACACACACACGTATGCAGATGCACACTTTCCATCATCTCCCAGACGTCGGGCCAGCTGTTGCCCCAAGGTTCGTGACGACATCCGGTAGTCATGGCAGCAGGGGGAGGCTGAGCCTTGTGTCTCCGTAGCGATGCCTGATGTCTCAACACCTGTCGGTGAGGGCTTTGGGTGGGGAGGAGATGCTGATGGACAAGGCAGGGGAACCCGCCCCTGAGACAGATGGAGGGACGATGAGGAGAGGAGAGGGATTGTCCTGCAAAAGGTGACAACACCCAGAGGCCCTCCATCGCCTTTGTGGCCATCTCTGTGATGAGGTTAGAGTGGGAACACTGACAGGCTGTGAAAGTGGATCTCACTGTCCAGTGACAGTTGCAGTGGCATCCCCAAGCCTGTAGTATTGTCCCAGGGTCTGTCTGAATTCCAAGGCCCCTCCTCAACCCTAACCCCTGAACACTCAAAGACATTTAAATTAGCCAATGTCAGTTGAGTCTGCAAGGGTTTAGGGGAGACACTGGGATTCTTCCAGTGATGTGCTTGTCTGTGTTGTTGACTTCAGTTGACATGCTGGCTGCTGGCTTTCTAAAGTGGTGCTTTGGCCATTCAGGCAGTGCACACAGAGGGAACGACTCAACATTCCATCTATCTGTGCCGTGTGAAAAGACATATACAGCAGTTTGCTATTTTTTTGGCCAGACACCTTTTTAACAGTGATTTAACAGAAGGACAGAGAGAGAGAGAGAGAGAGTGTGTGTGTGTGTGTGTGTGTGTGTGTGTGTGTGTGTGTGTGTGTGTGTGTGTGTGTGTGCGTGCATGTGCGCTATCAGGCTGGCTGGAGCAGCGGAGATAGCGGCCAGAGCAGATGTTAGTGATGTCAGCAGTGTGTGCACGCGTGTGTGTGTGTGTGTGTGTGTGTGTGTGTGTGTGTGTGTGGTGTGTGTGTGTGTGCGTGCGTGTGTGTGTGTGTGTGTGTGTGTGAGGAGGATCCTCCAGCTCTCATGCTGTCTGGCTTCAGCTGTCAGGGCTAAACCCAGCTCGCCCTCAGAGGGGTGAGGCAAGGTGCCCTCCTGCAGACACTCCCTCCCTCCCTTCTCCATCTCTCCTTGGCTAGCTCTCTGTCTCTGTCTCTCCAATCACTCCTCTATGGCTATCTCAATATCATAACTCATCATCTGCCCATCTGTCTCTTCCTCTCTTTCTTTACTATGTATCTCTTCTCTTTCTCCACATCTATCTATCTATCTATCTATCTATCTATCTATCTATCTATCTATCTATCTATCTATCTATCTATCTATCTGTCTTGTTTCTGTGTTCTTTTCACTTGTATCATCCTTCACTCTCTCAGCACTCTTGCTAGTTATGCCTTTTTTTTTCTTCCTCCTCTCCCCTAATTTACTTGGCATATCATTCTCGCATAGACTGCCACAGCCAAACGGAAATTTAAATTCATGTTTGCCTGGCTGCCACGGTTGTGCAACACAGTCTGCAGAAATATTCTGAGTACCGCTTGCTTGCTGCAGCCGATTATTCCAAACATCTTGGCTGGCATCTCTCCTCTTTGAATAATGTCATGCATAATTGTTTTGATATTTTGTTGTTTTGTGTGGTTTAAGCTCAAATCAAACACGCCGACCCGCCAAGATAAGACCTCTTAACAGGTATTTACATTGTTTGAGTTAAGCCTCAATTGAACTGACTCTCTCCAACGCTCAGTCATCTAAAATCATCTCAGGATATATTATATTATATTCTCCTGATGAGAGCTGCACTTGACTGTTCAAATGTGACACAGAACTGTGTTGAACAATTGACTTCTGACACTGTTGGCTCTCTCCCCCTCAAAGGGCAGTTTGCTGAAAATGAGCAGAAAGCATGTCTCTGTACATGAAGCCGTGAGTGCTTGTGGTTCATAATTAGTGTGACCACCTACAGTACCTCATTTGTGTGTTGTGTACCATAGCCAAGCTCGGAGGGATTAACCTTTAAATGCACTGGTTGAGCTGTGTAAATGACAAACATGGACACTGGGCTTTGTGGAATGAGGATGCTTGTAGCCGCTCTCGCATTTTATTCTCTTGCTTTCAACAGTATCTTTTCTTTTGCCTGTTCATGTTGCAACCGTAGGCAATGTGTGTGTGTGTGTGTGTGTGTGTGTGTGTGTGTGTGTGTGTGTGTGTGTGTGTGTGTGTGTGTGTGTGTGTGTGTGTGTGTGTGTGTGTGCGTGTGTGTGTGTGTGTGTGTGTGCTGTGTGTGTGTGTGTGTGTGTGTGTGTGTGTGTGTGTGTGTGTGTGTGTGTGTGTGTGTGTGTGTGTGTGTGTGTGTGTGTGTGTGTGTGTGTGTGTGTGTGTGTGTGTGTGTGTGTAAGGGGGAGGGTGATTCCTTCCACTTGGCTGAATAAACAGGCACAGTCTCTGGCCTCTCTCCAGTGTCTCTAGACTGTATCCTCCACTGTCTGTCTGTCCGCTGCTTTGAGCCGACCTGCTCTCCTAGTTCACTAACCTCTCTCTCTCTCTCTCTCTCTCTCTCTCTCTCTCTCTCTCTCTCTCTCTCTCTCTCTCTCTCTCTCTCTCTCACACACACACACACTCTTTTTCTCTTTTCTCTCTCTTTCTCCCTCCCTCTGTCCCAGTCTGTCTGTCTGTCCGCTGCTTTAAGCCGACCTGCTCTCCTAGTTCACTAACCTCTCTCTCTCTCTCTCTCTCTCTCTCTCTCTCTCTCTCTCTCTCTCTCTCTCTCTCTCTCACTCACACACTCTCACACACACACACACACACACACACACACACACACACACACACACACACACACACACACACACACACACACACACACTTTTTCTCTTTTCTCTCTCTTTCTCCCTCCCTCTGTCCCAGTCTGTCTATCCACTGCATTAAACCGACTTGCTCTCTTAGCATCTCTCTCTCTCTCTCTCTCTCTCTCTCTCTCTCTCTCTCTCTCTCTCTCTACCAGGGCCATTACCACCAGGCGGTGATTAACATGGGGGTGAACTTGCCTCTCTATTGTCAACACAGAGTTCCCTAGGCAACCTGCTCTGTGGCATTCTAGAGCTTGTGTCTGAAAAAGGAACCGGTGGTCAGTGAGAGGACTGTGTGTGTGTGTGTGTGTGTGTGTGTGTGTGTGTGTGTGTGTGTGTGTGTGTGTGTGTGTGTGTGTGTGTGTGCACGTACACGCATAGATACACAAACACATATGCACAGATTAACACACAGAAATGCACACAAATACATGCTTGCTCTCTCTCACACTCTCTCTTTCATGGACACGCGCATGCACACAGACACACACACACATACACACACAAGCGCGCACACATATTCACGTGCACATGCACTGGTCTGCTCTCGCCCTGTTGCTCATGCTCATCTGTGAGAGTCGTGACTAACCAGAGGAGCGCTCAAATTGAAGGCTGCGCCTCCCCCACCACCCCCACCCCCACCATACTGTCTCCCTCGCTTACTTGCTCTCTCTTTCTCCTTCCCACTCTCTCCATTCCTGTCTTACTGTCGCTCTCTCTCTCTCTCTCTCTCTCTCCCTCTGCTTTTCTCTCTACTCTTTTCTCCGCCCCCCCTTTCCCTTTCTCTTTCTCTCTATTCCTCTCTCCCAGCTTCTATCTTTTTTCTCCCTCTTCCTCATCTCCCTCCCTCCTTTTCTCTTCCCTCTCTCCTCCCTCCGCCTCAGCCTGCATGCATCCTCTCAGGGAGTCCCTGCTGCCTTATTGTGAGGAGCAAGCGGATCAATTCTCTGTGTCACTACACAGAGATGCTGCTCTGTTTGTGCCGACTGTGCCGACCGGGACTTCACATTCTAAAGGGCTCTTTCAGCCGTTAGACAACCATAAACAGAAACGTACACATTTGTATTCATTTTCAATTCCTCATTCTTCACAAACAATAAATTACATTAATCTCCCTGCATTGTGAATAAACATAAACATAAATGTACAAAGCCATAATAATAATAATAATAATATGCAAGATGACTGCCGTTTTTATAACATAATTAGATGGATGAGATGGGATGTTCGTGCGGAGTGATTTAATAGACACTTTACCCGCAGGCGTCAACATTACAATTTAAAGCAGGTGTGTAATGCCATACCACGTGCCTATGTCTGTCTGTCTGCGTGTGTGTGTGTGTGTGTGTGTGTGAAATACACCCATGTCCTTGGCTCGGGTATTGACATGTTCTTCCTCCCCTTGACAATGACATGACGGGGATTTCCATTAGCTCTGGCTAATTGTGGCCCTTCTGCTCGTCATTCGTCTTTTCAGCCTGAAAAAATAATTAAGGAGCTCTTCGTAATCGATGTTGTACACTCAATGTGCGTCTGGAGAATAAAAAAAAAAAAAAAAAAAAGGCAATGACCATGAATGATGTGCTGAGTGCAGTGACCATGAATGATGTCTTCTGAATGCCTGTTGCACTCTTTTGCACTTAGAAGTGCACACAGCCGTCCGTCGTGTCGCACACAGCCATCGTGTGTATCAGTGCACGTTATGTGTTGTTGGTGTTGTCAGCCGCTGGTGCAGATTGACTCTGTTAGGAGACTCTTACATGATGGACACTGAGTGGGAGATCCAAGATGGTTGCTATAGACCCCCGCCCCCCTCCCTCCCCTGCATGTTACCACAGCAAACACAGATCACTACGGGGGCCTTTTTTCTTTGCTACTGTCACAGCTGGGGACATGAAGCCACTCACAGTGCACACACACACACACACACACACACACACACACACACACACACACACACACACACACACACACACACACACACACACACACACACACACACACACACACACACACACACACGCAAACACACACCCACACACACTATCAAGGATTGGGTGGCACAGCTTTATTTAGACACAAGCCCTGACTGGAGCCTAGCTACCATCATCTCCATTCACTGCGCTGGGGTCAGCTTTCACGTATTGTTCGTGATGGATAAGGTGTGGAGAGACTGTGTGGAACGCTGATTGTACGTCAGATATTTTTTTCCCCCCGTGATGCCACTGATGCCACTGAAACCATAGCCGACTCCCACCGCAGGCTGACCACAAAGCACTTACCTCCTGCACATCAAGGCAGTTAAAAGAAGCCGCACTCCCTGAAAGCCATCAGAGGTATGGGAACACATGCAGGCTCACCTGATAGTAGCGGTCAATTGATAATATTTTATATATAGTCACTGTCAAACATGATATACTGTCACTGAATAGTGTCAGAGAAGGCTACACATCTGTCACTGTTAATCCTTTTGGGCTTAAAGCGAGGCACCCAAGGAGCGAGGCCTTAGTGGCCAGAATAATGTATTGACCTTGGCTGGGCTTTTAATCCTAGGGCACCTGGTGCAGATCTGGCCCAGCTGTGAGCCGCACCTGAGCCAGACACCTGGGCGTTCCTCTGCTGCTGCTGCTGTTTGTCACTGGTGGGTTGTGGTGGTGGCAGCAGTGGTTGCGCCAAATGCCTCTGTGCTCTGTCATGCCAGTAAAGAGGCAATGCGATGGCGTCACTTTGCCACTCCTGTTCCAAAGCAATTAACTGCTCCCAAAAGCAGGACCAGCACTGCTGCCTACAGTATGCCAGCGCCCTGAGCTTACAACATAAGTTTTGTCTTCTAGAGACTTCCAGCAGATTGTGCAGAGCTTCTGGCCTGTGCATCAAAAAAGTCAGTCTTCCTTAATTCAAAACAAATCCTCTTTCTTTCTTTAAATGGACCCTCTGGCATCTAACTATCACATGCTCCTTAAGTCTCGTAGGTATTTGAAGTTATTTATTTACGCAGGACAACAGTGGGGTAACCTGGCATTTATTTCACACATTTTGGTACAATAAGAGTTTCCTCCTCCAGGTGGTCACCAATCATTGGCCCTCTCATTGACACAGGGCCCAGTGCTGAAGACTGGTATCCTGGGAGACTGGAGCAGCCCAGAGAGCTTTCTCCTACTCTGGCTTGCCTACTTGTTGGCTGGCTCTGTGTGAGTTGCTGGAATAGTGTGTGTGTGTGTGTGTGTGTGTGTGTGTGTGTGTGTGTGTGTGTGTGTGTGTGTGTGTGTGTGTGTGTGTGTGTGTGTGCGTGCGTGCGTGTGTGTGTGTTTAATACTGTGTGTCTCTCAGAATGTGTGTGTGTGTGTGTGTGAGTGTGTGTGTGTGTGTGTGTGTGTGTGTGTGTGTGTGTTTGTGTTTAATACTGTGTATGTGTATCTCAGAAAGTAGTCGGGGAGGGGGGTATGTATGTGTGTGTGTGTGTGAGGGAGTGGGGGTGGCTAAGTTGGGTACATGGCCGAGCAATTCTCCGTGTCTCTGTCGGGTCAGGACAACACAGCGCCGCACGCCAGCAGGTTTGGAATACTGCCGTGAGATCTATTCCAGCTCTCACACCGCCGCATGGAAACGGGTTAGCCGCCGCGTTCGACATTCCAGCCACAGTATTTAATTAGAGCCGACCCCCCCTCCGCGATCCAGATAGTCATCTTTGTTCGCCCGCGGATGATGGAGTGTGTGTATGCTGCTCACTGGCCAAGAATTTGGCTCGGGGTGAAGTGACAGAGTGGCATGAGCAACAGGTTTGGAGGAGAGGGCATTTGAGGGATTGAGAGAGAGGAGTGCAGTGCAGCCTGCAACACACCCACACACACTGACCCCCTGCTAAGCCTTTCAGATGACTAATCAAAATGAAAACACATTCAGCCCTCCCATCCTAAATTCTTCTCTTTAATTAATGAAGTCTTTGGATTCTAGCTGTCTCTCTTGATGATCTCCTTTTTTTCTTTTTCTTGATTTTTCTTTCTCTCTCTCTCTCTCTCTCTCTCTCTCTCTCTCTCTCTCTCTCTCAATCTCTCTCTCTCTCTCTCTCTCTCTCAAATTCAAATTCAATATTGGCATGACAAATCAATATTGGCATGACAAATCAATTCAAACAATAAAGAATATAGGCTATTATAAAGCAAAAGTACATTTTAGAAGAGAAAAGAATAATAATGATTATGAATGAATATATATATATATATTCATTATATATATAATGAATTTCTCTCTCTCTCTCTCTCTCTCTCTCTCTCTCTCTCTCTCTCTCTCTGTGGGATTGTGGTTGTTGTTGTCTCATTGGGATGTGTATACTGCACATGCCTGCTGTGTGGCCGCTGTGCTGGTTGTCAGTGGCAATGGAAGTCCCAACTCTGGGACAGACAGAGAGGGATATTAAGCTGCACTGTCCCACAGGAGTGACTCTGACTCATCTGACATTTCACTCTCATTCCAATCTCATCCACCTTTCTCTCTCTCTCTCTCTCTCTCTCTCTCTCTCTCTCTCTCTCTCTCTCTCTCTCTCTCTTTCTCCTTCAACCTTTACTCTTGCCTTTCTTTCTTTCACCTCTCTTTTTCCTCTTGTCTTTCTCCCTCTCTTTGTGTCTACCTCTCTCCTCTTATTGTCTTTCTCTTTGTCTCTCTCCATCTGTCTCTCTTCTCTCCTCTTCTCTCGGTATGTCATTCACTCGCTCACGCTGCCATATTTCATTGTATTCCTGCGCGCTGCTGCCTGCTGTATATTAAAAGAGCGTGCCCTTCGTTTCCTCTGTTATAAATATGCATGAGGTTTGTACTCCATGGGCTTTTTATCACAGGGACTTTGAAGGACCATGTGAATAAGCACCACACATTACTCACTTTGAATTCTGCCCCAGACTACATGGCCAAGTGGTGACATGGAATAAAGATGTCGTACAAGGAGTATTTGACTTGCTATACTGCTCACGCGCACTCGCTCGCTCTCACTCGCTCTCTCACTCTCAATCGCTCTCTCCCTCTCTTCTCCTAACACAGTTTCATCCTGTTTCACTTCCTCGGAGCACTTGGCTGCATGCCAGGTCAGGTGCGATTTTCCCTCTTTTTCACCTCTTTCCCTTGGCATTCCTTCTCACACCCGCTCCTCCCCACTTATAATAATAATTAAGTCGTTTTTCTCAAACCTCACTACCCAGAGAGTCAATGACAAGACCACCCCATCCAACCACTTTTGATGCAAATTCTTTTTCACACTTGATTATGGAGGGTGAATAGATTTATCACATCTAAAAATCACTTACAGATTTTTTTGCAAGGCAGCCCTGTAAACATTCGCAAAACAGTCTATTCAACATCTAATGATTTGGTGAGAGGGTTGCACACAGTAATGTTCCTCAGAATACTGTGAGAAAGCCCCAGGGATTTTGTACTCTGTGGGTGAACGTTGTTGAGGCCACTCAAGAAAGTGTAGAGGCCTTAGGTGGGTGTTTTTTTTTTTTTTTACTAAATCTGTACTCTGTACTGATAATTCATGTATGGAAATTGGCTCAAATTTAAACTGATAGATGAGAAAAGTCTTTATTTTGCCTGTGTTTTCAAGAACTGAAATGCAAGAATGTTCTCAAATCTATCGCAGGGTCACATCAAACACTGCTGCCAGTAAGGATCGTTGCACTTTGGACTTCCCCGATAAGCCATTCTGTTCTTTCCATTACAGTTTGAATTCTTTTCTTCTTGGGTAACTGCTGTTCCTGTTCCAAATCAATGGATTAGATTACAATTTTTTTTATCCAAAGGACTATTTGCTTTGTCATATCTATTTTTAAAACTCCCACTCATAATTTCACAGACCTACCTGACCTGTGTCTGTCTAACAGCAACAGCAGGTGTATTTTTAGACATAGTATGATATACACACATCTCAATATATCTCACTCATGAAGCCGCAAAGTGAAGAAAAATGCTTGCAGCGCCCTCCGTCATGTAATGCATCAGACACACTAAAAAAAGACACACAAGCAACCGCTGTAATTGCTGAGAACACTCCAGCATAAAGTAAATGTATGGAGCTGGAGGAGGTCCTTACTGGTCTGAAGACAGTTAAAGCAGTCAGTCAACAGGCAGGAGATGGTTTAAAGCATCCTTGTGGCTTTTTGTGGGATCAAGGGATTTGTACTCAATTCAGTTTCATCTTACTGTTGTTGAACTGCCTGCTCACAAATTCATTGGCGCTAAGCTGCTTCAGTGGAGCACCCTGGGTGGGTGGGTGGGTGTGAAAGGGCCTGCTGAGTAGCACGTGTAGGGCTTAGTGTTGCACTGATGTGATTGAGGGGAACGCAGAGCTCACACTGACACATGGAGTTAAACACAGGTTAAAACATAAACATTCAAATCAGTACGATTTATTGATAAACAATAATGTTTTTGTATTTGTCTTGTGTTCTTGTCCTTGTTGTTCTCTCTCTCTCTCTCTCTCTCTCTCTCTCTCTCTCTCTCTCACACACACACACACACACACACACACACACACTCTCTCTCTCTCTCTCTCTCTCTCTCTCTCTCTCTCTCCCTCCTCTCCCTCTCCTCCACCCAAGAGCACCACGGAGAGTTGTAATGTGAGTAGAGAGAGCTATCCCCTGGGTTCGGTCCTTTTGCAAAAGTGGTCAGAAAAACATCCTCGGGTTCCCTTCTATGCTCAGATGGGCAAGGGGTATCAGGTTTGCCCCTTACCCCCTCTGTTTCTTTCTACCTTTCTTTGTGTGTGTGTGTGTGTGTGTGTGTGTGTGTGTGTGTGTGTGTGTGTGTGTGTGTGACCAACAAAAGTGTGTTTGTATTTTTCAGTGGAGTTGAGTGGTCTCTCTCTCTGTAAGAAACAATGTTTAATTACTCTGTTTGGACAGAAACACTCACATCATACTGCTGCTGGTACTGAGATCTCAAAGTCTGGGAACCCACTAGCCAGATGACAGTGCCTAAGGTATTTCTATAAAAAGGCCAATAGTACAGTCTAATAACCACTGTATCCCATCAAGCATGTGGCCACTAACACATTTGCATGTGTCTTCTTTTCTCCTTCTTTTCTTCCAGTAAGAAAACTATGCCATCTTTTCATCTGTCTATAGAAAAATAACAGGGTGGTAGGTACTAAGTTACAATGAAGTTTTTTTTTCTTTTTGCGTAAAAATGCATGTGCAGATTTTTTTTAACAATGAATAGTGTATAATCCAAGCCTTTTTCCACTGGTGACACACACATCGTGATTCCAGCACTCTTCATTGACAGAGAGCATTTGTTGCATCCCTGGCAGTTGAACCGCTCAACGCAACTCAGGGGGAGGTGCCTCGCCTCTCTTTCCGTATCTCAGCTTCTGTTTCAGCACCGAATATTTCTTGCCTCCACGCACGCTCACGCGGAGTCCTCACGAAGCTTTGCTCCGAGCGAAGAACCTACAGGTCACGGAGTTTTCTCTCCCTCACGTTTTCACAGAAGTATGAGACGTATGTTGACTGGCCGTAGTTGACACAAATTGCATTTGTTGTCGATCATTGAGCTGAATTGCTGTCTGTGACGAACGACAAGGAGTTGAGAGTCAGCAATCGTATAGCGGCGCTTTGGCATCGCCACTTTGCACATCATCGTTTCGCTTGGAGAGCTGTGGTAAGTTGAACTGTACAAATCACTTGATAATATATTTAACTAAATATAAATGTCACCATGATAAGACAAGAATGGCAAGTAGCCAAGGCTGCGCGATTTAATTCATGTTAATCATATTGATGAGGCGCGCATCCTCAAACACCGCTTTTTATTGGATATTTATGTAGGTGATTATTTCAGTGACATGCATAGCTATTATTATTTATCTCTGGGTTTGAATGCTCAAAGTGCACACAATGATCTCAGAGATATATACAATCTAGTAAAGTGAACGAAGACGTCAGCACGGGAGGTTTGAGGCGTTTCATTGAGAGCATTTGAGTCTGCTACCTGTAGCTTACTATAGTCTTACAGTGACTCAACCTGTTCTGGCATTTCCTATCTTCTGTCAAATAAATCCCTCTCAAACTTCCCTTGTTCATAATATGCGCAATTCTCGCAATTCATACATATAATTATATTTTGTATATTATTGCCCTCTGTCTTATATTACTCCCCAAAAGCACATACCGACATGATAGGCTTATTGTACAGAATTTAGGCTTTTGATAGCAAATATTTGTTTGGTGAAAAGAGCTGGATGAGATGACCAATCGGATCATCAGCTTGGCACGACAGTCATTTTGGTTAATGATTTGGAGCGCCTATGATGAATATTGGCTGATATTCACATGGCGCTGCTGGTCACATACAGACTAATAATGAATCTATGCTCATCTGACTTCACTCACTGTAGCCTATCGCTTCCCTCTTCTCTTGTGGTGAAAGACCATGTGAATTTCCCAAACTCGTAACGACTGGGTGTCAATGCACCGTTTCAGATACAGTGCTGCATTTTGTAAAACACATCACTGCGCCCTTCATTGACAATTTGTGCCTCACCGTGTCCATATCATATTTCTCTAGTCTAGGCAACAGGCTATATCAGTAGGCTAACTATAGTGTAGTGCCTGAGCTTTTTCACTGCTTGGGAGTTTTCATTCAAGCGTTGATGTTTTATTTTGGTAAAGCCAAGCAGCAGCACCTGAAATGAGTCAGATCACTTGCACAAAGTAATACTGTAATTTGATTGAAGAATGAAACCCTCAGGGTGATTCATTAATTAGGCCTCCTAGTTTTTATTTATTTAATTATTTATTGTGTGTGTGTGTGTGTGTGTGTGTGTGTGTGTGTGTGTGTGTGTGTGTGTGTGTTTTCTTTAGTACAAAACAGATTATTTGCAATCTGCTGTCCTAAACTTTAGAGTTATAAATTATTGACCTGGTAAGTCGATAGGTCCAAGTTTATGGTTAGACCTAAACATAAATAAAGCAGGCCATGTATATGCACATGTTTGCAATGTCATGTCCAAGTATCGGAAAATACTCGTGTGTGTGTGTGTGTGTGTGTGTGTGTGTGTGTGTGTGTGTGTGTGTGTGTAACATGTGTGTGTTTTTAGCTTTCTATGCACACAAGGTGTATTGTAAGCAATAATACTGTACAGCTTGCTCCCTTTTTAAGGACACCTTCACATATTTTTCCTTTTTTTAAAAAACAAAAAACAAACAAACAAAACTGTCTTTAAACTGTGCCACCCTTTCACTCTCATTCCCCTTTCTCCATGTGAGGTTGTGACACCGCCACAGAAGTGTGTTATTATTAGCCACGACTGAGCCTGCATGCGTTTGTCTGTGTACTGTTTCTATGACTGCAGCCAGCCCAGCGCTAGGAAACATGCATCCTCCACACCTTGGCCTCGCTCGCTCGCTCGCAGCCTCACAGGGAGGTGGCAGCTTTGGTCATGCTGGAGTGCAGTCACAACATGAGGACTTTTCACCCTTCGCTCCGCACGGGCCAGGCAGTAAAATATTAATGACAAGATGAATTGTTGTAAACAAACACACCCCATGCTTATGCTTACTAAACAAATAAATTGTGGTATGGCCTGTAGACCCTGACCCCGGCAGTGGTTTGGTCTGGAATGGTGATGGGTTTGGAGGAAAGGACACCAGGATTATGCAGTATAGATTAGATTCCTTCATAAAATAATTAATAGATTATAGGTTGCTGAGAGTGTAATCTCTGTCCCCAGAGTAGTAATGTGTTTGTAATTGTACGTTAGGTGTGAAGTTGTCTGAATAATTTAATGTTCGTATTAATAAATATAACTTGCAGGCTGTGTCTTAGTTGGATGGGAGCTTTGAGATGCTTGTTTTGGGAGCAAGTAAATGCCATGCATGGTGTCTACTAAGGTGCTAATCCAAGCCGTGCTAATGACTAGAGACGCAGCTCGATTTCCTCCTTTGCCCACCTGTGGCATGGCGAAGAGGTGGAGGGCCAGGTGGCCATCTTGGCTCTCTGGTGTCTCGGCTCTGGTGTCTCGTGTTTCTGCCACTGCTGGCCGAGGTGGAAACGGAGCCCCTCGGAATCCATTTGGGTGCGTCGGGTGGCGGTGGCGGAGGAGGCAAGCGAGGCGAAGCAGTGGGGGGTTGGAGGGGGAAGTTGGGATGGTTGAGGGGCCTGCTGTGATGAAGGCACAGGCGCTGACAGAGGCTGAAACCCACACTGAGTGATGGGCTGCTGGAATGTTTGACGTGTCGACTGTGAGTCTCGCTCAGTGGCGGTGTTGCCGTGCCAGACAGATGTCCCCTCTCACTCTCTCTCTCACACACACACACACACACACACACACACACTTATAGAGACACGCACGCACACACACAGACACGCACACGTGCGCGCACAGACACGCACATACTAACACACACACACACACACACACACACAGTGTTTACAGTGGAGGGAGACACAAAGCAGAGAGGCTTCAT
Source organism: Sardinella longiceps (assembly GCA_027497455.2). Classification (NCBI taxonomy): domain Eukaryota; kingdom Metazoa; phylum Chordata; class Actinopteri; order Clupeiformes; family Clupeidae; genus Sardinella; species Sardinella longiceps. Next base: position 17,383,922 of record JAODXP020000021.1, on the reverse strand, counting down.
GGGATCCGTGAGACCTGTTAGTCCTTCTAATGCGAGCATCTGCTCAGAGCAACTCCACAGGCCTACAGTATCTCATCATGCCCTTATAAGGACATCTCATCATGCGTGTGGATTCACTGTTTTGTGTTCCTTAGTGCTGAGCCAACCTTGCCTCCTCTTTCTTTTATGTCCCTGTGAACAACGAAGCTTATTCAGCTTCTCCTCCCAGCATTCTCTCTCTCTCTCTCTCTCTAATGCCTTCTCTTTTCCTCTCCTCCTCTTCTCCTGCTGATTTGGGCGGCTGCCACTGCCTCTGCGCTGTGTGGTCAGTAGGTCAGTGAAGCAAGGGCATGTTTTATTATCTCAGTCCCTTGCATCTCTTTCTTTGGCTTTCTCTCTCTTTCACTCTCACAATACACACACACACACACACACACACACACACACACACACACACACACACACACACACACACACACACACACACACACACACACACACACACACACACACACACACACACACACACACGCAAGCTGTTTTGGCTTTGGCCAACAG
>JAODXP020000021.1:17370885-17378385 GCA_027497455.2 Sardinella longiceps | reverse complement strand
TTTTACTGCGACACGTTTGAAAAGCACTTGCACCATTCTGCATTTGGCTGGCTGCTGCCTCTGCGCTGCTAGAGCTAAGCTAACCAATAGGCCAATTTAGACAGTGAGAGAGAGAGAGAGAGAGAGAGAGAGAGAGAGAGAGAGAGAGAGAGAGAGATTGTGAAGGAGTAGAAGAGTGGGTCAAGAGTGACCACTGTATTTCGTTAATGTCCTGAGGCATCTGTGTATGTTAATGCAATGGGCCCAGGAAGTGGTGTGGAGTTGATATGGGGCTTCTTCACCGAACATGAGCAACATGTTTTTACACACACACACACACACACTTATACTTAGACTCATACTCACATGTGTACAAACATACACACACACACACACACACACACACACACACACACACACACACACACACACACACACACACACACACACACACACACACACACACACTTATACTTAGACACATACTCACATGTGTACAAACATACACACCACAAACACATACACACACACACACACACACACACACACACACACACACACACACTTATACTTAGACTCACACTCAAATGTGTACACACACACACACACACACACACACACACACACACACACACACACACACACACACAAAGGGACACCTGTGAGAGCATTTTGACACAGGAAAACATGCAAACACACATTGGTCTCCCTTCAAATTTGATGTTGATGTTGGTGATGGTATCGTGCCAGTTTTGCTGTCGTCTTTTACTGTGAGTGGCAGCAGTCTGCTCAAGTACATTGTAGCACTTATTCAATTCTATACATTACTGTACAGGAAAGGAAAGGGGATTTAAAAAGTGTGCAAGTTATATTATGAAAGAAAACAAGTTTAATAGAGATAAGAAATATAACATGATGCACTACTATACTTAAATGTAACAAGGTCTACGAATAAATCATTTTTCTTTATTTCCATATCAGTCCATGTAAATACAAAGAAAATTGGCTTTGAAAGGATAGTATGCAAGTATCGGCTTTATGGTGCTTCTAAAGGATGGTCTCCTTCTTAACGGGAATACCCCGTCTTTCTTACATCTGTTAACTGTTAGTGAAAGCTTTTCACAAAAGAGATTGGCAGGGTTATAAAGGTTCATTTAGAAACAACCACCACTTAACCTCTTTTCTCCTTATTTATATTTGCATACATTTGTCTTAGATCGGCAGTTTCTTTTTCAAAACTTCTTGGTTAACATGTCTTCAGATGATAAAACAATGTAATTTTGTAAACAGGAAACTTATCTTGTTATATTGAAAAAATGGAAAGACTTTAAAAAAAAAAAAAACATGTTCAGTTCTTCATCACTGATATCTTAAAAAAAAACTAATGGTGAACTGCTTCTGTTTGAAAATGAAAGGGCAGACAATAAAAGTAAATTTTATCTTCATCATGTTTCAAAACATTATTTTCATGGCACACACACCCCTAAATGTACCCCTAAATCACCCTGTGTTTTTTAGACACAACCTGTTTTTGTCAAATCATTTGGAATTTGTGTTGGTCAGTTGTACTTACTGCTCAATTCTCCGTAACAGTGCTATGAAGAATGCTCAGTGGTGTTTTTTGCCCCCAACGGCACCTTCCAGGCAGCACAGCCTAAAAGGCACTACCCTTACCCTATTCCTAACCCTAACCCCCTCAAACCTCATCCTAACCCCTAAACTGAATGGAGTAGTGCCTTGAAGGCAGTGCTGCCTGGAAGGCACCGTTGAGGGCAAAAAATACGAAAGATCAGAAGAATGGCTGATGATGGATGTTAGTCTAAAGTATACTTCGCCAGGAGTCCAGCCATAGTCTAACCCTCATCAAAACCTGCTGATCTGTAACGCATGGCACAATGAAGTAACTCACACTCACACTGTAACTTTCACATTTTCCAGCTCTCCCACCAATCCCTGCTCTTACTGTATAAAAAAATAAAATGTCTTCATTTAGATTTTTTTTTTTTAATTTGATATAGCAAAACTACAGATAAAGATGTTTAGTTAGTTAGAAGATCTGCTAACCTGTGCATACTGTAAACAACAGTTTATGCCTTGTGCATTATGCGTTTTGATTTGTTGCCCTACATTGGTGAATTACACAACAAAATAGAGAGCCTATCAATAGGACACCAGAGTAGTTTGGTCTTTATTTTGTCCATCAGAGGTCTTAAACAAGGGGCCTTAAAAGTCCTTAAAATGTGCATATGACACATGCACAGCGCAGGTATTTTGACAAAGAAAATCCACAGTAGACTGGAGAGACATAATGAGTAATGTGGCAGATGGAGCTAGTATGAACTTCATACACTTATTTTGGACTTTGATGGACCAGCAGTCATCAAAGGCAGTATCCCATCCCTACATTATAGTGTGGACACAAATGCTAGTGATTGCTTTAAAAAAAAAAAAGATTCATTGCACACGTTTGCGTCTTCCCCTATAAATGATTGAACATCATTGTCTAGAAATGACAGTCAGAATTGAATTCAACTGAGGCCATTAGAGCAGAGGATGGGTTGTTTTATTTCCCTGGATTTCATCATTTTTTATCACTCGAGTCGTTCTCTGAACACCCCAACAATTACATTTAATGGTTCTCATCTGATTTTCGCATGCGAGAACAAGCGTGAAATAAATTTATCTCCGAAGGCAATGTGTCCATTTGGCAAGATCGTCTGCATATTCAGACTCGGTGGCTTATTTGGAAATTCATTCTACTTGCCTATGGTTCCTGACACTCAGTCCCAGGTGCTTAACTGCTTTGCAGAGCGTTTATACAACATGAAGCTTGTCTCACCATAAGTGTTGAAGGACTGGGGGCAAACTTAAGGTTTTTATTGCATGAATCACTTACCTGCTGAAGAACATACAGATGACAGGGGCGCTGCTAGAAATTTTGGAGCTTATTAAAGAAAGTTATTTTTGGCCCCCTAAACATTGATTATGATTCTGAAAAGTTCTCTCAGGCCTCACCAGCATGAAATTCAACTTGATCAGAACCGGAAACAATTCAATCATGTATTTCACAAAATCACCCCAGTGGTAGTGTTGGTAACTATTTTAATACCAACGTTTCGGCTTAGGCCGAAGGTTGGTATTAAAATAGTGTGCCACGACACCTTTTTTCTTTTTTTTTTCTACAAGTTTGCTTTGATCACTGTGTGCACCTCATAAGGTGTGCGTTTACAAAGAAATAATTTTTAATAGGGTTGGTAACTACCCACATCCTAAACCCATACATTAATTCTTTCTCTTCTAAAATGAGTCTTCTGCTTGTTGTGCAACATTCAGAATCATCTGATCCAGAAGCCAGTGTGGTTCTGTGGGTTATTGCATCATCACTCTTATCACATGAGCCCAAACAATAAGTCTGTGAGAGTGAACAAAGGGTACAGCATTTCCACCACCCCCACACACACACACACACACACACACACACACACACACACACACACATACACACACACACACTCCTCTCTCTGTGTGTGAGCGTGCAGGCAAACAGAGGAAATTAAGCCGGAGAGGCCACTGTGTTATCTGAGGAGGTCGCGGCTTTGAGAGGCAGCTCAGCTCACATACAGTGTTGCTGCCACACTAGAAATACTGAAGTGGAGAACCAAAGGCTCCAAATGATTTTTGGAGGACATTTGTGTCCCAAACCATTCAGCCAAACTTGCATTGCCCTTCTCATTCCACTCATTCCGCTTCTAAAGGCCTCGCAAACAAATGATGATCAAGGTTATATAGGGTTCTTTCACAAGTTCCTAGCGTATATTGTTGACCTTGCTGCGTAATTTTAATTGAATGTTAGCTTTCAGTCTTCCCTCTTTGAAAATTACCTTTAGCGCAATGAAAGTGTTTCACCCAGCTTAGAAACACACTAGCAATATTCTCTCCTGTGCAATTATTAGTCGTACTGTAATTTCGCACTGACTGATTCTATGTCAACAATATGCCCATGGATATCTCTGTGCGCTTGATTGAAAGAGCCTACTTCAACGCACACAGAACCCGTGGTGACCTAACATGTCATCATCAACCATTGTTTATTCAGGGGAACTTGACTGAGAATTACTCTCTTCTTGAGCAAAGCCCTGATAGAAAAATAACAATCATAATATGTAAGAAAAATACACAAAGTAAACAATAAACAAAAGTCTGATGACACCAAAAACAAAATGACACTTACTGTATAATACATGTAGGTCTAGTAATAATTCAAAAGGGGGGAAAAAAATCACAATAATTCAAAGTCAGAAAACAGACCATAATGTTGAACCAACGTGGGTAGTGATGTGTCCAGAGGGTCAGAGAGGGATTGCAGGATTCCGTGCAGGGTCAGTGTACAATGGATGGTTATATGAATGATTAATATATGTTTTTATTTTATATGTGTTTATATGTTATTATTTATTCATTATTTATTCAAAATCAATCGATTGTTATCACACGCCTGGCAAAACTCTCAGTGCTCACAGGCAGCCCTCTGAGGCGCTGGCCATGCCTGTGCTGTGAGCACGCCTGAGGAGAATGCAGAGCAGAGAGACCAGCAGGGAAATAGCAACAGCAACAGCAGCAGCAACAACAACACACTTCATTCTACCAACAGATAGAAAAGTGTTATTGGATGTGCTATGGACTGTTCACTGAATAAGAAGAATAACATATCTCTGTGTTTGAAATTCCAGAGGAATGGAGGAGGTGGTGGTGGTGTGTCTGTGTGTGCATGTGTGTGAGTTGGGGGGTTGGGTTGCTTTGGGGGGGGGGGGGGGGGTTCTTGGACAAAATTCTGAGAGTGCATCAGAACTGACAAAATTGTTCATTTGTTGTCAACGGTTATGTCATTATTACTCACTCTGGAGGAGAATAAGGGGGGGAAGACGAGCACAAAGGATGCACTTTCAGATGAAAATGATTTTGACAGCAAATGAAAACTACAGTAACCTTGGCAACTGTCACCAAGGCACTAGTGCCTCTGGGGATGAATATTAACGCTGAATCAATGCCAGGGGAAAGCAATCAATCGCCTGCAACAAGGCCACAGAGCAAAATGAATGGAGAGAGAGAGAGTAGAGAAGAAAGAAAAAGAGGGAGTGGGGTAGAGTGAGGAGCAGACTGGACATTGCCCATTTGGACATCTAATTCATCTCTGCCTCAAACACTCTCAGATCTCTCCCATATTTCACTAACAGGGCTATTGACAGGAAAATGGTGTGCTGTGCATGCATACCTGTACAGATAAATGAAATAAACGGACATTGTTGATGGTCCACAGTAATACAGAGGACAGTAGTACATCATGGATTGCCTCCAGATACAATAATAAGAGGTCTTTTAAAAGGCAGTCTCAAGCTTCCATTAAAAAAAAAGAAAGGAAAAAAACATGTACATGAACTTTAATTAAATGACTTCTTTTTTTTTGCTAAGTGCACAATTATCAACATTTCCATACGGTCTAAAGTTTTATAGATTACTGTGTGGAATTACACTTTCACAACGACTTATCCAGATAGCAATTGAATATTATCTAAAATGCTTCACACACAAATCAGAAGTTAAGGTTAAAACATTTCAGCCATTTTATGGATATGGAAAATAATCCAAATGTCAAAAAAGATTCACTGGCTAGATTATTACCTTATAACGGTTAGAATTACAGCCTGCCTGAAGACAGAATTTACTATAAGTGATTCTCCTCAGCACAGCAAGCAAAGGTTTGGTTGCATATTGGCAGCATGTAATGAATGCTAATGCCCATTCATTTTTAAATGGCATCATTTGCTAAACAGTGCAGGATGTGCTTATCTATGAGGACTAACACGGCATGTTATGAATTCTGCAGAAGTTCAGTGAGAGTGCACGGGAAAGCTCCAGTCCCTGAGTTTCAAGCCATGCCAATGAAGTATTCCTAGACAATTTTAAGAGTAAGAGTAAGAGTACTTTATTTTGTCCTTCGAGAAGGAAATTCTTTCTCTGCATTTGACCCATCCGGGGGGTATACACACACACACACACATGCATACAGACACACAGAGCGCAGAGCTTCACACTTCTTAGGGTGCGCACACCCACACACAGAGCAGGGGGCAGCCGTCAGTGCAGCGCCCGGGGAGCAGTTTGGGGGTTAGGTGCCTTGCTCAAGGGCACCGCATCCGTGGTTGCCGGACATGGGGAGGCTCATTCACTCCCCCACCCTCCTCTTCGCACCGGCCGGGAGTCGAACCGGCCACCCTTCGGTCCCCAGTCCAACTCCCTGACCAGCACACCACGGATGCCCCAACTTTATAGGAAGTGTGAAGCTATAAATACATATTTTGCGTTGCCATCTGCAGCCAGCGTCCATGTTGATGCACAGTCTTCCAGAGCCCCATCCAAAGCCTCCTCTATGCCTGGCTTAAGCCACTGCCTAGAATAACTTACACAGGGGCTGCAGAGTCTCACTGACATGTCAGGGTTGAGGGTTTAGATGGCATAATCTGCATCTGAGCAAGCAGACTTAATGAGTCTTAGATATGCCCATGACCCAGCTGCTGAGTCACAGAGAGAGAGAGAGAGAGAGAGAGAGATCTCTCTTTTGTTTGTTTCTTTTGTTGGTTATGTGTCTGTAATAATAAAGCTATTTTTGAATTTGAATTTGAGAGAGAGAGAGAGAGAGAGAGAGAGAGAGAGAGAGAGAGAGAGAGAGAGAGAGAGAGAGCATCACCAATATGCAGTTATCTTTTAGGTAGGGTAGATCATTTAAATATCTTTTCCCAAGAGGAAAAGAAAAGTGGCAAAACTTGTCTTACATATTGATTACATATTACTATCATCAATATTTACAGTAGCATTATCTCAAAAACAACAATAGCAGATATTCAGTTTACACATTTTTAATGATAAATCACCACAGCATGAGATTGTTAACATTGGTCATTGCAGTACTATGCACATATAGTCAACAGCCTGTACTGTTTACACTTCCTTCTGCTCGACAGCGAGCTCAATCCAAATCTGCTATTTACAATCAGGCAAAGAGTTTTTACATCCCAACCTCACGGTCCACTGATATGCACACACTCCCTTTTCAATTAATACAACTCAACCGATTAGGATCACATCTTTCAAGTAGCAAAGATACATTTTCAACATGATACAGACAAAAGAAGAGAGAGAGAGAGAGAGAGAGAGAGAGAGAGAGAGAGAGAGAGAGAGAGAGAGAGATGTCACACAGCAAAGAGTAAGACATTCAGATGTGCTACAAAAAAAAAAGCAAGAACACTTAAAAGCTCAGACATCCGCTTCAATCTTTTAGCATCGATGCTCCGAAACTCTGGAATGAGAGTTCATGCAATCCAATTATTTCCACCTTGTCTGAAAGGATTTGACATCTTGTCCAGTGATATGTGGTTATATGAGTAGAGAAAAAAACAGTCTCACCACCAAAAACAAGATGACAAAGTTCATAGAATTAATATGATCTAGAACCAAATCATCCAA
>JAODXP020000021.1:17348385-17350885 GCA_027497455.2 Sardinella longiceps | reverse complement strand
ACACACACACACACACACCCACGCCCACACATGCACCTACTCTTCAAGCCACACTTCCAAGGACAAGGGCGGCAGCCACAAACACTTCATTTGCAACCAATGATAATGAAGTTAGCTAGCAGCAGCAAAGGTAATGCACCTATGAATAATTCATCAGACCTCAGCCAGTCTGGGGACTGAACGTGATCCCTCCCCTCCCGCCCACCCACCCTACCTCACACACACACACACACACACACACACACACACACACACACAGTCCCTCACACACGACTCCACAATATACACATAGACAAATGAATTCACAAGACACAGTTCTCTACTTCCATCTCGCTCTCTCAAACTCAAACAGAACACACACACACACACACACACACACACACACACACACACGACTCCACAATATACACACAGACAAATGAATTCACAACAAGATACAGTTCTCTTCTTCCATCTCGCTCTCAAACTCACACACACACACACACACACACACACACACACACACACACACACACGCACACACACAAATCATCACTCTGTCTCCCTCCTCCCTCTCTGTCTCCCCATGTCACACACAAACACATCTGCAGTGAGGGGCACACCAGTGCTTTAGTGCTTTAGCTGGTTATGTTCCTGTCTTCCACAGATAATTGTAGTCCACCCCCCACCACACACACACACACACACACACACACACACACACACACACACACACACACACACACACACACACACACACACACACACACACACACACACACACACACACACACACACACACACACACACACACCATGCATGTAACACCACAAGCCAGGTCCACCAGAGGCCAAAGTGATGAGATTTACATTGTAAAGTACAAACCCTTCATTCAAATAAATAGGATTAGAGAAAAGGAAGGGAGAGGAAAGAGAGGGGGAAAAGAAGTAGGCTGAAAAGAAGAAAAATAAAAGAAAGTGAGAGGAGGGAGGAACAAATACAGAGAAAAAGGAAGGAGGGAGGGAAGAAGAGCAGAGAAGAGAGAGAGAGAGAGAGAGAGAGAGAGAGAGAGAGAGAGAGAGAGAGAGAGTATTGCACTCCTATTATTGTGTTGGAGGAGGTGCAAATGCCTCAAAGGCTTTGTGTGAAAACAGAGACCGTAAGCCACCAGTCTTTAGCAACAGGAAGTGGCTACGGAGGATCTGTGAGCTAATGTACTGTAGCTCAGTTCACGCACGGCTAGTTGAGCTGCAGTCGCCGCGCTGCCACCTGTTGATTTGCAGAAGAACAGCAGCTGAGTGGACCAACACACATAAGTGGAGCCAGTAGAGTGAGGAAGAGGAGGAGGGAGAGAACAGACCCACTCTTCGTCCTCAATATTCATGTGGCCACACCAAAGCAGACACACACACACACACACACACACACACACAAACACACACACACACACACGCACACACACACAGTTTCACATTCGCATAAATGTTTTGCAAACAGCCCGTGTGTTGTGTGAACCAGAGAGGGGATGTTTGAAGTGTTTGAAGGTTGGAGTCACTCACCTTGGACGGAGAGGTCAAAGGTCGCAAGCTCATTCTTGATCATCTCCTCGCTGGACTTGACCTTGGCCTGGGAGCTGGCTTTGAGGAAATCCAGCTTGCCAAACTTGGGCTTGTCGCCCTGGAAGGCTCCAAACTCGTCCCACCCTTCAGACCCAGCGGTGACCTCCGACCCTGCCTCGCCGGCGACCGGAGGAGAGTCGGACTTCTCAGACACAGTGCTGGCAAAGTCGCCAAAGTCGTCGTCGTCACCCTCCTCACCTCCGTCGGCAGCGGTGTCGAATCTGGCGAAGGCCTCAAAGCGGTCGCCGCCTCCGCTGGAGCCGCTGTCCTCGCTGGGGAAGGTGGTGACCTTGGGGACGCCGGGGTGGGTGACGCTCTCCGAGCTGCCGAAGGAGGTGGTCTCCTGCCGCTGGGCTGTGGTCTGAGGGCGGCGGTCCGGACCGGACGAGAGGTCCTCTCGGTCGGACCAATCATAACTGGCCCTGCTGCTGCTGGCTGTGCCAAACGGGTCGAACTTCTGGTCATCAGAATCTACAAAGGACAACACAGCAAAGGGCTTTCCAATCTCCTAGTTCTGAGCACTGCCATCACCAGAGAACCAGAGAAGAGAACCAGGAATTCTCTTAACTTTATCACCTCTTACTAACAAACTCTAAACATGGCCACCTTGGTGGAAAAATAAAAACTTATTCTGAAATTTGCAACGTGATATATGCACCTCCAAGAGAAAATAATAGACTTTTAAAGGAATAGTCCACCTTATGAAAATTGGTTATTCACCTCCTTACTCTGAGCTACATATGTGGGTAAAAGCATTTTCGTCTCAGTGCTTGTGTTTTCCTAGTATGGCATCACCAATTTTCCCCATTTTTTAGCTTTAGCTTAGCATAGGAGCTGGAATACAAAGTTGCCAGATAGCAACTCTTTGGCAACTTTACCTTCCAATGCCTATGCTGAGCTAA
>JAODXP020000021.1:17270885-17343385 GCA_027497455.2 Sardinella longiceps | reverse complement strand
GGGCCAAACAGGCTTCTGGAGGGCAGGCAAGGAGCGAAGAGGAGAGATGAACACCAGCATGGCTCACAACTGCAGAAACACCCACAGGATGATAAACACGGGGAGTCGTTTTTACACGGATAGATCAGAGCAGTCACTGTAATGGAGTTGTTTCGCAGGTGTTGACTGCCATGCTTTTTAAAAAGCCTCGACTGCAAAAAAGAGCATTGTTTTCTCACCCATAGTTCTCAGGTCAGGAAAACTGATAGAAAATACTTTCACTTACAGTCGGATAAATAGGTCTGGACACAAATACTGTACGGAAACACAATCGAGACGTCTAGTGATAGTGAAAATAAATTAAAAGTATATTATATATTATTCCTGTATTAAAAAATACACTATTAAATTCATATGTATACAGTCTTATCTTTTTTTTTTGTCCTATTTTGCTTCTTTCTTTGATATAAACATTTGATCATACAGACACGCAGGATACAAACACAAATGCAACCCTAATTTATTTATCCTACAATACTTCTGCTTGGTTTCTCAGCTGTTTTCTTGTCAATTTCACAAATTGGGAAAAAAGGCAGGCACACTGCAGCATAAGCAAGGCAAGATGGAGGGTTCCATTCCTCTGGGGGGGGGGGGGCAAACAAATCAGTCCACACATGAAGTCGGAGGATAAGGATAGCAATACATTTCTCCTACTATACAGGGCTCGCCTGGAGAGCTGCACACCTGAATACTGCACATCAGGAGTGGAGTGGGGTTGGGTTGGGGGGGTGGAGGTGGAGGGGGCAAAGATTGGGGTTGATGGTGCAAGTGATGGGGACTGTCAGGAGCCCCCCCCCCCCCCATGCCCCCCACCACCACTCCAAAAAAAAGAAAAAAAAAAAGACAAATGCTGCTAATGTTCCTTTAAGATCTTCACTGAGAGCATACTGGCCCGCTAGGTGAGATGATCAGAGGTACTGGTACTGGGTGTGAGAGATGGAGTAAAAACACCCAACCAACATCTTTCAACAGAAAGGAAAGGAGGAAAGAACATGGATGGCGGCTGGCTAGAGTGGTAGGAACACTGGTTCTCATACATACAGTACAGTACACTCTCCTCAGCTGGATATGCACAAGTACAAAATGTAGGGGTTTCATAAGGCTAACAGGGGTGGGGCAGTTAAAGGCCTGAATTTGGTGGTTGGGACAAGCAGCCTCTATGAGGTTGTGCGTGTGTGCATTTGCGTGCGTGTGTCTCTGTGCCTGTGTGTGTGTGTGTGTGTGTGTGCGCATTTGCGTGCGTGTGTCTCTGTGCCTGTGTGTGTGTGTGTGTGTGTGTGCGCGCGTGTGTGTGCGTGCATTTGCTTGCGTGTGTCTCTGTGCCTGTGCCTGTGCCTGTGCCTGTGTGTGTGTGTGTGTGTGTGTGTATGTGTGTGCCTGAACGTGAGTGTGTGGCGGTGTATTTTAGGGCAGAAGATGTGGGACATCCTGGTGTTTGTGGTGTTATGGACATGAGAACAAGACCATAATGAGGATCAGGGAAATGGACAGATATGAGAATGCTGGCTGACAAATGACATGTTCGTCAGATACACACTTACTCTCAATCACACACACACACACACACACACACACACACACACACACACACACACACACACACACTTTCAAGCTCTCATGCCAAAATAAACACCCATACCAACACACAAGCAAGCAGACATGATATTCTCTGCATGCACGTACACACACACGCGCACACACACGCACACAAACACACATAAAAATGCAGATGCACGTCCGCAGAAAACAATCCCAGAAAACAATCAGAGAAACACACAGACGGGACGAGATCTTGAATGGAGGCTGAGTATCAGGGACCCTTGAGGGGGAGAGAGGGAAGAGGAGGCGCAACGAATGAATGAAGAATGAATGAATGAATGAATAAATAAAAGGATGCTGTATGTCTGCGGAGGACTGAGGAGCGAAGCGGAATATCACATCCATTAGTGCAGACAGCAGCTGAATTCATCCTCACTTTCGCCACCATGCAGAAAAAAGAAAGAAGAGAGAGAGAGAGAGGCTCCGGTCTCACTGTACCAAAAGAAGACCAATACATGCAACAACAAAAAAAGACAAAAGTGAAAAACCACTATGATGACGGTAACGGTAACGGCAATCAAACAAAGCTAACAAGCTCAGCCAAGAAGCAGCTGATCTACAGTAGCAGCTGGTACTTATTAACACTACCACTTTCTGCTTTTGAAATGTTCTAGATTGGCAGACTGCTTATCTTCACATTCAAAAGGGGGTTCTGTGATCTGCTCTTGCAGGACGAGGTGTCGTGATAAATCGGATGTGCGGGTTAACACTAGACTGGCCTAGATTGCTCGTGTGATAGGCTAGCATAGTAAGCTCGGCCGAGTGACTCTGAAACATGGACACTAAAATACTGCAAGTGTACTACACACTGCTTGGCTGCAGATTGCTATGCCAGATAGAGGGTGATCAGGTATAGCATACTGTATCAGACTACACGGACCCAATCTTCGGAATTACTGTTACACGGGCCGGTCCTGACACAGAAGCTGTCTGTATCGAGAGAGTTGTGGAAAAAATATTAAGTTACAACTGGTGGCAATACTTGAGCTACAATCTGGACACATGAGAGAAAAAAATTAAAGGAGCTGTGTGTAGGATTGTGGTCAAAATTGGTACACAATCATGTTCAAAATATTTTGTTGCTTTCAGCCATCTCCATCTTTCAAAAGCCTCTCCTATACATATCCTTGTTTTATTTCTGACCTTGTTGTGGTATTTTTTGGAAGCATAATGAGGCCTTGACAATGACAACACCACAAATACCACTTGAAATGACAACATAAACATTACTTGTGGGCTGCAACTTAGCTTTTCAAATGAAAAATATTCTGGCTGGACTACAACTGTCAGTTATATCAGTGTTCAAAATGTACATGATTCCTTCATGTCTGGTGACATATCAAGGCCGTTTAATGATTATTTGGAATACATTTCTTACACACAGCTCCTTTAAATAAGGGTGAAAACAACCATTCAGTTGTTTAGTTGGTGTAGAAAATGTCTATTACTGAATAATTAATAGAGGATTCTGCAGACGCTTATGACTGTTTGAACTAGGATGTGTCATGTTTGGAATCACTTTCCTCATCTCTAGACCGCTCATGCTTATGAGGCTGCGTACAGACCAGCACTGTGATACACTAGGGACATATTCACTGTGTTCCATTGGGCTTGTGCTCCTTGCTAAAACTCTTAGTTCTTTAGGTGCCATGAGTTAGACACCTAGAAATGAGCGTTAGGCATCATGCTTACTGTATGTGAAAGAGCACCACAGTGGTCATATTGATATAATGAGAACAGCGTCAGTGAGGCAAATCATATTAATAAATATATAAATAAATAAATACTGAGGGCAATAAATAAATAAATAAATAAATAAATAAATAAATACTGACTGAAATAAATATGCAACAAGTTGAGTTAGCTGCTGTACAGAGTGTACAGCTGAGTTGTACCCGAGGTAAAGGACACAGTGGCATGGTATGAGTGTTATGGGGGTTGGGGTTGGTGTGTGATGTGTGGTGATGAGGTTAGGTGATGTGCATGCAGAGCCAGGTATGCTAGCTGATGCTAACGCTAACGCTAACATCGCAGTGCTGCTTCTCTCTTAACAGGAGCCTACCGCTAACAGGGCCAGGTCTATCTAAGAGAACTGATTGGTGCGTAGGGGGACGAGGGCGGGACTAGAACTGAGAGTTCAAAAGAGAGAGATGGGGATTGGTCTAGAGGCAGCCTATAAGGGTGGAGGCCTGGCAAAGGCTCGGCCTCACCAGAGCAGGCGCACCAGTTCCTCACCTGCGGCGTGCGGCTGGTGGGCGGAGAGGCCCGGCAGGTCCAGCGAGCTGTCGGACGCGCCGTGGCGCAGGTCGCCGCCGGCCTCCACCAGCTTGAGGTCCAGCTGCAGGGAGAGAGCGTCTTCCTCGCGGCCCGCGCCACCGCCGCTGCTGCTGCCGCCCAGAGAGGGCAGGTCCAGGGACTTGACGGAGGCCGTGTCCTCCTTCGCCCCTTGACCCCGGAATGCGCGTTCCGCTGGGCTGCAGCGGTCCGAGGCCGAGCTGCCCGAGCCCAGGGCCGTGCCCATGCCCATGCCCAGACGCGAGGCCTGGAAGTCGGCAAAGTCGTCGGCTGCTGCGTCGCTGCCGCGGGGCGAGGAGAACGAACCAGAGAGGCCGCTGCCCGAGAAGCCGCCGGCGATGCCACTGCTGTCTTTGCCGCTGCCGATGTCGTCGCTGTAGCCGGTACCGATGCCCCCTTCGAGGGAGAGTTGCTTGAAGACGTCGTAGCGGTCGGGACCTGAACTGGAGGAGCCCAGGCTGGGTTGTCTCGGGGGTCCGCCACTGCCTCCACGGGACTCTGACGAGCTTCCGAACGCCAGGAAATCGGCAAAATCGTCTTGCTGCTGCTGCTGTTGCTGCTGTGCTGCCACCGCCGAGCCCACTCCGACCCCGACCACGCTGTTGCCGGAGCTCGTTACCGCGTCGGTGGAGGAAGAGGAACCGAAGAGGGCGAAGTCTCCAAAGTCGTCTGCGGTTCCTGCGGTCCCTGCGCCCTGGGCAGGCGGAAGCAGCAGAGAAGGCGCCTGGGCCGAGGGTTCAGCCTGAGGGGCCGCGGTGGGGAGAGAGGAAGAGGAGGACGAAGCCGAGGAGAAGAGGTCCAGGTCGGCCATGTTGAGGGGGTTGCGCGGGGGCTGAGAGAGAGGGGCCGTGGACTGCTGAGAGAGAGAGAGAGGCTGCGGGGGGAAGGAGGGAGGGGGGAACGTTGGCTGGAAGACTTTGGCGGGGTCGGGCGGCTCTATTGGAGAGACGCTGTCGGCCGTCTTGAAGTCGGTGAAGCCATCGTCGACGCTGACGGACTTGAAGTCGGCAAATCCTTCTCCTGTGAGGAACATAGGGACGTAAGAGGGTTGAGAGAGAGTGTCAGGTGGAGAAAAGCACAGTGACCAGGGATGGTTAATCAAACTTCCAACAACACCACAGAAGGGCAGTGAGAAAAACACACACAAACACACACACACACACACATGCAGATGTTTCCCCAACATGCAAAGTCTTTCTCTCTGGTTCCTTCAAGTTTCCTTCAATGTGCCAAGTGGCACCACAGCACACAAGATAAGAGCAATGTCCTGCCCACATGGCTGGACATCTCCGGAAGAGTTGGAGGAAAGAAAAAAAAGGAAGTCGAGGAAGTCAAAAGGAAAACGGTCTCCTCAGCGTCGCTCTGTCCATCTGGTTGAGGAGAAGCTGAAACCAGCTCCAGTTCAGAGGTTATGGGATCAGAGGAGGGCTGGGAATGGCACCAGCTGGCTCCACAAGACTGAGGAAGGGGAACCAAGTCAAGAAAGACGTGCAAAAACAGCACAGGGGTGGAAGTAGCGTAACGGGGTGGAAGTAGCGTAACGTAAAGTGGGAAGCCACCGCACCGCACGCAGGACTTACTGGGGCCCTGAGAGCTGTGGTCAGTGGACTCTGCTCTAGGGAGGGAGGGACAACAAGCACAGCTCACATTAGCATGGCAGGCCACTACAGATGAAAAGTAGTCATTTGACTAATTCTGGCATATTTACATGGCTGTATTTTTATACAACAATGTTCATAAATATGCATGGTCCCTACCAAATAAACCAATAAATAAAAAAAAAACTCCATTAAGGAAAGGAAATTAAAAAAAACAAAGCTAAACAAAACTAGCTTCTTGACGCACCTAAAATCAGCTAATGGCTGATATAGTATCGACCCCCCACCCCTCCCCCACATCACTCACTAAAATAGGAACATGAAGGGAATTTTTGCCTGGGTTTGTTGAACTTAAACCCAGGGCGCCCAAGGCTGTGAGTTGAATATCTGAAAAGCATTGGGAGAAAACGGTCTGTTGCTCCTGCAGAATCCTAAAGAGGACTCCGACTGAGGATAGGACTCCGCACCTGCAGGTCTTTGTTTGACTGAGGCTCTTTTGACTGAAGGCTTTGTTTACTGATAGAGAGGGAGAGGGGAGAAGGGGGTGTGGGGGAGTTGGGACTTACCTACGGGCTTCCTTTCCGCTGCCGGTTCAAGCGCTCTGAACACGCTGTATTTGTCTCCCCCATCTAGGCACAGAGGACAATAGTATTAATAATGAAAACACATTTCATGAACTTTCCTTTCAATTTTAATTCCACTTATTTGTAAGGAATTTTCAGTTTTTTTTCCAAGTGAACTGTCCATGTCTTCCCAAAGCATTTAACACATTTAATTCTAGAATATAGAAAGGACATACGGTATACATGATGAAACATATATGCCTTGCTCCAATAGTTACTGTAAAGGCAATCTTGACTGAATCACATAGGCTTAACATCTAACCCTTCAATCAACCCAAGTTGATTGATGTCAGTAAAGTCTTTAAGGGTGCAGGCAGGGTGTATTGCTTAGGGTAGGCATTACTGTAGCATTCTTCAGTCCAGAGTTGATTCTGCTGGCACTGCACTGTAAGGGAGGTAAATGGAGGCTCTACTGTACCTGAGGCAGGGGGGGCAGGCTCTGGTGGCTGCTCCACAGACAACTGCTTAAAGGCAGCATACTTGTCTGAGGAGGAGGACGATGAAGATCCAGACACAGGCGTCAGCATGGCAGGAGCGCTGAGAGGGGGAGAGAGGGAGAGAGAGAGAGAGAGAGAGAGAGAGAGAGAGAGAGAGAGAGAGAGAGAGAGAGAGAGAGAGAGAGAGAGAGAGAGAGAGCATGACCATCAAAGGAATGCTTATCGTCCCAGTCCCACTCTCTGTCCCTCACTTTTATTTATCCACCACTTGGCTGTCTCAATATCTCACTCTTTTTGACAGAAATAAAAACAAAAACAAAAACAAAAACGCCCTGAAACCTCCTGTAGCCGCTCAAACTGATTGGTCACCTGTAAGTGAGATAAGAGAATTCAAATGCCTCATGCCTTCATTATGTTGCCTGGTAACACCTGTTTCGTGTCCACATCTTTACCTATAAGAAGGGCCCTCCGCCAACGATCATGATCTCACTTCTGGACCCCCATCCTCTCTCCCGCTCCCTGACTTTCTTCTTCATGTCTTTGCACTCTCTCTCTCTCTCTCTCTCTCTCTCTCTCTCTCTCACTCCTTCTCTTTCTCTCTCAATTGCTCGCATTTTCTCCCCCATCTTTTCTAATTAGACACTGATCAGATGCTCCTGGGAGTGACAGTTTCAGCCACCGTAACAAACAACCAACAACAGAAATCTTGTGTCTGGGGCAGAAGAGGGAGCGGGGCGAGCTTTGTTGAAACGTGTGTGTGTCTGTCACACTGATACGCTATCCTCTCTTTATTCTTTTCCGTTTTCTTTTTCCTAATTTTTTTTTTTTTTTTTTTGTCGGCCGCCAGCATAACCGAAAGATAATTGCCTTTCAGCAGCCTTCTGCCTCCTCTCCCCCCTAGGAAGCTCAAGACCCCTCTCTGAGTGCTTTTCTTTTTGAGGACCCGTTAAACCCAGTCTGGCGCACACACACACACACACACACACACACACACACACACACACAGACACACACACACAGAGAGACACACACACACACACACACGCGCAGGCAGGCAGGGCACAAAGGGACGACTGGGGAAAATGAGCTTATCTGTAATCCTAGAGAAATGAATTCATTAACAGCCATGGCACGGCCTAATTGTTAGCCCTGGCAGATTATTACACGCTGTCACAAAGGAGGCCTTATCGGCGTGGCCAGGAGAAGGGGGCCGAGGGGCGAGAGGAAAACGCAACCGCAGCGGCGCAAACAAAGGCCCAGCTCCGCCACGTCTTTCCCGTCCGTCACCGCGCCCGTCTGGGAGGGAACAGTGTGGAACGGAGCGGAGCGGAGCGCAGAGACAAAGAGGAAAACGGTGTGGGCTCTTTCTCCGCCACTGGTGCATTGTGGGAGCTAAGGTCAGGAGTGGACTCGAACTTTGCGACATGTGTGATGGACTGGAGTGGACAAATCCTTTCTCCATAAACGCACTCTGATACTGTCCAGGCAATGCACAGATCAGGGTGTTGGAAATCATTCTCCTCCTTGCATTTACTTGATGCAAGACTAGTGGCTAGAGGTGCTTACTGCGAACTGTATGTAATGCATATGTAGCCGGTGGCGGTCCGCACTGCACACGGGTCTCAAACCCGCCACCCCGCAAGCTACAAACTCCCGGCGTGGGAGCTAAAAGCCCGAGCTTCTAACTCAGCCGTCAGAAGCGCCCATGGAATTGGGTGATGAGGATTTACACATACTACTAGCCGAGGTAGCTGGCCTCCGTCACACATACATAATATTCATTATGTTCCTTTGACTGAAGGCTTATATGCTAGCATTCCTGCGCTAGTGCCTTGCTAAAGAACCCCGTGTTGGGCTGTCTCTAGTGTTGCACCTGTTCTGTGGGGCAGTCGTGGCAGGAAAAGAGCTCCCCGACTCGCCCTGGAAGTCAGTGAAGGCGTCGTCTCCTCCCTTTGGAGCCTCCTGGAAGTCCTGGAAGTCGTCATCATCTGCTGCTTTCGTTCCCTAGACGACCCAGACAACAACGGACAAGTTCACGCAGTCAGTTCCAGCAACATGATTGACACAACATTTTTTCTATTTATGGTGAAATATAGCAGCATTTTGGAGACCAAAAAGTTTAGATGTATAGAAGGAAGACACAAGGTGTGTGAAAGAGTTTTGCAACACAAAGGTAAAAGACACGCAGGAAGCAGCTGTGTTAAGACTTTAACTTGTCTCAAGTTAAGTCTCAGTTTACGTAAGTCTCAATGTAAGTCTCAATTTTCAATCTCAATTTAGGCTTCATAACTTCACAAAACTCAACACACAAATTGATGAAAAACAAGAATTTCAGCATCTTCTTGCATCCTAAATTGCCTAACAATAGCATTTTCCCATTCCCACCCTGTAGATCTGATCTGTGTGTGTGTGTGTGTGTGTGTGTGTGAGTGCCCTCCTTACCTGCACAGGTGGGAAGTTGGCGATGAAGCCAGAGGCGGGCTGTGAAGCTTGAGGGTTGGGGGCCATGGCCATGACGGGTGCGGGAGGTGTGGGCATCGCCATGGAGATGACGGGCGCTGCAGCGGGCATGGCCATGGAGGTGGCCGGTGTGGGGTTCTGCATGGCCATAGAGACAGGCGGCTGGGCCATGATTGGCGGCTGGTGCTGGGGCATGACGCTGGGCATGGTCATGGCGAGGGCGGGCAAGTTGGGCACGGGGGGAGATGGGAACTGGTTCAGGATGTCAGGGCTCATCACAGGGATGCCACTCTGAGGGAGAAAGAGAATTTGTTTTATTTGTAATGTATAAATTCATACATCAAAACACAATCCATCAAGATAAATGTGATCTAAAATTCTACAACACACACATTTTTTTGAGGACGTTTCATCAAAACGAATACATCCCTTTAAATATTTTGCTGATAAGAGTTAGACCTCAAAACTGAAAAAGGGCAGGCTGAATACAATATGAAGATCCTTGTGGCTTTGTCAGTTTCTCTGGTCCGCTACTGAGCCACAGAGGTACTTCAGCTCCTAACCCCCCCCCCCCCACCACCCCACACCCACACACACACACACACACACACACACACACACACACACACCCTGCCTGCTGTCTGGATGTCCTGTAACACACATTAACACTGACTACGCTGTGCTGGCCAGCTCTGATCTCAGAGAGGCAGTGGAGAGAGGCATGTCATGGCGGGCACTCCTAACTCCACCCCTGTGACCCCCGAGAGCCTCTGACTGACACTGACAGTGACGCTCAGTGAGGAACGACACCCCAGAATGCCACTCCCCCCCCCCCCAGTCACAGCCGTCTGTCTTGTCTCGCAGGGGTCACCTTGGGCTTTGATTGCTTCTGCTACAGGTGGCCTTTGGACACACGTCCAAAACACAGCACGCTCGTCTTCTAGGTGTGAGTGTGTGTGTGTGTGTGTGTGTATGTGTGTGTGTGTGTGTGTGTGTGTGTGTGTGTGTGCACTGTAAGGGAGCAATTAAAGCTCTGGAGCGAGTGGAAAAACACAGGGAGGTCTCCTTTTCTGAGCCCTCGCTCTCTAATTTGCTTTCCAAGCCCTACTTGTCTCCACTGTGATAGAGAGAGCGATTTTAAAGAGGAGGAGAGAGAAGGAGAGAAGGAGAGGGCACAAAAGAAACAGACACAGGCATGGAGAGAAACTACAGCAAGGGGAAACGAAAGAGAGAAAAAGAAAGAAAGAAAGCCATAAAGAAAGAAAGAGACAGACAGAGACAGAGAGAAAGACAGAAAGAAGAAAGAAAAAAGAAAGACAGATAGAAAGAAAGAAAGAAAGAAGAGAAAGAAAGAAAGAAAGGGGGTCGACACCGAGGGAAAAATGCCTGCCTCAATTATTCATTAAAGTCAAGTTTCACACTCAGCCAGCCATTACCAACTGTTTTCAGAGAGCGCCGTCCCACAGGACACCAGAGATTTGCATAAGAAAAAGATGCCTGTTATTACCAGCTTTATACCTCTCTCTCTCTCTCCATCTCTCCTTTGCTCCCTCCATCTCTTTCTTTCTTTCCCTCTCTTTCCTTCTCTCCCTCTCTCTCTCCATTTCTTTCTCTCCCAAGGGCCTGGCTGTCAGCCTGCCAGCCTGAGGAGATAAGACAACTCCCACCAGCAGAGAGGAAAGTGTGTGTGTGTGTGTGTGTGTGTGTGTGTGTGTGTGTGTGTGTGTGTGTGTGTGTGTGTGTGTGTGTGTGTGTGTGTACAAGGGACAAACATTGGATGTGCCTATGCACACACTCAGTGTGGGACAGGTGTTCATCTATGTATTCGAGGAGTGTTTGTGTGTGTGTGTGTGTGTTTGTGTGTGTGTGTGGTGAGTCATATGTGTGTACAAAGGGGCTGTGGTGTGTGCACATAATGGGGCATATGGGCTTGGGGTTTACGTTCACCTGTGCACACAGAGAGTGAGTGCTTATTTGTGTGTGTGTGTGTGTGTGTGTGTGTGTGTGTGTACGGAACACAGGACACCTCTGGTGGGGTTATCTGACCTGCGCACACAAACACACTTTGAATGTATTTATGTGTTTATACGTGACACAGTGTGTCTGCATTTGCATCTGTATACTGGAAGTCTGAGGATGTACAGTATTTTGTATTTACATCAGGGCTCTAAAATCACACCCGCTAGCCAGACAAATGTGGGTATAAATAAATTTTGACTGGTAGAAAAATAAACATACTAGCCAAATTGGCTGAAAGATATAAGGCTTACCACACCATTTCACAAGAACATTGCTGCAGTTTATTCACTGTAAAGCTGAATAAGTTGCAATGTGTTGTAGCCTAGAACTGAACACTAAGTATACAGGACGATTCATCTGGTCATATTTATGCTCCATGCCTATAGCCTATTGTGCGGTCATTCTGGCAAAGTCAATTCAAGGTCAAATTGTGTCCATTGGGCATTTACTTTTTAGCATGACAATGTAATGGAGAGACTGTGAGTTCTGCTACTACTTATAAATAGTACACAATTGTAGTGTAACCATTGGCTCTAGAAAGCATGGAACATATAATCTAATAATGATTGCTGTAGCCTACAAGTTAATGACACATAGGGCAGCAGACAGCAAAAAAGGTCTGAATTTAAAAGTTAGCCGGCTAAATGGGTTCCTCTGTGGGGTCAGGCTGTGAATGTTGTAATCACAACATCAAATAGAAATGTCTGATTTGCTGAGAAAATAGACCTGTTAAAAATTTGGCTAGTGGAAATTTTCATTGGCTGGTAACTTTAAATATCTAAAAGCCACATTGGCTAATGGCCAAAGAAGTTAACTTAGAGGCTTTGATTTGTTTTCCAAATTATCTCTCTGGTCCTGTGAACAGAGTTCCTCATGTTTAGGTGTGTGTGTGTGTGTGTGTGTGTGTGTGTGTGTGTGTGTGTGTGTGTGTGTGTGTGTGTGTGTGTGTGTGTGTGTTTCCCACAATATGTTCTGCTGTGTTGGAGAGTGGCTTAGCCTTATGAGTTGATGAAACCCGTCTGACTCCAAGCATGAAATTCATGCAGGATTAGGAGGTTACCAGACGTGCCTCGTGCACCTCATCACAAATTAGGACTGAGGCAACAGGTCCCGTCTCTGACCTGGAGACAATAGCCGTAATTGGATGAACCACCATTGAAGACCTAATTAGCGTGATCATTTACATGTAAATGAGTACTCGCCACAGTGACAGTGTCAGAAATGTTAAATATCTGCCATATTAATCACTTTCAAAAACACACACAGTGTTGAGAAACAATTACGGTAATGCAGTCGAAAGTTAAATGCTTTAGTCCTATTAGACTGTTTTTCTCATCGCTTGACCCATTATTAAACACGCTCCTGAAATATTCCATTAACGGAAAAAGTATTCTCTGACCTTCGGGGTCATCTAAAAAAAATGCAATTTTCGGTGCATGACAGTAAATCAGATTTTTTTTTTGTGATAGGATGAAACGATACAGTCCAATTCACTTAGGCTACATTTCTTAATAGAGGTATTGCAATAGCACACAAACTATTACTAACTCAAATCATAAACAAACTTGAAGACAGGCTCAAGTATTTACACATAATTTTTGCTTTTTTCTTGCTTGTTTGATTTTGACACTACAATTTCTCAAAGTTAATGCTTTGGATTTCCTACTGTCTGATTCCTCCTGTGTAACCTTATAGAGTCCCTCTATAAATCTAATGCCACACTCAGTAGAAAGAGTTGTTGGAGCGAACTAGACTGTTGTGTACCTGTGCCACCTCGATGAGGGCGTAGACTGTGTGTACCTGTGCCACCACGATGAGGGCGAGTACGGACTAGACTGTGTGTACCTGTGCCACCCCAATGAGGGTGTAGACTGTGTGTACCTGTGCCACCCCGATGAAGGTGAGTACTATGTAGACTGTGTGTACCTGTGCCACCCCGATGAGGGTGTAGACTGTGTGTACCTGTGCCACCCCAATGAGGGCGAGTACGGACTAGACTGTGTGTACCTGTGCCACCCCAATGAGGGTGTAGACTGTGTGTACCTGTGCCACCCCGATGAGGGTGTAGACTGTGTGTACCTGTGCCACCCTGATGAGGGTGTAGACTGTGTGTACCTGTGCCACCCCGATGAGGGTGAGTACGGTGTAGACTGTGTGTACCTGTGCCACCCTGATGAGGGCGAGTACGGTGTCGATGTGTACCTGTGTCGCTCCAATGAGGGGGAGTACGGACTAGACTGTGTGTACCTGTGCCGCCCCTAATGAGGGCGAGTACGGTGTCGATGTGTACCTGTGCCACCCCAATTAGAGCGAGTGCGGTATAGACTGTGTGTACCTGTGCCACCCCAATGAGGGTGTAAATTATGTGTACCTGTGCCACCCCAATGAGGGTGTAGACTGTGTGTACCTGTGCCACCCCAATGAGGGCGAGTACGGTGTAGAGCTCCTCCTTGGTCAGCTTGCCAGGTGTGGTGCGATTGGCCAGAGCCCAGATCTGTCCCAGGGCCTCGCGGGGCAGCCCCGACGACATCAGGATGGGGTAGAGCTTTGCCGTGTCGATGCCCGCGGGCGTCATGGTGAAGTCCAAAACCTTCTTAAACATCTCTGCAGAACACATCATGCACACAAACAATGCAATGTCATGAAAGACTATTCACACACAGCAACAACAGCTTTAGATGGCACACACACATACAGTCATCTGGCTTACTATTGAATTAACGTCACTGATTTCAGGCTTGGTCAGATATTGCTGTATCCATCCTTTTTTCTTCATGTTTATAACACATTTATATTGTTTTAACATTGTAATAGTTACAGAAAATTGAGTTTTGTTAGTTTTATCTTTCTTTCTTTTCATCTCATTTTTGCCATGAGATGCATACTGTTTTTGTATGGTAATCTGTTGTTTGTGTTGCTAAAAGTATAAAAAAACTTTTCTAATCACAAATATTGTCACTGATCATACACCATAATGCCTCGTGCATCTGCACAGCGTTTGCAAAAGGAAGCTCTGCGAGACTCACCTGGGATGAGACTGTCGTTGTACAGCCAGGTGGGCACCATAGGCTGCAGATGCTCCTGCTGGGGGTAAACCCCTACACCTGCTAACAGAGAAACACACACACACACACACAAACTCTTGTACTCGCTCTTATATGGTTGTGTGTGTGTCTATGTGTGTTGCTGACCGTTGACACACACACACACACACACACACACGATTTTGACAAGCTTAAAATATATTTACATTTCCAGACGGCAGAAACTTGTGCTCCCCTTGCCTATCTTGTCTGTGCTAACTCAAGACCCCGAGTCTGTCACAGCGGTGCCTGCCTGGGGTGGCCAATCTTTGTAAACAGCCTTCAAGGTAGTCTCTTGTTTTGTCGTCTCTTGGCAAGAGACAGCAATGCATCTGCATAAATTTCCCAGGGGGGTACGGCGGGGATGATGATAATGGCTGACGCTAGCTAATCTGTTTCTATTAGCTTCCTTGAATAACACAAATCTGACAAATACAAACACGCCGCAGGCTGTTACCAACACAACGTCGGAGAGCATTCTGGGAAAAATTGGAAGAAGCTGTCCCACAAAGTGAGTCAAGAGAGACAAGACAGAGATAGAGAGAAACAGGAGGCAGCAGGCAAGTGGAAGAGCGTAGCCCCGTGTCCTTCATTCATTTGTCCTTCATGGGCCTCCGTAGGAAGGAGTGGAAAGGCATCAGAATCAGTCTCAGACTCAGAAGGCAAAGCACAGAGGAGGGAAACAGTGTGTTACTGGGAAAATGACTTCTACAGTAGGAGAGACACCCACTCAACCTCAACACACAAGGCAGACAAGGATGAGTGCTGACCTCTGACCACTGCCTCCACCACCACTCCTACAGTAGACTGAGTAGAAGACAACAGACAGACTCTGTAGGAACAACATGGAGGCCAGTGGGGCCACAAGTCTGTCTGTCTGTCTGTCTGATTCAGACAGTTCAAGTCTGGAGTAGGGAGGAGAGTGGAGAGGCGAAAAGCACAGAGGTAGAGAGGGCTAAGAAGGTGATTTAGAGAAAAAGAGGTAGCCTGGAGTAGAATGGAGTGTGTGTGTGTGTGTGTGTGTGTGTGTGTGTGTGTGTGTGTGTGTGTGTGTGTGTGTGTGTTAGGTTTCCCAAAGGAGCTCTCTGCTGTGCCAGCATGCTGTGTGTGTGTGTGTGTGTGTGTGTGTGTGTGTGTGTGTATACGTGAGTAGTCTGACTCATCGTATTCAAGAGTCTGAAGGAAACTCTACAGACTCAGCAGACTTGGATGCTTTCAGGGTTCAGCTGGTGCACAACACAGATCTTGTATTTCTTTTGGTTCCTCCATTCACTCAAGATATTCCTTGGGAAAAAAAATAAAAACATTCCACAATCCCATGCATGTGTTTAAAGGGTTAGTAATCTAATTTGGCTTTTCATTTCATTTTCATTTCATTTCATTTACTCTCCCATTCCGGAATAGCCTGCCGGTGTGATTTCAGTGATTTGGGTTTCTGGATAAGACATGAAATGCTCTGATTAGCAGGTGCCTCGGGTGTTTACTAATCAATCAAACAGAGAAACAAACAGATCGATCAAAAGTCATTGCCGTATCATCATCATCAGCCCACGCCTTCCACCGGTACAGTGTGTCCAAGCCTGTGAACATTAGTAAGGCAGAGATAGAGAGAGGGAGCGAGAGCGAGAGTAAGAGAGAGTAAGAGAGCGAGAGCCTTCACCGGGGCAGAGGTGTTAATGTGGCAAAGAGGGCGGCAGTAGCCCAAATGGGTGGGCATGAGCGCCAGGGCGAGGCGGGCGAGATCTGAGAAGAAAGCCCAAAGGTGTCTTTGACTCCTCACCACCGGTGCCAGTAGCCTGGGCTGGACTGTCCTCTTGGCCAGGTGCTGGACTGTCTTCCACAGGTGGGGCTGCTGTTGCTGCTGGTGGTGGTGGTGGAGCTTCTGAACTGGTGCCCATGCTGAATGCTGTGCTCAGATCCGCTGAGGCGTGGGCCCAGTTGCGGGCTTTGGTGCTGGGCTGGAACTGGGCCCGGCCTGGGGAGGCGGCCCGGGAGCCCAGCTGGGCCATGGGCTGGTGCTGTCTGAACTGGACCTGAGCCTTGCTGTGAGCAGTTAAGTCGCAGGACGAGAACATTTTCTCTTCCAAGGAAGGGCCTGAGGTGGCAGGTGGGGAGGCGTTTAGAATAGTGCAGAACAAAGTAGCTCTTTAAATCCCTCAATCCCTTTTCGGCTCCCCCCTGCTTTTTCATCACCACTTTCACTCAGCACTTACAAGTCAACGCTGCTAGTGTATGGGCCATGGAACAGACTGCGCTAAGGTTCTAAACACACCTAACCAGTGTGTGTGTGTGTGTGTGTGTGTGTGTGTGTGTGTGTGTGTGTACTATACTATACTATACTATACTATACTATACTATACTATACTATACTATACTAGACAAGACAAACTATACTAGTAAACACACACTGTATACTATAAGACCATTTCTGTGGCTGATCGGCAAATCATAAAAGCCAGATTAACGTGATGGAACTGTACTCGATCAAATAAAATGGCTTAATCAGGCAAGATTATCTATTGAAAACCTTACATGGCTACACATTATTTAACTCAAGTTACAGAGATCATTTTACGATGGCGTTTATCTCAGCGATGCTTTTGGTGAAGTCTTCCATTTGCAAAGCCTTGGGGCGATGTATGCATCAGCTAATCTGGAGGTGTTAGTTTACAGACTCTGTGGGAACGCGCTGCACAAGGAAATGATGGGACGTGAAGACGTCTTTATTGCCAAGCAGTCAGGACTCATCTATCTTGGTAACAAGGCAGTTTTATGCTTCAAGTCATACTGCATTACGGAAAATGACTTCCTGGAATGAATACATTAACTAAATCCAGACAAATTATTTTAATGTTGGAGCGACAGTTCAGCAAATTCTTCACGCTTGTTTTTGACAACAGCAAGTTGAAAGAGGAAGGCTACCTAATAAAAAAGTAGAAATCTATGGTCATTTGGAATGATGGGCGCTGAACTTTGTTTGTTAACAGAGTCTGTACTTTGCCTTCCACCATATTAGGAGCTCCTTTATGCGGTTTAGCTGCTTAGCCAGTGACAGGACAAGGATTGCTTGCCATTATACAGCACAAAATACCTTTAAGACTTAAGGTTAGACGTATTGACTGCACTATTTCTGTTTTAGGTCTGCTGCAAATGAATCAATTCCAATACTTCTACATACTTCTTCTCCTTCTTCTTCTACAAACTTGTCTCTCTTAGCAAATTACGACTAGCAAGAGAGAAAAAGGATGACCTTTTGAGGAAAAAATGTTGGTGTGGCCCTTTAAATAATCCCATGTTTACCTTTCCCACCGGCCTCCAGCTTTGTCAATCTCCCCCAGCCTGTTGTTGTTTGCGCATACCTACTCCTGTCCTCCGGCCAATGGCGGCTTTAGTGCCAGCGCATCAGGAGGGCACACCTCTCCGTGCCAATGCTACCTACCGGGCCGCTCGGCACAGAGGGCAAGTGGGTCAGCGGGCCCTGAAGGGATTTAGGAGGGTGGAATTCTGGGGAATTACGCTAGCTGGAGCAGAGAGCACTGAGATTTCTCTGCTGATGCCCTGTCCTGTCACCCTTTCGCTCTCCTCTCTCTCTCCATCTCTCTCTCTCTCTCTCTCTCTCACTCACTCGCTCGCTCGCTCTTTCTCTCCGTCACTTTCTAATTACAGGGGAGATCAGGGTGGGTTTGTGGCTGCAGGGGAGAATCTTAAGTGTGTCTGGAGGTCAGGATGGAGACAGGCAGGCTGTCCTTCCTTCCTTCCTTCCCACTCTTTCTGATAGGTAATGTGATGTCTACAGAGGGCAGCCAACAAGAGCGTGATGATGATGATTGCCCATCTTGGACAACTAATGATAATAATAGGGAAGGACTGAAAGTGTGACTCTGTGTGTGTGTGTGTGTGTGTGTGTGTGTGTGTGTGTGTGTGTGTGTGTGTGTGTGTGTGTGTGTCTGCCCTCTATCTTCTATCTTTGTATCTATGTGTATGTCAGTGTCTGGTGTGTGAGTGTGCCTTTCTCAGTGAGACTGTGTGTGTGTGTGTGTGTGTGTGTGTGTCTGAAAAAGTAATTCTATGTACATTCCCAAGTGTGTGTGCAAACTGAACATTTAGGGCAGTTGATTGAGCTCCTGTGGGCTCCCCTCTGGGCAGCAGTGCTCCATATGCCAGCCGTCTGTGAGCATAGAGCCCAGGCATCTCCAGACGCCAGAGGACCACCACCCCCCCCCCCCACCAATCCGCCACCCCACACGGAAAGCAACACACCGTGGGGTCCCCGCTGAGCATAAACGCCTCCATGCTGTGAGTTACCCTCACATCAATAAATATCCCACTCCCTCTAGATCCCCCCCCCCCACCCCCCCCCCTTCCCCTCCCCATCCCATCCCAACTGCTACTCACGAGGGAGGGAAGCGGTTGCTATGGGTTACTAGGGATGGGAGTAAGCCAGTGAGTGATGTGATGGAACTAGAACTTAAGACGGACTTAAAAAAATGAACATAAAACAGAAATACAACCAAAAAACAAACAAGTAAACAAATGATAAAAAAAGAGTGGAAAGAACAGAGTGGTTTACCTTGGAATGCAGATTGGGAGCTGGAGATGACAGAAGAGTGATGGACAGCAGTGGGGGTGGACTGGGATTGGAGGAGAGGGTTGGGGGCGGGGACAGAGCCATGAAGGGGAGGCTGGGCTGTGGGGAAGGTGGGAGGGGCAGGAGAGGAGGAGGGCGGAGCCTCTACAGGCCCCTGCATAAAGTCACTAAACTCGTCATCGTCCTCGGGGAGAGCAGGGGGAAGGGAGTGAGAGGGAGCAGTGGAAGAGGAGGAGGAGGAGGAGGAGGAGGAGGAAGAGTGGAGTGGCGATGAGTCTGTAAAAATGAAGAGATGATGAGAGTGGCACACACTAAAACAAACATAGCACACACACCCACACTCTCTCTCTCTCTCACACACACACACGCACAGCAACACACAAACACAGACACACACTCACTCACAACTGATGAAGTCAGTGCAGCACAGTGCATGTAAATGCAGACAGTGTAGTCACAGCACAAGTGAGACACACAGAGAAATCTACTTCTGTGGGAGTGCACATCGCAAGCAGAGGTGGAAACTCAGCCTCTATATTTAAAACTGCTGAAGGTGCTCGTTTTTTTTGACAACTAATGATAATACACAACTTTTATGGCCTTCAGCATCCCAGAGCCATTGTGAAATTAGTCACTGGACTCCCTTGAAAATGGGACGTGCTGTCTTAAAGGGCTTATCCTAAATAAATATTCAAATAAAACAGCACGACTCTCTTGAGGTGGGCTATCAGTGTAAAACCGATGGCAATGTGGCTGTTTGTGAAAACAGACACATCCCTTAACAGAAAGCAATGTAGCAGATCCATTCAGTGCATCTAAACACTAGTAAAACAGAATAAGTCCCAAGATAGACTGTCTTCTGAATATGATATGCATTCTCTCCAACATGTAGCAAAATATAGCTTGATTGTTAATCCTTTTTGAGCATTGTTTTGGATAAAAGCATCAATTAGATTCATAAATCCAAACAAAAAAAGTGTCAATATGCAAAATGTTTTAGTTTACTGCACTGAAATGAGAATGACACTGAGAAATCTTCTCTGGTTGGAGAGAAGAGTCATGAAAGCACCACTTCCTGACGCGACGTGCACTCCCACAACTCTTTCCCATCCTCACTCTGAGGCGTGAATAACATGCTAAGACACAGTCAGGGACACCAGAGACAAACACACACAGCAAAACTGTCAGGTGTTTTACTTACAGCTCACAAACTACCAAAAACACTTAATGGGAACAAACAACTACAGCAGAAAAGGAAGACAACAACAACAACAACAACAACAACAAGGAAAAAAAAAAATAGAATGTCTGTGGCACTGTCACATAAGAAACCCAGGTGTCAAGAGACAGATGCGGAGGAGTGGATGATAAAAACAACACAAAGACAGACAGACAGAGAGAGAGTGATGGTGCCTACACTATGAAGAGGAGGAGGAGGAGGAGGAAGAGGAGGAGGAGGAGGAGGATGACAGCGAGTGAGTAGGCATGAGTGAAGTGCAGTCTCTCTCGTCGCCCTGTGATTCCCGTGGTGAGGGTGGACGGGGGGGGGCACGACGGGGGTTGATCTTGGCTTAGTATAGTGACGCACAGCCAGGACAAGGGCCAGAGGGGAAAGCCTTAAATAGATAGATCCCTACACAGCAGCCAGACAGACAGACAGACAGTCAGTCTGCTAGCCAGTCAGTGGGCTTGAGTCCGTCTGCTAGTCTGCATGCCAGCTTGCGTGACACGACACAGCACAGCCTCACACACAGTCAGTAGGAGAGCTCTCACCGCAGGCAGGAGCAAGACAGGGAGTTGTTTGTCAACGTCACCACAGGTGAGTGAGTGAGAGAATGTGTGTGTGTGTCTGTGTCTGTGTCTGTGTCTGTGTCTGTGTCTGTGTCTGTGTCTGTGTCTGTGTCTGTGTCTGTGTCTGTGTCTGTGTGCGTGTTGCTTTGTTGGGCATGCCAACAGCTTCAGCGTGTCCAAAGGGAAAACTGCTGTGATGCAATGCCTTCATTGTGCTGTTTGGGGTCCAACAACAGGCAGGACGGAGTTGGAAAGCAGACAAAGAGAAATGGAGCTGCGAAGCAGCTGTGTGTGTGTGTGTGTGTGTGTGTGTGTGTGTGTGTGTGCGCATCTGAGTGTGTGTGTGTGTGTGCTTCTACCTGGCTTCTTCGACTGAGAGGATGGGGTGGGGTGCATCCTGGCATCGCGGCTGAAGCCGTCCAGGTTGCCTTTGATGGCCTCCAATGCATCGTCTCGACTCTTCTCCCCCGTCTGCCACACATTCAGACACACACACACACACACACACACACACACACACACACACACACACACACACACACACACAGACAGACTTTACTCCCACAGACACATCCATCATCTGCCTAAGCTGTTCCCCCGGAGGAGTAAAAAAGGTCCTTAAGTGGAGAAGAGGCGGCTGACCTTTGACCCTACCTTGGGCTTGACGCTGCTCAAGAGGCGGAGCTTCTGCTTCTGCTCCTCAAACTGCCGCCGCTTACGATCCTCCTCTAGGAGGCGCTGCTGCTGCTCCAGACGTTTCCTGATGAGGGAGGTGGGGCACAAAAGGCAACAAAACAAAACACTCAACACATAGAAATACAAGAGTAGAAATGGATGAAATGTAGTGATATGTTATCTTTTGGAAATTCAGACCATACACACACTAACACACACACACGAGCCTGTTTGAATGGGCACTTACACACACACACACACACACACACACACACACACACACACACACAGGAGCCTGTTTGAATGGGCACTTACACACACACACACACACACACACACACACACACACACACACACACACACACACACACAAGCCTGTTTGAATGGGCACTTACACACACACACACACACACACACACACACACACACACACACACACACACACACACACACACAGGAGCCTGTTTGAATGGGCACTTACTGGTGCTCCTCTGCCATCTGTTTCTGCAGGTCTGCTGGGTACTGCGGGCCAGGAGCTCTCATGCCCATAAACTGGGGCTGGCCCATGAACTGCATGCCTGGAGCCTGCATCCCCATAGCCATCCCTCCCTACACCACAGACACAGAGAGAGAGAGAGAGAGAGAGAGAGAGAGAGAGAGAGAGAGAGAGAGAGAGAGAGAGAGAGAGAGAGAGAGAGAGAGAGAGAGAGAGAGAGAGAGAGAGACAGAGAGAGAGAGAGAGAGACAGAGAGAGAGAGAGAGAGAGAGAGAGAGAGAGAGAGAGACAGAGAGAGAGGGAGAGAGACAGACAGAGAGAAAGGGAGAGAGAGCGACAATGAGCAAGAGACAGGGAGAGAGAGGGAGAGAGAGCAAGAGACAGAGAGAGAGAGGGAGAGAGACCGACAGAGAGAGGGAGAGAGACAGACAGAGAGAAAGAGAGAAAGAGCAAGAGAGAGTGCACGCACACGCGAGAGAGAAAGAGAGATAAGAGGGTGAGAGGGGAGAGAGAGAGATAATGAGAGACAAGACAGGGAAAAGGGTTGCAGCAAGTTAATGACAGACAAATAAGAGAGAGATGGATGGAGCCACTCGTGCTGATTAGAGGCATAAACATAACAAGAGCACTCAAACAAAGCATTGCCATTAACACTGGGGCCCTAATGCTACTCCAATAAGCCTGACACACACCATAAACACAAACAAACAGCTTTCCACACAAACAAACAGCTTTGCCGCCTAATGCACTGCGAAAGACGGACAAAAAGACATTCAAGGACAAAGTTCAGTTTTTTTGCACTTAAAGCCTCGCTTTCTGATCAGATTGAAATTCTGACTTCCTCACAATCCTATGTAA
Source organism: Sardinella longiceps (assembly GCA_027497455.2). Lineage (NCBI taxonomy): Eukaryota > Metazoa > Chordata > Actinopteri > Clupeiformes > Clupeidae > Sardinella > Sardinella longiceps. The sequence goes on along the minus strand of JAODXP020000021.1, from coordinate 17,320,824 downwards.
ACTTCCGCCAAGGGGTCTGAAGGAATACAAGCGGATGGACGTTGGACTTGTGTGGACGATGTGATTGTGTGGACGATGTGATTTTGTGTCAGCGTATCGGTGAATGTCACTAATCACTCTTCACGAATCTCACGTCTTTACAAACGAAAGTTTAAAGCATTTTAGGAAAGACTGCAGAAGTGCAAACTATGCAGCCATTCTGTAGGTGGGTGTGTGTGTGGGGGTGGGGGGGGGGGGGGGGATCAAAATTTGGATATTTGCCATTTTAGTTACCTTCATTCTAGTTACTTGCTCTATAAATAGCCCTGCATTGAGCCAGACATATAGTTCTTCAGATCTCAACACACACACACACACCCACATCAGTGTCTCGTTTTGCCATCAAAGATAGAAGCTGGCTGTCTCAGGCAGCTCCGTGTGACTCAGTCAGACGTAGACAAAAGTAAGAGCTGAGGAGGAGGCTGTGCTGTAGCAGCCTGTAGCAGCATCTTGCCTTGGCCTTTATCGCTGCAGCCGCTGTCTGTGTTAAATGTGAGACGTGGCTCGGGGCGGGATGGGATGGGATGGGAGCGGCTATCAGCAGCGGCGGCGGCGGCAGCAGCATGGGACTCAGACATGATGGAGATTCTCTGTGGCCTTTATCAACACAGCTTCACCCCTTGCAGCTTCACAATGAGCAGTGAGGTGCTGCAGTTGATCAGCCTGATGTCATTTACGAGGGCTTAATACTTTCAAATCAAATGTCTTTCCAGCACCGAGGCACATGCATACATACATACATACATACAGACATACTGTAGGCCTACATAGATTCTTATATGAAACGTTATTAATACATTTGTGTCGCAAAATTGACCACAGTGGTAATCTTTCACAAACATAGAAAATTTGTGATTAAAATCAGTTTGAATTCAACTGAACAAATGGTCAAACCCTTATTTATCTTAATCTCTCTCCACATGAGGTGACCCTAATGTCTTTATAGTGTTAAGTGGTGATGATGCCACTGTAGGAACAACATTTAATCATGCCTTTAAGTGTAAGATATAAACAAGAAATGCCTAAGAAATAGTCCATAGGGAGTGTGGGGAGGAAAGTTACATGAGAGTAACGGGGGTTTGTCAAGACCATGGGTGGCAGGTTTGTGATTGTCTGTTGCTAGGGGCCTGACGGTAGCCTGATAGTTACTCTTCTTTATATAGACATACAGTGGTGAAAACAAGTATTGAACATGTCAGTTTTTTTCAGTAGAGGAATTTCCGATAGGACTATTGGCATGAAAACAAAAAGCAGAAACCATATAAGACTCCATTAAAACATGTTTAAACTTACTCAAAGTTTCCCACATAACATTTAGACAAACCATAAAATACATGTGCTGATCGCTTGGATTAGTAAAATTTTAATGTCATTGACCATTCATAACTACTAATTAAAAAGCATGTTGACTTATTGTATCGAAGCATGCTTTACACACATATAATTGATTTCAGTTGGCCCCTGATATCTATACAGTGTTAAGTCAGAGTGGTGATGATGCCACTCACCTGCATGGGCATGGCACCAGGTGCCATCTGGCCTCCGAAGTTCATTCCCATCATGCCTTGCATGTTGGGCTGCATGACGGGCACCATGGGGAAGGCCTGCTGCTGCTGCTGAGGCGTCTGCTGCTGCTGCATGGGCATCATACCTGGGCAGCACAGGGGGCACAGAGGGGGCATTAGACGGGCATGGAGCTCACTGGACTGGGGCACCCTGGGGTACAGTTGGGGTGCCTCCACTACAGACCATCAAATTAATCAACAAGTAATCAAATCAATTAACCGATTGGACCCATTTTTATTTTTGCATGACAATAAACTTTGCCATGACAATGAAATACAGTAAAAACTTTAACCAACTACTACTACTGAAAAGCCAAAGATTATACATGATCTACGTGATGATGACCTGATGCCAGTCATTTTTTTATGTTTTTTATATATAAATCTTTCACCAATATGGAGTCAAGTCAATCATTTTACTCCCAGAACCCATAGTGATATAGATATGATAGTATTACTCAACAACCAGGGGCAACAGTTTATTATGTGATAAAAATGGCTCTCTCTCTCTCCATTTATAAGCATTTCTTTTTCAGAGTGATGTGTGAGGCAAAACTAATGAGTACTCTCATGAGCGCTGGTCTCACTTACTGGCTTACCTACCATTGCAATCTCTTTAGTTAAAAAAATAAAGGATTTTCTTTCAACAAGAGAGGATACATGAGTTGCACTGAGAACACAGTTGACTCAGAGGCAAGAAGAGAGGAAAGGTGCGCTTTAATGTTCAAGCTATCTAGAAATAGCCTCCTTCAGTCTGTTTGTGTCTGTGTGTGTCTGTGTGTGTGTGTGTGTGTGTGTGTGTGTGTGTGTGTGTTTGTTCGTGTGTGTGTGTGTATGTGTGAGAGAGAGAGAGAGAGAGAGAGAGAGAGAGAGAGAGAGAGAGAGAGAGAGAGAGAGAGAGAGAGAGAGAGAGAGAGATGTGTGTGTGTGTGTGTGTGTGTGTGTGTGTGTGTGTGAGAGAGAGAGAGAGAACTATGATGACAGATTGCTACTCTGGGCAGAGAGAGGGAGGGGAGATAAAATGTGTGTTTGCACAGATGCCGCGTCTGAGGACGAGAGATGCTGAATGATTTATTACTGAGGGGGGCAGAGAGAAATCATAAGAAAAGAAAAAAGGGAGTGAACGAAAGACTGAGAGAGGGGGAAAGAAAAAGACAGAGGAAGACAGGAGGCAGTACGAGGCAGTGCGGAGACAATGAGGGCAGGGGAAAATGACATCGCCAACAGTACTGAGTTATTATTGAACTTCACAAGCAGCACACTGCTGCTGACTGCTATATGGGGTTGTGGGCCTCAGAGCGTTCAGGTCTCGCTGACATCCTCTCTAACTACTCCCTTTAACAACACTGTCACCAGTTCAGCTCCAGAGAACCCAATAGAGGAGAATGGGAGCCATGGGACTAGTGCAGTGATGGGGCTTGACTTGGCCTTGGCACACTCCTCTAGTAAGGATATACAGTATTGAAGACCAAGTGTCACTCAAAGGAGCAATTGTCTTTTAAACCCTGTGGAAGCCTTTTTAATACATTTGTATTCTATTTTATTTACATTTCTGGAATTTATGCAAGACAGGTATCACTTTCTGTGATACAACATTTGCAATGAAATTAACTGACACTGTTTGCAAGGAAAAGTACAAACTACTGTTATTGAAAAACAAAAACAAAACACAACACATCTTACCTTGTGGAGGTCCCAAGCCCCCTCCTACAGGGTACATGAAACTGCAGAGACACAGAAAAAAAGTGCAGAGATGGTCAGCTGGGCAGTGGAAAATCACACCAATGTCTAAACTAGAGATAGAGATTACCCTCTTCAAATGATGCACAGGCCGACACCCATTCCCACCCATTGAGTGGACATTAAAGACATAGGCTACTCTATAAAGTCTAGTTAGAGTGTAGGCTAATTTACATTCACACTAAAAAAAGTCCACTAATCGCCTACCTACTACTGCCTAGATGAAAGATACCATCCTAAGATGAATAAGAAGCTGGCCTTTTTCATTGTTGAATTTGACAATGTTGTAGTCAAACATACTTAATTCTATAATTTTGTTATGCTGATTCCCATGTCGGGTAGCATTTTATAATAACCGTCCTCTATAAATGGTTATTAAATAGCTTATTTTAACATCAGTAAGTAATGATTTAACTGTTAAAAGATAAAATTTATATTGTTGTCTTGTTAAGATTACAATGAGGGCAGTCTGAATAGGGCTAGGAATCTAGTCAGGGTGATAGCAGAGTGATATTACTGACATGATTCCAAAACTATTTGCCAAAAGTCGGTTTGCTGATTGGAACAAGAGTGCAACTGCTTAAGTTTACGTGCTTGAGCCAAACACATGATGGTAAGAAGGCAAATGAGAACACAGGCTATCTATGCAGGCACAAGCGCACACACTCAAGCACGCACACACACACAAACGCACAAACACACACACACACACACACACACACACACACACACACACACACACACACACAAACACAGGGTCTCCACGGATGGGGCAGTGTTCCGACACGCTTCAGGAGAGTCAGATTCGATAACGCTCTGCTGCTGTTCTGAGCAACAATTATCGATTGGGAAACGGGCTCGGTTGACAGGAGCCTGTTATGGAAGGGAACATTCTTTTCTTGGTAATTTGCAGCAGTCTGTCAAACACACAAACAAACATCCCAGGGAAGAGATGGAGGAAAAAAAAAAAAAAAAAAACAGAAAACAGAACAAAAATATCACCATCCACCCTGAACAATTTTAGAAAGGGGAATGTGAAGTTAAATGGAGAAACAGAGACAACTGACTTCATATAGTTGCAATGGGCTTTGCTGTTTTGCACAAGTGCACAAATACCCTTCAGGACTGCGGGGCAGAGATGAAGATGAGGGCACTATTCCATGGATCAATACCAGTCTCATTGCTTAGAATGCTAGAACTGCTTTTAGAATCACATTTAGGCTTGTTTGTCCCACCACTTCATATGTTGATGCTTCAGGGTAAACTACATTCATTTGTGTGTGTGTGTGTGTGTGTGTGTGTGTGTGTGTGTGTGTGTGTGTGTGTGTGTAGTAGTGTGAGAGAGAGAGAGAGAGAGAGAGAGAGAGAGAGAGAGAGAGAGAGAGAGAGAGAGAGAGAGAGAGAGATGTGTGTATGTGTGTGTGTGTGTGTGTGTGTGTGTGTGTGTCTGAGAGAGAGAAAGAGAGAAAGAGAGGAATAGAACGAGCAGGGGAATGAGGGGGTCTTATCCAGTTTTATCCAGTTGTGTGGATGTAAATGTCAGAGGGAGATTTATGCTAAGAGGATACGACAGCTGATGACTGACCTTACGCTCAAGGCTTCTAGGAAACAAACAAAAAAAAGTGTAGCCTACTCTCTGTGGCATCAAGCAACTGGTTGGGTCTGGTGAGGCAAAAGTATAGGTTGGGTGTATGAGTGTTTAGCAGCATGATGGAAGGGTTTGGACCAGCAGACAGCATCAAAACAGTCTAACAAGCCCTGAAGAGATGGCATCTGCTTCTGCTGCTGTGCCATTTTGTTTAGACAGCTAAGATCTAGGCTACCTAAAATGACACAAACCAGCACAAGAGACTCCCGTCCTACTTTACAAAGGAGCAGAGGGAGATCATCTTCAGGCGGAATAGAATCTGACTTCAATGCATCCAGTAGACGGTCTTAAAAAAAACTTTTTATTAGTTATATAATTCTTAGATGTCTGAATCATGCAAGCGTTTACATTCAATTCTCAATTTGTATTCGTAGAACTAGCTTACGTCACACCAAGTGATGTTTAGCTTGAAACCACTACAAACATCCATCCCCAACAGTCTAGCTGGCCTTCTCGGCTTTAGCTTAATGCTACGTGACTGAAGGCGTGAGACGGCCTGCTCAGTATCTCTCACAAAAAAGCAACACTGGGACAGCGGGGATTCCACGACATCTGTAGCAGTCACTATCGCTTTTCTTTGCCACCCTACTCCCACAAGCCACATTGAAATAAATAAATAAATAAATAGGCTAAACGAATGAATGAATAACATGGTGGATTAAGGCAGAAGATTAAGCACTGAGCACCATCAACTGTGTCAGTGAGAGGGTGGTGGTGGTGGTGGTGGTGGTGGCTGATTGGAGGGGAGAATGGAATGGGGGGGTGGGGGGGGGGTGGGATCTCCGGTCAGTGGCGCTCTGAAATGTCAGACAGCTGAACCGTAGCACAATCCACAGAAACGCACATACGGTTGGCTGGGTGAGACGTCACGGGAGTGCTGATCAGAAAAAGGCCCGTGGGGGGACTGATTCGGGAGGAGCAGAAGAGGGCAGCGTGCTGAGCGCTTTTTCTCCCCTTGCTCTCTGCGTGAGCACGAGTCGTGCTTGTAAACATGAGACGCCGCTCATCAAACATGCAGGCCCCCCCGCCTACCTGCCCCAAAAAGAGCCTTAATTATTAAACACGCGCCTCGCTGTTCGTGGGGAAATATGACTCAAGTGCTCTGCTACTCTACGTCTGCTGCAGATGAGGCCTGGATCGCTCTGAGACGTCTCTTGGAGCAACAGTTGGTCCCAGGCTGCTGAGCAACTAAGTAAACCAGGCTAGGCTATCACTACACAGAGAACAAAGTAGTATCAACATATCACATCTAGGCCCACTGTTTATTATTCTCAGAAAGTGGATGCAAAAATATCCTCGGGCTATTTAAAGACTTGTCAAGTCGTGCTGGGGCAGTCACATCATGCAGCAGGGCTTTGTTGTCTTCCTATGAACACAGAGGAAAATGTTGGCTGGTAGTTCTAACACACACCGGTAGAAGCCTAAAAAAAACATTCAAATTATTTGTTCTTTTTCCAGACTATTCTACCCAACTAGAACCTACAGTTGATGTACACACTAGGCTTGTTCATTTAGTCTAACTGCATTCATTATTGATACCCATGATACATACACATTTAGTCTGACTGCATTCATTATTGATACCCATGTTTACTTCCAAGCCTATTTTTAATCGTCATGAATAATTCTTTTCTATTGCCAGCCCTCCTTCCATAGGGTGGATTACATACAGAAGAACCATGTGCAGTGATTCAGGGTAAACAACAGGAGCCTAGTAGCATCTTTGCAAGGTGCAGCAACATAGCTGATGAAATGTCTATGCCCTGGGCACCAGTGCCCTCACCACAGCCGTGCCCTGTCCATGGCAAAGGCCTAAGTTCTGTCAGTCTGTCTACAGTGGAATAATAAGATAGCCTAGTGCAGGGGTGGGCAATTGTTTTGGCCGAAGGGCCACATTGGTTTTTAGATTTTGACTAACAGGCCGGGTGTTAACAGTCAACTGGTTGATACCAGTAAATTCTCAAACCTGGAGCCCCACTTTCTTCAGAGGAAATGTTAACATGCATGCATTCATTTCATGAATACAACAAATTTCATAAATCAGGCATTATAATCTAAGACACATTGGCTAAATGACAAATTATTCTGTTTTGAGATGGCTCCACAGGCCAGATTAAATAGCTCAACGGGCCGCATGTGGCCCCCGGGCCTTAGTTTGCCCAGGTCTGGCCTACTGTGATAAAGCCTGACAGGTCTACTAGTAGATAGCAACCACCACTATACAACAACATTCACTAATCTATACCATCTGCCGTCAGTAGACTGCAGAAATGTTGGGTGCTTTTATAGCTTTATGCTAGCTAGCTACATTAATCTGCCAGCATCTGCATTTTTATTTCAACCCATATGGAGACCTATTCATGTTCAGCAGTGGATTGGTTCAGCTGGAAGTTAATTCCATATGCAGCTGAATACAGACAGCAGCATGCACATTGCTGTTTTTGTTTTTTTTCTTGGTGCTAAAAACAGACTCGCTTCAGTCTGTTCCCAGGCCTTGAATTTCAGCGGATGGATGGGAAATCGTATGAAAAGAAAGGTTAGGAACAAAATGCTCTATTTAACGCAAGAACATTTTCCACCCTAAATCCCACCTCAGCTGCAAAGATAGGATTTATATTCGCTCACTCTTCTCTTTTTTTTCTATCTCTCCTTCCTCCCTCTCTCTCTCACTCACTCACTCATCCCTTTGAAACACAGTGGAAGCACTGCCTGCGCTACCCAACCCTTCTGACAGCCCTGTGACTCTGGACCACCTGGGATGGCTCCTAAAAAGTTGACATCAACACTGGAACACAACGAGGTAACGAAAAGGAAAGGAGAGGCGGCGGTGGTGGTGACAGCTCTTTTCTGAAGCTGTGGATAATGACTCAGAGGGAATGAGAGCAAGTCTGTGTGTGTGTGTGTGTGTGTGTGTGTGTGTGTGTGTGTGTGTGTGTGTGTGTGTGTGTGTGTGTGTGTGTGTGTGTGTGCGTGTGTGTGTTGGTGCTCAGCAGACTAAGCACACTGGAGGGCATGAGTTCTGAGCAGTACAGCTAGCTGTGATCTGTCACAAACATGGCGATGAGTCATTTGAGGATACAAACAGGATCACTGACTTTAAGCAAGTCAAAATCAGAAAAAGTCTGAGCTAACCGCTTCAGGCTTACCATATCCACACTAGGCCAGAAAGATTTTGAAACAAAACGGCTAAGAAATCACTAGCCTAATCCCTATTGCAGGCCATCAGTTTAGCACTTAAATAAATGACCACAAAACACAAGATTTCTCAAAAACTCCAAATATTATAACAATGCAGAACCTATACACTTCTCTGACTGCCTGATCTTGTAACAGGCTATCGTGATTTTTCTGTATGATGCACAGATTTTCCAAAAAATGTATTTCAATGCCAAGTCCAATGCCAAGTCCAAGTCCATTGGCAAGTTGTCAATGGTTGACTGGACTGTTAAGACTAGAGTAGGCCACGTGGCCCGGTCACCAGGGTGACGGTACTGGACATTAGGTTGATGGCAGCTTGACCATACGGGCTGCTCTAATCCGAGCGAGAGCAGAAGGCTCTGATGTCACTGGGCGAGCTGGGCTGCTTGTGCTCGTGCAGTCTGCCGCTTTGGCCAAACACACACTGACAAGCCTAGGCTACTTCAAAAGCCTGGGCAAGAGGTTAGCGCCACACCGAGAGGACCGGACCTAAAGCCTCATCGTTTCCCTAGCTGTAAGGCACCATTTGGCAAGGAAGTGGTTGCTTCCTAATGAAACTCTGCCAAAAAAATTAGGCAGACAATGTGGAGGGTTTCGTCCATCCTCCATGTTAAAAACATAGCCAAGCAGATTTGATTCATTTCATTAGGAACACTATCCAAGGCCTCTGCTCTCAGTTCTGCTAGTTTTCCAGGGGCATCTCCAAAATTCCTTTCAAATGAAATTGGTCCCAGTCTCAGGTGTCAGGTATCAATGTTACCTGCTGCCTCAACTGATACCAGACATCCATGCATTATTCAAAGGGTTCAGTAGTGGCCATAGCCCCGACTATAAAATAGTAATGAAGGCGGCCTTTTCATCACAGCCAGGAGATCTGGTGTGATCCCCACAGTCACACCAAGCCTCACATCTCATCAGCATGGCTGTACCTCAGCTTAGGGCTCTCTCTCTCTCTCTCTCTCTCTCTCTCTCTCTCTCTCTCTCTCTCTCTCTCTCTCTCTCTCTCACACACACACACACACACACACACACACAGAGACACACACACACACACAGAGACACACACACACACACACAGAGAGAGAGAGACACAGAGACACAGACACAGACACAGACACAGACAGTAACAAAAGAAGCAGATAGCCTAGATTTGGCAGCCAGGGTAATAAATGCCTAGGATTATTTTCCAAAAGGGAACGGGGCACAGGAAGTTAGTAATTATAAATAGATATTTTTATTTACAACAACTTATAATTTGAAGCAGTAGGCTATAACCTGAGTTTGAAAGTCCTGTGATCAGTTTAGTTGTGTAACATTACTCTCCCACATGGACATGGTGGCTAGAAACACCACACCACATATCAACTGGTTGAATCTAACTGAGCCAAATCCATCTGTCTTCGATACAATTGTCGTCTATTTGTATCAATGTACATATCCAGTATGCTACACCAGAGATCCCTGTCTGGCTATACATTTGTGATTTGCATTATTGGTTTTCCTTTTCACAGCAACATTCACTAGCCTATGAATAGGCTTTACACATAACGTTAGGGCTATTGTCTTACAAGTCAGATAAGAACAACTGTCGTTTGATGGTAACATTTCCATATTTCTACGCCGTCAATTTGACGATCCTATTATTGTGACAGCCCATCTGACAGTCAACAACAATATGATCTAACGTTACTAAAACGAAACATTCAACAGTGATAGAATACAACACAGAGCTAGTGTTGAAAATAAGAGAAACATCTATATTTCAACGTTAACAATGGCTTTTCAACGGTAAAGGCACAACTTTGCCATCTTTGTCTGATGTCTGGATCTCTTGATCATCACTGATAAGGGTAAAAAATTTGCCTAAATTGACTCACGCTACATTCACACATAACTCAACAGACAACTGTCACTGGATGCGGCTCCATCTACAGCTGATTAACTTATGTCCAGTCTGTGAGCTAACGTAATACAATAACGTTAACAGACTTATTCCTTTAGCCCTTATAAACAAGACCATACAACAGTTATCAGTATCTAAAGGCCGCAATTGTCTCGGGCTAACTATGACAGCTAGCTACGATTAGCACCGTAAAATAATGTGACGTTAATGTTAAGGTATGAACACAGGTGCAATCGGGGAAATTGAATGAATGTCACTGGCGTTAGGTTTCCTAGCACAGCACGAATGACATTACAGGTGACAATCTACGATGCTAAGTAATTCCACAACAGATAAGAGTGAGTCACGGCATACAATGATTTTTGCTTTTTAATGGTAGCTAGCATTGCTAAGATATCATTCTTTCTGAATGGTCAAATACAGTGGCTATGTAACGTTAACGTTAGCTGTATAAGCTAGAGATGACAGCTACATAGGCTAGCCGGCTATCATAGTGATTAACCAATATGATAGGACAGTTAAGCAGAAATGCATGATTTAGTCATAACACATGAAGGGATTGTTTTCTGTCCATTTAGGCATGCACATTTTCGCTCAAAGGATCACTGACTACACCATAAATTGATAAAAAATTGTACCTGCCACCTCCCCCTGATCCGGGCCGTAGCGCCATCTTAGCGAAACAAATCTATGGATGACATCACCAGCATAGACGTCACACTTACTTCCGGGTCATATGTTTTCATACAGTTCTGACTTTGTATGTTCATTAAATTATAATGATTGAGGTCTGAACGAATGCATGAAGCATAAATCATGCATTTCATTTGAATATGTTCCTCCTCCTCAGTAGGAAATGGACAATTTTACAGGCAACTTTGCTTTAAATTATCTAGCCTAGTCTGATCATAGGCTCATTCATAAAAGCAAAATTATTCCAATACTTAAACACAATACAAAGTCTTACACTACTGTAAACTAAACACATTTCACATCACATGGCCCTCCATTCTATTTGCCATCAATAGCTGATCCCCAGAGTCACAGTCATTAACCAATTTTATCCACTTGGTGGCGCCATTATGTTTAGTTATTTTTAAGGTCTCAGGTCTATGCTGAGATTCTTGATAGCCTAATGCTATTAATTATGACAGCAAAAACAAAACAAAACAAAAATATAGATCTGCATCATCTGCAGACGAACCATCAAATGTCTCTTTCTTCTGACATTTAACTGAGTGTCAGCCTTACTTGACCTAGGCTACTGTGGCAATAGGCCTAAAACAGTTAGGCCTATGGACAATCTGGACCCAATTTTGCAGAACCATTGATAGTAAAAAAAATAAAAATAAATAAGGACAGGACTCATTCTGTTCTTGCCAATCTCATAATGAAAGAATTAAAGTGGTGTGAGTGCTATAATAAACTCCTGTGCCATCCATCACTAACTAGCTCCTCTTCAACACCAATGCATAGATCACTTCAGAGGACAACCGCATGTAAAGACTACACTTATGGTAATGCTGTTCATTTAGGCTATATCGTGCTTGATTATCATTTCATTGCTTGTGCATTAAGTGAGACTCGAATGCATAATGAGGATTTGGCTTTAAATTTATGACTCTTGCTTGAACTGAACTGAGGAGGGTTTTTTTTTTTTTTTAGGTTGTTTCCATTTTATTGCAGTATGTAGCCTACGACTTCTACTGTGTCACTAAAAAGCTGAACACCAGGAAAAATAAAACAATTGTCCTAATATATAAATTTAGGCCACTTATATCCTTTAGTCCTTGAGGTGTCACTTTTGGGCATTAAGAAAATGTGAGCTCAAATTACATTTTGCACATGATTTAGTAAATTGTTTGCCCATTGTACTATATTATGTGCTCAATTTACTAAATTGTGCACACATTTTACCAAAAAGGGTGCACAATATAAGAAAATGTGCACAAATTTTATTAAATTTACGAAATTTAACTCTAAATGAATTTCTTTAAGTGTGCACATAAAGCACAAAAGAGAATCATGAGCATGTTTTATACAAATCAAAAATTGAAAATAGTGCTCACGCTTTATTAAACCTTGCACAAATTGTATACCTAGACCTTAGAAGACAGATAATGATTTAGTAAAGTGAGATCACGCTTTAATAAATAGAGAGCTTGGTTTAGTAAAGCATGCACAATTAAGTAATGAATATGCACATTTTCTTGAGACTCCTGAATTTTCCTTAATTTTCCCATGACACCTCCAAAGCTTCATAATACACAACTCATACACTCACAGCTTCCTTGACAGGTTCAACTCTGTGCCAGGCACCAGTCAAAACTTTTTTTTCTCTGTGTGTTGTTTCCTTGTTGGTGGAATGAATTCTGTCACAGAATTATGGTCTGTATTTGATTCTTAATCATATCTTGTTGCAGATGTATCACCATTGTCACTGTGTCAGCAATATGTTGTTGCTATTAGTATTAGTCAATGTAAATGATCTTGGCTAAAATAATAAACCCATGGTTCTGGGCTATATTTACAGCAGATTACCTTAGATTCCAAGCCCTGTAAATGAGAGATGGTATTGGGGATGGGGAGGGGTGCAGGCCACCAAGCATCATGTAGAGTTGGGTGAAAATTAACTCAGAGACCCACCCAGAGCTCCTCGCCAATCTCCATAAATCACGGAGCCCAGGCTGCATTGCCCCCATGGTGGTACCAGTGTAGTGACTGCTGGCCGTCAGAAATCCTTCAGTACCATATGATCAGTCTCCCCGGCGTGATAGCCAAAGAATGGCCGCATATCATTTGCCTCCATTTGGGAACAATGACCTCGACCCCCCCTCCTCCTCAGCACAGAAAAAAAGAGGCTATTCTCATTCTGGTGTCTTCGCTCTTTAGACCACTGTAGAGCGGAAGATTGATTCTCGGAGCACCCGTGTGAGTCATTTGACCCAATACCTGGTCACCTCAAAGATATTCAGTGAGCTTGTAAATTTTAGTGAGCTGTCAAGTTTTCTTTCTTTCTTTCTTTCTTTCTTTTGGTCTGCTCTGTCAGGAAGGTTAGAATGGGCTGTAATTTATCCCTTGTGTTATTAGAATTTGTGTAGTAAGTTGTGGGTTTTTATTATGACCACTTATGATTTGTCTGTCTTCCTGTTGTGTCTTCTGGTGTTTTGTGAGGCAAACATCAGTCTCATTGTCACACTAAATGTGGCATTTATGGCTTGTTGATTTAAATGGCCTTTTCATTGAGAACTTGCTTTACATTTTTACAGGCTGATTGATGCATGGAATCATTAGCGTCGGCGCTCGGGTTTAATGAACTGATTTATTGCACTGACTGAGAGTAGCATACTCTCCAAATGGACTACTGGAATACAGTCCAGAAACTGCCATTGCCTATGCTTACACACCTCAACGTAGAGCAAGCAAAGCGTACATTTTAGCTCTAGAAAGAATAGCAGTAAAGAAATTCTCAATATGTTTACAAGCTGTGTTTAAGTACATTTTAGATGTTCAAAGATGCTCCTCAACATGTATGTGGGATCACGGATCATGTGTTTTCTCGTAGCTTAAGGCCTGTGTTCTGTGTGTTCTGGTAGGCTAATGTCTGGTACAGTGCCAGTAACACAGAGAAGTAGTATCAGTTCGAAATGGTGTGGCCAATTAGGCCTGGTAGAGAGCGCCCTCCTGACCCCGCCCACCTGCTGGGTAGCCCTATCCGTTAACCCTTTGGGCCTCAGCTGGAGTTGATGTAGTACCCATTCTCCCTGGCCGGCTAAACACGCAGCGCTATTCACCCGCATACTTCCATTTTCTGTCCCATTGTGCAACCCTGCTGTCCCCTCTCTTGCCAACCCCCGCACCCGGCTTGCTCCCCATGTTGACCTCTGTGACCTCCAGTGGTACCTCCGGGTACCACCTCTGTAACCCCACCCCCACCCCAGAACCAGTCCTCGCATACAGTAGCACTGTACCTCTGCATTGGTCATGTAACCCCACAGAAGTTGATATGCAGTATATGCATACAGCCAGTTTTACTGAATCAGTTTTGCTTTCTGCTATAATAATATAGAAAGCATGTATTTGTATTATGATACAAATCTTTCCTCATGTTTTCCTTTGTTTCAGCAAGACCTCTTGAGTCCAGTGTCAACAATAACAATACCAGGGTGGTCATTAACCCAGGGTTTTCTTACCCAGAATTCCCTGGGTGACAGTCTAAAAGATGCCAATGAGTGAAAGTGAATTTGGTTAACAAAAGCTGATTGGTCAGAATCACAATAACATATTGATTTATGTATTATTGATGAGAAGGGTCTGTTTTCACCTTGTACACAGCAATTTAAATCAGTATTACAACACTCACTCACTGAAAACGGAAACATGGACTACTTGAAAGGATTTATGATGAGAGAAATATCATCATTGAAACAGTTTTTTTTTTTCCTGTCATATTGCAAACAATGGTGTTGTAATGACTTAGTGAACTTATCTGATGGGAGATACACCACCACATGACCAGCCCAATAAAACTTTTACAGGTCAGACATTGCCACACCATAAAAACCATGTTAAGAAAGAGAGGCATAAGACAAATGAGGGTCAAATCTATCCAGATAGTTTGGAGAAAAAAAAAAAAAAAAAAAAACTCTCCTTCATCAGCCCTGTCTCTCCCTCTGTTCAAAAACACAGTCTGTTCAACACAGATATTCACAAGAAAAGGTCATCACAAAAGACTGCAGCAAAAGAACTCTTTGACCCACAGACATGCTTTGGACGAATGCAATTCTCCACGTTGTATTGTAAACTCCCCTGTGTCTCCTTAAGGGATGCTAATAAGCTTGGCTCTGGGACTCTGTACCTATGGCACTCATAGGGCCTAGTTTCCATTCAGGGGGCTGCAGTTAAAAAAGGGCCTGCAGTAAGATCTTTAGTGGCTCCCCAGGAGCAAAATCAAAGGGCTCATTGACAGACACACAGAGCAACATCATTGGATTACAAGGGTTGGCCCAGCAGGATGCACTCTTACATAGCTATGGGCAACTAGCCTTTCAGGGTGCGACTTGCCTGGGTCAAAACAGCCTGGGCACAACATTGTGTGTTTGGGGAAAGCACATTACCCCAAGCTCTCTGGGGCAGCTGTAAAACTGTGGACTCCCTCACACTTCCCTGTGCCTGATGTCCAGAGAATAAAAGGTCTTCATTCGGACAGACACGACAGATTATATTGACCCATAATAACAACATTAAAAGAAAGGTTTCTTTGCCAAGGTGTTGAGAGCCATATAATGATGATGCAAGTGTGTGAATGAATTAACCATTGGTATTGTGGATTCCATCATGGAGAATACCAAACTAAAATCACAAGTGATATTTAGTCTGGGGACCTGCCTATTGCATTTCTCGTAGCGGAAGCATCGTTTACAATCGTCCATAGCCGTTATTGGGCGCTACGAATGTCTAGCATAGCGTCTGTACATACCTCGGAGCCAATACCAGAGCCACCCGTGACGTAAAATGCATCGAGGGCCGTACAAATCCTTTTAGTTCTGCGATTGGATACCGAAAGTAAGTGAGAAATACGTCATAGTACCATGCTCCTCTGCAGAGTGAAATGAATAAGCGAGCAAATGTAACGGAGCCGGCTAGCGCGGCTAGCCGGTGGTAGTGTGTAATCCTCATCACCCAATTCCATGGGCGCTTCTAACATGCTGTGTTAGAAACTCGGCCTTAAATCAGTTGCTTAGAGCGTTCCATCCCACGCCGGAGTTTGCAGCTTGCGGGGTGGCGGGTTCGAGACCCCTGTGCGGTGTGGACCGCCACCGGTTACACAAAGTGCATGGGAATTCCCAGGCTGTGGATTCCATCATGGAGAAACAACTTCAATAGCCTGCCAATACAGATCAATCAAGCCGTTTACATGTAGCAGCTTAAACACCTAAATGTACATTCATTTTAGCGCTTGGACCTTGTATCTAAATAGTTAATAAACACTTTACAAGGGCAATGTATGCCTTTATTTTTTACATTGTGTGAAATCCCTTAAAAGTTGCTTGATATAACTTGCTTTTTTTTTTAGCCAGGTTTGTGTGGGTAGTGGGGGCTGAAACACATAGCGAACAATTTAATAGCCACCAACAGCTCATATTTGTACTATGACAAGGCTATGACAACTTGCTGGGTCTTGCAATAAATGTCCTTCTTTGAGTTGACTCATAATGTACATACAGTAATTTCCCGCATATAAGCCGCATTATGTATAAGCCGCAGGACAGTGTTTTAATGCAAGTAAAAAATAAAAAAAAAACACATTAACACCATATTAACTGCCCCCCTGTTTTAACCTCATAGCGGAAGAAATTGAGCAAAATCAATGTATAAGCCGCGGCTAATAGTCGGGAAAATACGGTATGTCTTCACAGTAAAGGCCTGTGCGTTCTCTTGGAACTTAGAACATTGGGAATTAATGGCCACATTTTGAGTCGCCTGAACACACTGTGAAATAATCTGTGGTATCCTCAGCAAACTGGCACTCATCAACCCCACACCATTCTGACAATTCCCAAACTATTTTCCCACCACAGAGGACATCTTCTGATTCGTTTGTGTCCATATGAGGGGATTTTTGGGCTGTTTTCCTAGACTAGTAGGAGAGCTGCACAGGGGAGGGGTCCCACAGACTCCCATGTTGAAGTTTCCCTCGGATGAGCACAACACATTTCATAAGGGAATTCTTCACATTTTCTGTTCCAAAAAAAAAAAACCTTAATCAACAAGGGTGAACAGGTGGCATATTTTTAGCTTCCATTGTCATTTGAAGATTTGCTCAGGGCCACAACCAATACATTTAATAACAGTAAGACACATGGGGGAGGACTTAAAGAAGTAGGCCAGTAATTGGCCCACAGACAGTATTACTGTAGTAGCATTTACTGTCAGAGGTTGAGTATAGTATTAGAGGTAAGGTCGGATGACAGAGGTCGGATGACCTAAGGTCGGTTGACCGAAACGTTGTAATAAAGTTTGTTGGTGGAATGGACATTGTGCAGGATTTTTTAACACTTGAATGATAACCCCACTGGGATAATATCCTACGCACCTGTCAAACTACTGAGGTGTCCAAAAGCGTCATTTTAAACACGGAACTGTGGTCAGTTGTCAAGCAGGAGTAGCCAGAGCTGTGGTGATCATCTTGGACTGTTTGAGTCATAATAAGTCAAGTAGAATAAGAGCCTATTTTAGACCTGGTAGACCTGATACTCTATAAATGGCTAAAACTGCAAATTCTACCAAAGTATTGGGTTTGTGTATTTTTGGACAGACTAGACTACCATAGTCTTCTCTGAGGTCTGAATCAAACTTCCTGCTGAAATAAGGTGTGTTATGAAAGTGGAGGTACTTTAGAACTTGTCCTCTTATCAGGCTGTGATACAAGTCCTCATAAAGGCCCATAAACAGACAAATGGGCTCAGTGCTTCAAGGGCTCGGGGGAATTGCATTGTACATTGTTCCAACCACTTGAAAACACACACACACACACACACACACACACACACACACACACACACACACACACACTCACACACACACACACACACACACACACACACACACACACACACACACACACACACTCACTCACACACACACACACACACACACACACACACACACACACTCACAAAAAAAAATACACACACATTGACAATGTGACACATAGTGTACTCTTAGGATCTTGGTTCATCAGATAACTTATACAAACAGTGCTTGTCACACTTGGGAAAGGTTGGGAGGTTAAATCTGATCAATGGCCACACATTCCTAACACCCATGTCATAAAAAACCCTATAGACCTCCACAGTGTGACACGAAATAAAAACGGTGAATGCACCAGAGGACAAGGAAAAAGGCAAAGCGGAGAGCAAAAACTTGGCACCAATCCTTTTCATTAAGATAAGATTCTATTCCTTTGAATTCAATCAATTTTTAGTACTCTTTAAGAAAGACAGCAACATGTAATTTTGAAAAACAACATCTTTACTTGAAATGTCAAGTTATTTGTGTACAAGTATAAATAATGATTTTAAAAGATTAATTTTCATATTTATACAAAAATAATACAAGAGAAATCACATCTTTTGTGGTCTTAGTACAAACTGTGAGCTGTAACCAGAATTTCCCTGGCAGTAGGTTGGTCCTCAGCAGATAAGACAAAATAGCATCACAAAAAAAATAATATATATATATCACCAGTGACCTTTAGAAACTGTCTTGACAATGGTCCTAGGGAACGTGAAACATTTTGAAGAAACTTTTCTACAAATTACAGACAATGCACCTTCAATTCATCATCAAAAGTAGATAGTATTTGAGAGAAATGGATTGCAAAATCAGTTGAAAATTAGTCAGAGCAAATCCATTCAGGTGTGTGTTTCACTACAAATCTTTCTTGTGCCTTGTAGGTTGCATAAGCATCTAATACTGTTTGCCCTCGAGTCGGAAGTAACTGATTTGGGCACAGCCCTTTTTAACTTCCAAAGAATTATGGTGGCCACAGGCACTGTTAATGGGAAAATAGTATATGACCTCTTCTTTACCGAAAATACCATTGTGAGGCCAGGTGGTTTGGCATGCTGACATGCCAAAAAAAAAAAAAAATCACCAAGGGCTAAAACAAATAAAACTGGGATCAAACAAATATGCACAAAAAAAGTTTCTCTATGTTGGGTGTTACAGGGATGTACAGCATACTCACCCTCTCTGGCAACTGGGCATGTGTGGAAATTTGAAAAGTACTATAAAAGTTATACCTTTGGTGAAATTTCACAGACAGAGGTATAATTCGTAACCATTAATTGTGTGGGATATGAAAATTCAACCCAGCATCTGAGATATTGGAGCATCTACATTTACATTCACATGAAGGCTGGTCATTTGGGTTATTCTGACCAAGACCTTTCAACCCAGCATCAGTTTTGTCCTTCTTACTCACGGACATCATGTCCATTTTCACATAGTTTCCTATTTTCTTTATAATCAGAATCAGTACAGAATCATTTATCACATTGTCAGGAAGGATCCGCTCACTCCTTATTCTTCAAATCGTGACTGATTGCAGTACCAGTGATTGCATAGTCCTTCCACAGTGTGTTGATAAGATTGTCTTAAACCAAAAACAAAAATCACAGTTCATATACAACTCGGTAAAGCAAAAAAAAAAAAACAAAAAACAAAAAACAAAAAAAAAACAAGTAGGCTACCAATTACATACAGCGGTAGTCACACTGTTCCACATACTCTTCCAAATAGTCAAATATTTACATACCATACACAACAACAGCAACACATATCTCCTTCATATATGCTATGACTGTCCACTGCAGCACAAAAAAAAACATTGAATCTTTTTCCACATTGTTTGGAAGACTTAACCTGCAGGAAAGGCTGCAGTATGTAGAAAATCCCCAGTGTGTGATTATGGGTAACTCACATAACTTCTATACATAAAGCTCGGGATAACTGATTGTCATACAATAAGAGTTTGTGTGTAGTGTACAGTGTAGAGCTAATGCTTTGTGGCGATAAAAAAAAACTCAAGACTTCAAAAATATTTCGTGAGAGCAGAGCAACATAATAGAATCTTGACTACCATAATAATTGAGTTCCTGTGAAGTGTCAACAGCGTCCCTGCTGGTGATTTGATTTGTGTGCTACAGCCACATGATCAGAGTGCAGTGTCAATTTAAAGAATGTTTGAAACAGTGTTGACCACCAGTCTGGCTGTCTGTCCATGCATGCCTGCTGTGCGTTTGTTCGTCACTTTAGTTAGGATCACATCTTCATTTTTTTTCCTTCTTTTTTTCCTTCCCTTATACATTACTCAGCTGTGACAGCGAATACTGTTGCTTTTGAAGAACTTCGAGGCTGAAGAGTTAAGGCCGCTCCCGAGTTGATCATCCAACAAGGAAAAAAATCCAGACTGCTTCTCTCCTGTGCTTGCTTTGGGAGATGAGAGGTAGTGCATTTATCTCTGAGTTCTCCCTCTCTCTCTCTCTCTCTCTCTCTCTCTCTCTCTCTCTCTCTCTCTCTCTCTCTCTCTCTCTCTCTCTTCTTCCTCTCTTCCCTCCTCTGCCCCGGCGGCAAGTCGTGATTTATTGACTGACTCATCAGCTGGTGAGCAGTTGCCAGTTATTAGGAGTTGCCACGGATACGGTGGCGCATGGGTGGAAAAATGTGGCCTCGGTTGCTAGGCACCGATGAAGTCAGGTGTGCTTGTTCACCAGGCTTGCAGGGGACACTGTGAAATGAAAACAGAAAGAACGAAAGAAAAAGGGACAGAGAGAGAGAGAGAGAGAGAGAGATTCAGAAAGAGAGAGGAAGGAAGAATAATTTGATTAGATTTCACGTACTGTATAACAATTAGACTGTCTGATTCATGCTTTACACATTCACTCTACTCAAAAGGATTTGATAAACAAAAACATTCAGTGCAGACAAGCTAACGCAGCTAACATGTAGCAGCAACCAAGTTTTTTTTTTTTTCTTCATTTGTTGTTTGCGAAGCAGAGAACGTGTGCGTGAGCCGTTTGCTTCCCCCCTGAACTTCCCGTTCTTGTGTGTGTGAATGAAAAGGCCACCATGAAATTATCAGCAACCCATACCACTGCCACACCTGACCAAATAAATTCCTCATCCTGCTTGCTCACTCGCCGCCCCCCCTCCTCTCTCTCTCTCTCTCTCTCTCTCTCTCTCTCCTTCTCTCTATCCGTTCCTCAGGGTGCCTCCTTGAGTCCCATTGAAGCTGTCCCCTCCTCTCTTCCTCTCCCCCCCTCCCCCCGTTGAGTGTTTGTGGATGTTATTTTGCTGCTCTTTCAGGTGGGTGGGGGGGGGGCCTGACCCATCGGTGACCTGCTGGTCCAGCAAACAGCCTCACCTGAGGTAGGTGCGGGGTGAGGGTGGGGGTGGGGGTGGGTTATATTGGCCAGGTGGGGGTGGAGGGACAGCTGATTGGTTTGTGGTCATTAGATGCTGGTCACTTAAGAGCAGGTGAGTTTCGGGGGGTGGAGGAGGGACGGGGCTGGTGTGTGTGTGTGTGTGTGTGTGTGTGTGTGTGTGTGTGTGTGTGTGTGTGTGTGTGTGTGTGTGTGTGTGTGTGTTTGTTTGTTGGGGGCTGGGAGTTCTGGGTAAATAATAAGGTAATAAAGGCTGTTCTCCAGTGTCCCTGGAGGGGAACACACTAGCTTTTCACAACACCACCCAGACCAAATACAAGCTCTGATAAGAGTAGCATTGAAAAGGTTTACAAGGCTAAACAGCTATTTTCACCTTGACTATCTTGACTAATAGCTGAAGTTATAAAACCTAAATGTATGCACACTTACATATACTCTATATATTTCGCACATATACACAGCTGTATACAAATGTGTGTAAGGCGACTCTATGCTGCTCTAAGCTGAAAGTAAACATTGTGAGTTATGTGTGGTAATATGTCTTTAGTCTGAGTCGTGTGAGAAGAACACAAAGGGCAAGTGACGGTGACTGGGGCTGGGGCTGCATGGGGGGGGGGGGGGGGGGGCTATTGGGGAGAGTGGTAGAGTGTCTCTCCCTCCTCCAGCACTGTTATGCTGGACACCAGACTGACCCAGGCTGAGAGAGGCTAAAGAAAGCCACTGCTGAGGCTGGTGTGAGGGACTGCTGTTTGGGCTCAGGCACTGGCGTGGGAAATTGAGCGTGTGAAAATGAAGCACGGATGGCATTTCAGGCAAGAGCGAACATCGAGGGGGGTGGGGGGTTGGTGGTTGGGGGGGTGTGATGGAAAAGGGGATGTGAGGCGTAATTGCACAGACACACACACACACACACACACACACACACACACTCACACAAACAGAGTGAGCATGCAGACACGCACGCATGCACATACGCCCTTCCACCCCCTATCCCCACGGTAAGAAAGGAAGTAGCTGGACGCGGGCATGCACCTACACTCTCTACAGTCTTTGATTTGCGGCAGGGTCATTTCCTGATCTGAGAGAAGGAGGGCTCATGGTAGGGAGTGGTGCCTGATCAGGGGATCACCAGGGGATAGAGAGATTAGAGATGCCGAGAGGATGAGAGAGAGAGAGAGAGAGAGAGAGAGAGAGAGAGAGAGAGAGAGAGAGAGAGAGAGGGAGTATCAGTATTAGACTGAGATACATGCAATGAAACAGAAAGAGGGAAAGTGAGTCAGAGAGAGAAAAAAAAGGTAGATAAATAAAGGGAAGGGCTGAATAGAGAGAGAGAGAGAGAGAGAGAGGGGAAAGAAAGAAAAGAAGAGAGAAAGACAGGAGAGTGAAAGGAGGCATCGTTAATCAAGCCGCGTTCAGGCTGAGAGCACAGCTGATTGATTGGTTGGGTCTTTCAAAGGAAATAGGAATTCTGAGGAGTAGCCACACACCCTCCCTTGGATCACTGATTGGGATGTAAGGCGGGTCCGGCTCGCATGAAAGGCCCACAAATTGATGGGGTCAAGCGCCAAGAAAAATGGAAATGACTTTGAGAATGGGCTGCTGCTGGCGAATGAGCAAGGCTGTGCTCTCATTCATTCCCTCCTCCTGACTACTTGCTACAAGCACACTTAACACTTTACCTGCACCGCTATGCCATTAGATACATTCATAAATGATGACTTTTGATGATGATGATTAATAGATTGATCAGTGATTGAAATTCTAATAAAATGTTTAGTTAAAAATATATATATATCTGATATTGTTACTTAGATCAACCAAGGTGGAAGTGCAGTGCCATCCAAGCAGTGTTTCAATGTGTGTTTGATCTCCATAATTAATTGAGTCTAGTGTGTCAATGAGTCAGTAAACAAGTATACTAGTGCTATATTTACCCAGGAGAGACCCCCCAGTTGCACCATCTTGTTTACAGGAGCATCCTAATGTGACAGGGATTACAGTAAACAAGTCATCAACACAACTCACACACACACACACACACACACACACACACACACACACACACACACACACACACACACACACACACAGATATACAGTATAACACAGGACCATTTCACCTACGCCAGCCTTTTGTAAGTGAAAGTGCACTGAGTCTTAAGTCCATGTTTTTGTATGTCAATCATGACCTCTGTGTATTAGTATGGCTGATTGTGGCGCGACCGGACCCATTATTGACTTGAGTTGTTGAGTTTTCCGGAAAATCTGATTTCAAAATTAGACTGAGTCCCAATCAAAAACTGCTCATTCAGATGGTGGTTTGTTTAGTAGATCTAGTGAGAGATGTGAAGCGATCACTGTGGTGTTAATCAGAAGGGATCATGCATCAGGAAAGCCCTCAGAAGCATGAATAGGTCTAGATGCAATGCATGGAGCTGACATTTCCATTTGCCAATATTGTTCGCCCGCCCACCCAACTCCACCCACCCACCCACCCACACCTCCTCCATCCCCACTACTGTTGTCAGGGGTAACGTGGCGGAGATGACGCACCTGTTTGCTGGAGGACATTGAGCTGAGGGTGCTGATGTTGGCGTCTGTGACGACCATCGCCGAGGGGAAACGTGACGGGTGAGAATACTGCGGGGGCTCCTGTTTGTGTGGGTACACTGCAGAGAAGAAGAAGGGAGTGAGGGGGGTGGATGGGTTTAGTACACTTCCAGTCAGACTACTGTTATCTTCCTACACACTAGTGAGTAGGAAGATGAGACTGAGTTACATAACACTGACTACAAACACTAGCAGTACAGTCTTACTCGGGGCAGTATGACCATCTATGGAAAACACAGGAAGGTTGCAGGGAGGCATACAGAAGTGCAGTGGTTTAGAGGACATAGTATCTGAGAGAGAGTGAGCGTGTTTGTGCTTTTATGATGTACACCTACGTGTGTGTGTTTGTGTGTGTGTGTGTGTGTGTGTGTGTATTGGAATACGGTTAAGCATTTTGTACACGCTCATGTCCTTATTCATGTGCATATGTGTAGCCTATATCCTGGCTCAAGTGTGTGTGTGTGTGTGTGTGTGTGTGTGTGTGTGTGTGTGTGTGTGTGTGTGTGTGCGTGCGTGCGTGTGTGTGTGTGTGTGTGTGTGTGTGTGTATGCTCATGATGCGTGTACAGTACTCACTGTATGAGTGTGTGTGTGTGTGTGTGTGTGTGTGTGCACGTGTGTGTGTATGCTCCTGACACGTGTACTACAGTATACTCACTGTGTGAGTGTGTGACGGTGGCCATGAAGGGCTGCTGGCTCATGTGTCCAGGCGAGGGCTGCATGAGGCCCTGCTGGTGGTGGGGGCTGTGCAGCGTCTGAGAGAACTGCACCGGCTGTAGGGCCGCCAGGCTACCCGCCACGCTGTTGATGACCGGCACAGTCTGGGCCTGCGACGTGTTCAGACCTACAGTGGCCACACAAGCACAACAACAATAATAAATTTTGTTTGTAAAGCACTTAATATTAAAAGCAATCTCAAAGTGCTACATTGTTCAGAAAAAAAAAAGAAAAAAATGAAAGCCAAATTAAACAACAAAAACACAAACACAAGAACAATGGATCAGACCAGGGAACTGTACCTAATGTCACTATATGCTGTGTGTTTGTGTGTAACTGTGTGATATGGACTCTCTCTCTATTTGCATAATGCTATGTACACACTTGATGTATTCAGTGTGATATTTATCGTGTGCAAAGGGGTTATTGGTCCTTTTATAGTACACACTATTCATTGGCACACACAGGACATGATGTGAATATGAAACGCTAAAGAATTTCACTCTCATCACTCAATGTCAGTTTAAGGACTTAAAGGAATGCACCGGAGTGAATTCAAGCGTAGCCCTGTTGAAAGAGCTTGCTAAATGCGCTAGTTAGCGAGTGGAACAAAATAATTTGGTACAGCACATACCGAACGCGAACGCAGAAGCGAACAGGCACTTTACACTGAATCAATGGGACCTGACTATTGGAAACCGAAAGTAAGATCTGAGGTTACATTGACTCAATGTAAAGTGTTTCGCGTTCGCGTTGCTGTTCGAAATTCTTTCATTTCATGAGAAATATATTTCTGTTAGAAGGCTCATGCAGCAAGGCTATACTTAAACTTATTCCGGTATATTCCTTTAAGGACTTAATCAAAGCAAACTTTTATCCAGAATTCAAAACTACTCTTATATATACAGTTTACAGGCCAAGGATGGCATATGGGATGGCATATTTTTTCAGGTTTCCGGCTGTACCCTCTCCTCTCGTGTTTACAGTGACACCTTTGGGTGCTATAGCGGACACTGGGGTCGGGGACTCACTCTGTGCGATGGCCATGACACCAGTCAGCGGCATGATGAGGTTCTGGGCCTGCTGGTGAGGATGGTGGGAGCTGTGGATGTTGGTGAGCGTGCTCACAGGGGGCAGTCCTCCACCTGACACGGAGATCTACACACACACACACACACACACACACACAAATAATAAGCATTAGTAAGAAGTAAGAAGAGGAAGCAAACACAAACACAAAGGAAAATGAAAAGACTGTGAAATTCCACCAGCAGTAAAAAAAAAAAAAAAAGGAATGTACAAAACCTCTATATCAAACATGAATGTGCGCCTTTCTCTACCTTGTCTGTGTTTTATTCAATTAATAACGGAGTGGTCACTCAATCATGAAGCGCCTATTTGAATAAACTTTGAGTTAGCCAACCATCACAACTGGCTCTCTGTCTGCAAACACAGTCAACCTGTTGTCTCTCACCTACAGTGGAGAGTACTAACACACTCCACTCTCTGTAAATCCTACCAGGAAAGCCACCTTCCTGGTTCCGCTAACACTCCTCAGTCTCACTGGATTCCACATAAAAAAAAGGAAACTCTAGAACCGTTACATCATCAGTTGTTCAAACATGAGCAGAGACTGTTAGCGATGGAAGCAAAGTACAAATGCTCAGAAACAAAACAAAAACGAAAAGTCAGAAAAGGCTATTTGTGAAGCGTTGGCAGCCTGGCCTCATACGCTAATGTGAAGGCCAAACCTGCCAGTGCCTTGCGCTTAGATTGGCCTTTGTCAAAAGTCCAATATTTGGACAGAGGTGAGGACAGACAGGGGCTGGGAAGGTTGAGGGGTGGGAAGGTATAGGGGTGGAGAGTTTTTGGGGGGTTGGGCGGCGTGGCGTTCAGAGTTTCTGATCATTTTTCTCCTGTTGTGAAGTGTGAAAGAAGCGAGCGAGAGAGCAAGCGAGCGAGTGAGTGAGCAGTCCCGGCTCCACATAATCAGGGCTTGTCACTCAGCTGGCAGAACAAGCACTGCCCTGCCCTTCCTCTAGCTTTATGGGGGCATTTAATCAATACAGAGGCAGAAAGACTCTTTGTCAAGAGTATTGGCTTAGTACCTGGGCCTGCCTGACACACACACATACACAAACACACACACATACACACATATACACACACACACACACACATAGATACAAACACACACTGATGTGGCGTCTGTCGCAGGCTGTCTGTCATACTAATGGGCCAAGGCCTGTCTCCTGTATCCACAAGCCTCACCAAAAAAGAGACACAGAGTGCCAGGTCTATCAGCAGTTCGATACTCAGCGAATAACGACTTGTAACTTTGTGTGTGTGTGTGGAGGGGGAGAGAGAGAGAGTGCACGGCATGTGTTTGTGTGTGTGTGTGTGTGTGTGTGTGTGTGTGTGTGTGCGCTCAGCTATGTTTGTGTATGTCTGTGAGTGTGTGTGACAGAGTCTAAAGTGTGTAGCACTGAGTTGCAGAACTTTTTTTTTTAAACATGTGTGAGTATGTGTTTGTTTCTGTTAACAGTTGTGCCTTTGTGTGAATGACAATGAATAAACAGTGTCTGTAAGCAATGTTAGTGTCTCTGGGTCAATGTAAATTAATGTGTGGATGTGTGTATTTACTGTATGGTCCAAATTTATTTGTGTGTGTGTGTGTGTGTGTGTGTGTGTGTGTGTGTGTGTGAGAGAGAGAGAGAGAGAGAGAGAGAGAGAGAGAGAGAGAGAGAGAGAGAGAGTGTGCATATTTGTCTGCGACCCAGTTTAGTGTTTCTGTGTCAAGTGCTATGTGTAGCGCTTATATGCTTATCTTATCTGGGCTAGGGAGGGCCTAGGTGTGCTGTGTGGCACTGTGCTGTGCTAGAGCTAGCCTTAACTTTCTCTGTGTGTGTGTGTGTGTGTGTGTGTGTGTGTGTGTGTGTGTGTGTGTGTGTGTGTGTGTGTGCATGTACTCACCATCTTAGTGTCCGGGGACAGCAAGCTGTGGCTGGGGTCCAGTGCGCCTGGCGACACCTGCTGTAGGACCGACTGACTGGTCGCCATGCCACTGTTGCCGTGGTGACTGATGGTCGACGAGGAGCTGACTTCACCGGGCCCTTGCTGGTTGTATCTAACACCTGGACAGGTGACGAGCAAAGACCACAGAGAGATAGAGATAGAGAGAGAGAGAGAGAGAGAGAGAGAGAGAGAGAGAGAGAGAGAGAGAGAGAGAGAGAGAGAGAGAGAGACAGATAGCAATTATCAGTATCTGTGCCATATTAAAACATATGAGGCAGCAGAGACACTTAACACCTGGCATGCAGAAAGGGGGGGGGGGGCACAGCTACCACTGTGTCTGTGCCAGTTATAGGAGTCTCACACAACTACACTACAGGATATCCACTAAGTCCATTTCCTCTGGCAGCATTCATCTACTTTTAGGCCTACAACAAATTTAGTCTAGATTCCATACACTGGCTGAGCTTTGAGGGGTATCTTCTCTATCATAGCATCTATGGTAGTCCCTGTCTGAGTGTAGGGGATTATTGTGCTATCTGGGCCTTTGTCAGTGGATTTCTGTAACACACACACAGACACCAACACCTTAATCCCACATTGTGACACAACATTGTCTCTGACACCCCCTGATTCCCCACCCCGTAAAACAAACACACACACACACACACACACACACACACACACACACACACACACACACACACACACACACACACACACACAGGTCTCCTCTTGGCCAGCCAGGGCCACAGGAATTTTGCCCTCCCTGTATCAAAATGGATGTTTGCCAATGCAAGCCTGTCTTCAGATACCTGCTGAGCAAACATTACGCAATCCCCGCCAATGTCAAACACATTCTTACCCAGGGCCACTTGCCTGCTGGCTCGGGCTCCCACACTGTCACCACGGCAATGAGGATGAGAAACAACAGATACACACACAAACTGGCAAATTTAGGTCCATCGCTCACACACATCTAAGACAAGGCGATATAACGACATGTTTGAAGCATGTTGCACACAGTGGGAATGCGGATATGTGAAATGTTGTATATACCACCAACAACATCCCTCACGGCTACACAAATGGCCTCTGGCTTGCAGGGCAGTCAGTAACTCTCTCTTAATGAAGATGCCATTCAGGCCATTGTTACTGTGGAAGTCCAGAATCAAGACATATGTCTATTGCCCCCCCCAGTCAGCCAGGCAGGCAGCAGTCGGCCACCACCCTAGTCCCCCCCCGTCGTTTATCTTCCTGGATGGACTGCCCCTGACCCGTCTCCTCTGTCCCCTGTCACCCCACCCATACCCCCCCACCCCACTCCACCCCGTCCTCCCCTGTGCTGGCAACCCCGCGGCGCGGCTCAGCAACTTGTAAACACCGCCGCAAACAATAAAGCACTCAATCTGGCCGACGACCCGAGTGCGAGCACAATAGCCCTGGGGCTCATAAACGGAGTTTATTTCTCTGCTCCTCAGCCTCTTAAAGTGTGCGGGGCGGAGGGAGGGAGGGAGGGGAAGGAGGAAGGAGAGAGGTGGACTATTCAGCGTCATCTTTGTCTGGACTTGGGGCTGTCTAGTCACTAGTCTGTCTCGGACTAGAGGTCTACTGACTACCGACATGACCCCCCTCCACACACACACACACACACACACACACACACACACACACACACACACACACACACACAGCCCCCAGCACTCAAAGCCCCAGTGTCCAGGAACGCCTACAACTACCATTGGGCTTCGCTCTACTGAGCAGGACTAGGCCAAGGCCTCTGTTTCCACGACAACAAGGGCAATAAAAAAGGCTTAAAAAGAAAGAACAACATAAAAAGCAATTAGGTTGTGTATCGTCTCCATAGCCTTCCTTGTGTTACACTCTGTAGAGAGGCAGCATGAGTGACAAGAACCAGTTGAGAACTATGTCAAGATATGACATTTAAGTCAATGGCTTATTTCCTATACTGTAGGTTGTCATTATAGGAAGTCTGCAAACAATCTGATTACTGGAATTAAGACATGACTACAGTAATTTCCCGCATATAAGCCGCATTGTGTATAAGCTGCAGGACAGTGTTTTATGCAAGCTAAAATAAACAAAACCATATTAACGCCATATTAACTGCCCCTCTATTTTAACCTCATAGCGGAAGAAATTTTGCAAAATCAATGTATGAGCCTCGGCTAACAGTCGGGAAATTACGGTAATCATGCTCATTAAAAGTCCAAATCTATTGCAAATATCTCCTTGGAAGTCTCAAAAGATTCTCAAGTCTTGAAATGAAGATGTGGTGTCTCTGCTGAGGGAAACCATCTCTGCCTTTAAGCAAAGGGAGGGCGAGAAACCTTCTGGCCACAGAGGGTCTCTGTTCTGTGGAGGCCTCTGGTTCTCCGCGGGGCACGGGTGTAATATCAAAGCCCTTCCCCAGGCAGGGCTCATTACGGGCCGGCCGCATATGAGAGGAGGCTCCCCGGGCCCGGCAGGGCATCCCTGTGCCTTTGTGCTCTCTTCTCTTCTCCGTGTCCTCCCCGAGACCAGTGTAAGCAGAGGGCACACATCCCAATGAGCAAGACCCCCCCCCTCCTCCTCTCTCTCCTCTATGTTGGCCCTTTAATGCCTCACTGTTTCACTGCAGTTAAAGTGTTTATATCACAACTTAAAGGCTACACAGTGAGCAGTTTTAGATTATTTTTGTAAAAAATATGTGGTGTATAAATTCATTAGTCATTGTCTAGACCTCTCTCTTTGGATTACAGAGGTTAGGTACCTTTGTTATAATTTCTATGGTTGCAAAGCACAGATGAGCAGTGGAATTCTGGCTATTCCCAAATAAAAATAAAACACTTGAGATAAGCAGAGATCTTTCAGTGATAAAATTCTCGGCTTGGATTGTAGAAACAAGGCCGTAGACAGCCAGTGCTTTAAAAACCTCCTTTCTTTCAGCCCAAACTCAAACAAACAGAACATGGCAAACAGTCGGGCCAGCGAGTCGGTGACATCTCCTTCTACAACAGACACTGTTTGTCCACAGTGGGTTCCCATAGTTCCCCTCGCAGCTCGTCTTTCAACACTGCGCACACACATGGACACACACGCTCAAACACATACGCACAATCAGCAGGTTTACTCTTGGCAAACTGATTATCTTTTTTCTTTGTGTCTTTGATCGCTTGTGAGTCTATATTCTGAGAAAAAGTCCACTTCAAGCTCATTGAGGGTGTTAGAGGATAATTGCTGTGGCGAGTGCAATGGATGAGCAGGTAAAACAAGCATCATAAAAAAGAGGGGGCACTTGCCCGTTTGTGAGATCAGAGGACTTTTGGCTATTTGACTTTGCTTTCCTAATGGGACCAAAACACAAACAGTCACAGACTAGGATCATGGTCACACAGACACACATGCCGCCAGCCGCACACAAACACAGACAACCATACATACACAAACACACACACACACACACACACACACACACACACACACACACACACACACACACACACACATGGCCACCAATGACCTTCTAACAGCAGCAAAAACTGCATGTCCCCTTATCGGCGTCCATTGGCCCGATCAATAAAACCTGCTGGTAAGAGTATCTCTCTGGACTGACCCTAGGATGACCTCTTTCTCACACACTCTCACCCAGACTCTCTCTCTCTCTCTCTCTCTCTCTCTCTCTCTCTCTCTCTCTCTCTCTCTCTCTCTCTCTCTCTCTCTCTCTCTGAGCAACAGAAGCAAAACCATGGCAAAACCATGGGTACTGGTGTTCCCTGCTGTTGTGGCTTGTACTCTCGTAGACATACCTAAGGCCTTGGTTATTTCACACATACCTAGGGCCTAGGTTATTTCACCTGAGGGACAACTGGAGACTTGGGGTGGTGGTGGAGAGTTCAAATTGATCTCATCCTCAAATTGAGTTCATCCTCAAAAAAAAAAAAAACACATCCCTCCTCCTCCCCTTCCCAAAGAGGCCAGGGGAGTTAAATGAACCCAGGCTTCAGTTATTGCAGTCCCCTAATGTAGCACTGACAATGGGCCTCCCTGCCGAGCCAGGCCAAAGACAGAGGGGAAGACAAGGGGGATGCAGAGGGGTAGAACACCCCACCTCTTTCTCCCACCCAAACTTGTATCAAAGGGCTGGGAGATGTAGTAGCCAGGGGATTTTAATTGTCAATTAAGCACGCATAATAGTGGCCGTTGGCCTGGCAACACGAGGCGGTGGCCTGCTGTGCCATTATTGTGGTGGCTCAGTGGCCGACACGCAAAAACAGCTGAGGACGCCAGAGAGATGACGGCAGGATGCCTTGCCTGCTCGCAGAGAGAGAGAGAGAGAGAGAGAGAGAGAGAGAGAGAGAGAGAGAGAGAGAGAGAGAAAAGATGAGACCTCGGGCTGGAACATGGTTGTCCTCGCTTGCACAGGGGTCACTTACCTCTAACCTTCAAGACATTAAACTCTATCCAAAATCTCTCTCTTTCTCTCTCTTTCTCTCTAACTGTTCTGTCTCTACTGAGGTAACTGACTGCTCAGGTAGCCTATGTTGTAGGGAGACCTCCATGAGTAAACAGACATTCCATTCACGGTTTCCAAACATTTAACACCACCACTACCCTCCAAAAATCCAAACAAATAGGGAAAAAGACATTTTATGCCCCCAAGTATTTTTCAGATTACTGACAATACATGATACAAGCTCCAACTTCCTTCAGGCAAACTTTTCCAACAATGGTCACAGCCACTGAATAAGAAACATTGTTAGAAAGAAAAATATATCTAGAGACAACATTTAACATTATCAAATAAACGTTGATGGTGGGTCACAGAACTATAGTGGATGGCTTGTGTGGTGACCCAAAAGTGACCCTGGCACAGAGCAGGGAATAGAAGCCTCTAGAAGCGCTGGTAGCCTGTGCTGTGCTGTGCTGTGCTGTGCTGTGCTGGGCTGAGCTGACTGAGGAGAAGAGATTGCAGGTACAATGCAGATTGTTCTCCCAGTGTGTGCTCTAAGAGATCAGAATAACAATGGCATTTACACAACTCACTCACTCTTATTGATCACCTCTCTCTCTCTCTCTCTCTCTCTCTCTCTCTCTCTCTCTCTGTCTCTCTCTCTCTCTCGCTCGCTCTCTTCACTCCACTCTTTTTCTCTCTGTCCTATCTCTTTTTTAGCTCTCTTTCTTACTTTCAAACTTCATCTACACCCCCCCCCACACACACACACACACACAAAACCCCACACATGCATACTCTCTGCTGTCACTGATTTCATCAACTGTGCTTTTCCCTGTTAAGAGTGGGAACAGCCCTGATCAGGACTTTTCTCTGATCACTGATTTAATCCCTGTTGACAGAAGTGTCAACGATGGGACTTGATCTTTGCAATGAGTCCTGAGACTATTTCCCATGGGGACGGCAAGGCGTGAATGACAATGTCTACATGAGAGAGAGAGTGAAATAGAGAAAGAGATAGCGGTTGGGGGGTAGAGTGCATGCTTGTGTGTGTGTGTGTGTGTGTGTGTGTGTGTGTGTCTGTGTATATGATAGAGAGAGAGAGAATGTGCACACCCCCACGTGCATAAATGACACAGACATACAACATACAATAATCGGCATCTTACTGGGTGGGGAGTTGCTGCTCTGTGGATGATGGGGTGAACCGTGAGAGAGTAGCGGGTTGAGGCTGTGGGTCGGCCCGGTGTAGGCATCCATTGCCAGCTTCTGACGGAAGGCCTCCTCCTTGCGTCGGTTGGCGAACCAGTTGTAGACCCGCACCTCCGTCACCAGATTAGAGCCCAGGCCCTGAGCCTTGGATGGGGACACTCCCCGCTGCAGGCACTCAGCTCTGGAGAAACACAACACTCAGTCAGCTCGAAATTACACCAATAACATTCAGCTTGTAGGCTACAACACTTCAATGCTCCAAGGTCTGCTGAATGGGGATAAGGTAAGTTGCATAAGTAGGCTTGCAAAAGCGCCAAAAGTATTTCTCTTTTATCTTTCAGCAAAGAGGCGTGTGTAGCCTACATTCCATCTGTCTGAGTTTTGAACCAAAGACATTTTAGATAGGCTATGACCAATACAGTGATAACGTTACAACAAACGTTGTACTACTTATACGTACGATATACACGCCTTACCTGTTGCATTCCTCCACCAGAGCCTCTCGCTCCTCCTTGCTGGGGTTCTTCTGCCTATCGTAGGCCTGGTAAAGGATTTGTTGTGAAGCAGGCCCCCACTTGAAGCGGTTCCTCCGAAGTTTCTTGCTGGCGGGTTCGCCACCCGCGTCGTCACCGGGCTGTGCCATGCCCTGCCCGGACTGATTGAACTCTGGGAAAAAAAACAGCACCTGATCCTGACTGCCTTTGTCAGTCATACTGACAGAACCATGAGTTGCCTGGTTGAACTCTGCGAAAATAAGAGAAGGTACAATTGATCCAGGTAATTTAATGTGAGAAGCAGTGAAAACTTATGAATTTAACATGTCATTAGTTTATTTCTGAGTAATAGTGCACAAACTGATTAGAACGACAGGCTGGAAAGCAATAATTTAGTCTATCAGATTTTTCATGCAAACTCATGTATAAGCCCTTTAAAATGTAACAAGTGCTGAGGCAATCCTATGTCATGCAGAGATTGATAGTTTGGACTTAAAATTTGCAGAGGAAAATTATTTGGGCATCAGCAAAAATAGCTGGTGTCATACATTTTGGTAGAGGAATTTGACTTTTTTTTTTAAGAATCTGCAACTAAATAAAAAAACTAATTAGGCATAGGCCTCGTCCAACTTTTCACATGCATTCAGAGAGAGGACCGTTCCCCATTTCAAATTAGCATAGGGCCTACACGCGCATTTAACTGTAGGCTACAATTTTTCAGTTTCTACAAGCAAGCAAGCAAAAAGGCCTAGAAGCAGGGTCAAATATGTACTTACGTCGCAGAATTTCCCGCTGTTTCCTGACGTACCAGGTGTAGAGTGCCGCTCGTTTCTGTGTTTTCATGGGCGTGCCTTTGTTGAGGTGCTGCGAGAGGTGCGACTGGTTGAGCCCGGTAACATCCACCACCTCGCGCTGTGGGATGTTGTGCTGCTGCATGTAGCCTTTGATCATGCGAGCAGCACGCCACGGGTCCTCGCTGAATGAACAACGGGGACAAAACAACAAACAGGAAACATTACTGATTTGTAAATCTACACACAACAATAATAGCCTAAAATGCTTGAGGTTGTCGAATTCTGAATGTCCACGTTTCTTTTCCGGTAAGGCTTGGTAGCCTACATTTTTTACACAGGCCAGACTGGCACTGAAGACAGTGATTTTCTGTTTTTTTTTTTTTCCCTTCTCCCTGCCATATTGAAGTTACATTGCTGTTCGTTTTGTAGGTGTCTTTCATTGAATAGGGTCGTAAGTATGTCTACAGACAACTGTTAAGCACCCTAATAAACGATCGTTAATCATTTCATTCAATAGGTCGTAAATACTTTAAAAGGTTAGCTCATGTGATCATCGAGAAGGACTAGGCCTAATGCTCTAATTACAAAAATATGTACCACAGCCTATGCACTGGTTATGTTTTTATTTATTTATTTATTTTTTCTAAATGGATTCTCACCTATGCAATTTAAAGCCCAACCAAGAAATTAGGCCTGCCTATTTCGCCAAGATCTAGATGTCACAGAGATTTTAATAACTTCCTTATTGTTGCCTATGCTTTAACAAATTGTCTTTTCTATATTAATTTCAATTATAAGTATAAGATTCAAGTTAAATTCAGTATATGCCCAAATTATATTTTAATAAGTTAAATAAATGGCGCTAATAGTCTCTAGGCTATATACAGCCTACATGTCTTGAAAAGAGTTGAAGAGTTGAAAAGTTTGTGATAATACAACTTAGTAAACATGTCCTACGCAGCTTAATTGTAGCCTACGAGAACGAGGCCTTTTTTTCCTGCGCACTCGGCGAACGAACGCGACACCCAGATAAAATGTGTCATATCAAACTATATAGCATAAAGATGGTAACTTACCCTTGTCATTTCAGTTTAAATAGCCCAGTGACCTCACTGTGAGTCTTACTGTATCTACGTCGACTGTTTGATTTAGAGAACGCCAACGTTTAAGCTTGTAGAGATGTTGGTTTATAACTTTCGACAATGAATAACCAGATCTCCATTCACTCTAATCATACGCCACTGTGTATCTTTCAGTTGATGATTTATAGAATAAAATTAATAATAACTACTCCACGTGGTTTAGTTTTGATTTTTGTATACAAGGCTGCATGTTGACACGAATTCGGCAATTACTGTAAATTATTAGGCTTAATTAATTTTACACCAAGCAAATGTGGCATCCTTATAATAGTTAATTTTAATAAAGTGCATGTATTGCTGCTATACTTTAATATGTCTTGATAAAGTTGATATAGTAATGTAATGCATACAGTATTCCTATTGTTATTAGCCTTTTTATTTTTAATTTGTTTTTATTTTCAAAGCGTCATTTAGGCCTTCTCGTTTTATGTAACACTGGCCACTTTGTAAAAGCATCCCTATGGAAAGTAAATTATTGAATATCTTTTTGTATTTTATATTCCTGTGCCTTATATTGGTTTGGTGTGTCTTCCTCATGCCACAAAAGTACCAATTATAACAGTTTTGGGGAGATTTCAATTCATCTTTGGACTTGACGCACGCCGTAGTTAATAATAAATAGATCTTGTTCTGTTGATATTTTGCTAAGGTAAAGGAATACTAAAGTATGTAGATAATTAGTAACCAGAAAGAGAAATGTAGAGATGCTGGCGCGTTGTTCAAATGTTCTTAAGATGTTCATAATTTTAGGCTACATTATAAAAGAAGGCCTTGCTTGGCCTCACTTTTACGCTTAAGTCGCCTTTTATTGGAATAAGCTGGTGTGTGGTGCACACTATTATTCTGATGTATAATTACATTTCAAAACAACGAAAAACAAAGTTTTTATTTGCTTATATTCATTTTCATTTTTTTATGAACTACTGAAGCGGAGGGGACTTGTTGGTCTTAGAGACTAATTGAGTCGACATAAATACCTTTGGCCTACAAGAATTTCTTTTAAAACTGTAAACCGGTGATAACTGTATAGTTATTAAGCCTAAATATCATCATACTCATATATAAGGCACATTTACAATACGCATCCTCGTACTCATTTACAAGACTCTTATTTTTCTGTCAAACTGGAGCGTAACCATCCTTGGACTGTTCAACTCACGCTAACATGCGGTCCACTTCTGCCCTCTGTTCTGCTGCCTCTTCTGTGTTTAGCGACTGGAGTTCTTTCAAAATCGGCGGTGTGTCGAAATCATCTCCGTCCTCAGAGCCCTCGTCCCCGGATAACTTTCCTTTCCCGTGTCCGTTAGTCAGCGTGTGAAATACCGGCTTGGAGTCCGTGTCGCTCCCATTCATTTTAGAACTTGACGGTGACATCTGTAAATTCTCCAATTTAACTCCAAAGCTGCTCGGCGTGGGATCCATGTCGTCCAGTGCTTGGATAAGCACATCTTTGCTTACTCCTGAATCCAACAGGGCGCTTAGAAGCTCCTGCTGCAAAGATGTCAACTTGGACACCATTTTTGCAAACATCAAAAAAGTTTTTATTTAATTCCACGTCCAGTAGGCCTATTATTATTTCTGTGGGTTATTTCAGGTGGTCCTGTACATGAAGACAAAAGATAAAAAAAAAATAACCCC
The DNA here is from genome assembly GCA_027497455.2 of Sardinella longiceps. Classification (NCBI taxonomy): domain Eukaryota; kingdom Metazoa; phylum Chordata; class Actinopteri; order Clupeiformes; family Clupeidae; genus Sardinella; species Sardinella longiceps. Next base: position 17,283,711 of record JAODXP020000021.1, on the reverse strand, counting down.
ACAACGAAATATGACAAGTCTTTTGCCTCTCTCTCCCTTCTCTTTTCCCGTGTTTATGTGAATTTCCTCACAAAGACACCTGCTTGACTCACTTCCCCGTTGGCCCGAGTGGTATGACTTGCCATGATGCTTTCGTAAGGAGGGCAATATAACCAATGCTAATGAGGGGGCAGGGAACAGCGGCCCTCCATGCAAATGGTGCAAAGCAGAGCGGACTGTGTTGACTGAGCCGTAGGTATATAGACAGTGTTTACACACTGCGCTCAGGGCGCTTTTATTGGCCACCATTATCGGCCAAACTTAGTGAACTTTGGACCCTGTTGCCTACTTTCGTTAAATGGGCGGGACAAAGAATTATTATTATTATTATTATTATTATTATTATTATTATTATTATTATTATTATTGTGAGGTTTGAAAAATGTGAAGGGTGTCAAAATGGTAGTGTATGTATCTTTATTAAGACCAAAGGACTTGATATAGGCTGGATAAAATTGGAGCACTTATGTCTTTTGAGAATCCCATGTCTAACAATACATTTAATCAATTGCATAGGCTAATAGCCTGCTTTTGATCATTGTTGTTCTTTTCTATTCATCTCGGCAACAGCAAGGATGTGCTACGACCGTGATGGATAAACTCCTCAAACAGCCTGTGAATAAACACTTGTAAGGCGGCACAGTTCGCGGACAGACCATCGCTCTGATCCCGGGCAGTTCAAACGCTGCTATGACAGAATAGGGCGCATGGAGGTGGTCGGTGACCCCCGGTGCGCGCAAGCAGGTGCCTCTGAATTCTACAGCAAAGCATAGAAGCTAACATGGTGACCTTTACTTGACTTGACAGGGCAAGTTGCAGCTTTCACTATTGAAGACAGCGGAATATTTTTTTTTTTTTAAAATCATACCTAGGCTATACAATAAAGGCAGTCATTAGTTTAAGCACTTTATAACGCCATATGAAATAAGATGTGCAACCATATTAATTAATTTTTGCAGCATAAAAATGAATGTTTTAAAATAATATAAATAGCTGACTTTAAAATATATAACATATAGTTTTAACATCAGGGACAATTAAAAATATTCCATAATTCGTCATACCAAATGTCATATTAATTCAGCCTATTTTTTTTCCTCTATGCATTCCAAGCTTCCAGATGATTTGGAGATCTTATTTACATTCTTTTCTGGATGTAGTCCAAATGGGTGTACGCACCTATACAAAGTATAAGATTGGTGGTACGTAGTAGTGGTAAATGAAGCGGGTTTCTGCTTATCAAAACCCATATTAAAAATAAGTCGCATGCATTGCTTAAGTAAAAACACATATAGCAACAATATGGCATGGGGAATGAGCGATGAGGAGATTGGGATAGCTGGGGAGTGGAGTCTGCTGCTAACCATCCACCAAACTGTAATTTAGCCTAATCAATGGCACTCATCACGGATCACCAAATTTCCTGTAAAAGTTCCCTATGTAGGTTTGAGAACGCCCTGTGTACATCGAGCCTGCGAAAACTGACATCGATCCATAATTGGGACAGAGGTGATGCACGTTTAAGACTGTTCTCAATATCTGTCAACCAAAGCGTCGCCGCAAGTGACAGCCCTGTCAGATAGCACTATTTGTCCTTCCAAGGATAAAGGGCAATAAAGTAGTTTCTTGAAAATGGGGTTGCGGGTGTATAGTAATTTGCCATCAGTCGAAATTACAGGCCCAATCCTAAACAACTCAAGTCAAATCTTTCTCTTTGGGCGTGGAGAAAAGAGGAGATAACCTAGAGGGTCATTTTAGGGCCAGCTCTTTCACATAACCTATAAGTGGATGCATGAGCCTGCACGCTTCATTGCAAGTGGAACTATTCGTTTTGTAAAAAAAAAAAAAAAAATGTCAAAGTAGACTAAAAGAAATCATAATTGTTCATTTAAACTTTTTTTTTAAATTAACAGTTAAGGATCCACAGAGAGAGAGAGAGAAAGAGAGAGAGAGAGACTGTTGAGAAATTTATTATCGCATTGTGTATACCTAACCTAGAGATAGCCTACTACTTTGTCATTTTTGGCTTACTGAAATGCCAGCGCACAACTCTTGGACACTGTTTTTGCGTTACGAACATGTCAACCATTAACAACAAATAATAACAAAACGCAAAATGGACTGTCCAAAGCGCAGGCCATCTGCCCTCTTGTGAAAGCACTCGGGGTACTTGAGCGTGTCGAGGAACACTGAGAAGGCGACGCGTTCTCACATGGATTGCAGACAGGATTGGGCAACCAAGGAGCAAGATGTTGAGTAAAGGCAGTGCTGTGCATCCCAGACCCAGACAATAAAAAATAACCGTTCATTAATCCATTGTGATTCTCCTTGGGACCAAACACTAAAACAATATTTATCACTTAAATTTAATTTAGAGACATGCTCTCTATGTGTTCATTCATATTGCTGTTACCGTAATAGCCTACTATGTTCATGGATTCATGGGTCGATGAGGAATATAAAATTTGGGCATATGCAAATGTAACTTCCTTTTCGGATGCTAGGATGCCTTCAGTTCTTCACACAAACCCTTATGCTATATGGTAGCGACAGGCTTGCTTTAGATTTATCTTCAAAAATATATCCTCACTCAGTCAATAAAATCTGTTTATCAAATATCTCTCCTTTGATCATTTAATCAATATTCTCATATCCTAGTCAAACATTTTCCAAAATTTCCCTGTTCTTATAGTCTTTGTGGATTGGAGCTGTTGAGTTTTCTGACATAGGAAATGAACAGGTGTTCTTAAAAGGTTCAAGGGATGATTTTGTGTTTTTCTTTATATTCTTTAATCTGACTAAATACATTTAAGATAATTATGTAAATGACAAAAATGAACAAATATTGTCTCTTGAATCAGCTTGTCCTCACGCTTTGCATGTTAAAAAAGGGAAAATGCATACCCGGCTGGAAAGCCAGATCTGTCTGGTTTGGTCATGCTGTCTCTTCCCAGCAGTAATGGGAAGGTAATGAGTCCAGAGGTTTGGGGAAACTGAGCTTGGCCAGTGACCCACACATCTCCTGTCAGCCATTTGCATCGTGTATGTTACCTCCCTCAACCTCAGATCTCTCTCTCTCTCTCTCTCTCTCTCTCTCTCTCTCTCTCTCTCTCTCACACACACACACACACACACACACACACACACACACACAAACTCACTCACACACAATTGCATATAAATAAAGGACACACACTTTCACACGAACATATTCAGATTGCATCAAACTCTCTCTCTCTCTCTCTCTCTCTCTCTCTCTCTCTCTCTCTCTCACACACACACACACACACACACACACACACACACACAAAACACAGTCATACGTGAAAACACAAACACATAGTCATTCTAGGTTGGGGCAGAGTGCAGATCATTTGGAAAGTTTCGGGCAGGAAAGGGCACGGCGTGTGCGTGAGTCTGAGCCGGTGGTGACCATGTTCCGTTCCACCCAGTGATCTGGACCTTACCCTCCGCTCGCCTCCGTCACCCCTCACCTTTGGGCTCCTCCATCCCACTCACGGCCCGCTCTTCATCTTTCTTTTCAGATTAACACTGCTGTCTTACTGCGCTGACAACTATTGCTGTTGATTTGATCTGATATTATATCGCCTTTTTGGTGCCCTAGGCCAGACTTGAGTTTTGCCCCCCCCTTTTCTAAAAATACAGGAGAAAAACTAAAGAAAAAAAAGTAAGAAATGTATTGTGATGCCCCCCTGATATTTGGTGCCCTAGGCGGCCGCCTTGTTTGTCTATGCCTAGAGCCGGCCCTGTATTATATCATCACACGTCATATCTCAACTTTTACACAATGATTTTGAAAAACATAGCCATGGATACGAGCCCATTTTCCACCAATAAGACAATCTGCTCAAAAAAGATGCCCATCTAGTTAGTGTGACATATTTGTCAATAGCATTAAGCACTATAAATAGCATATAAATGTTTTGAATATGAATACGAACTGCTAACCGCAGTTTATCTAAACTGCTGTCACTTCACTTACAACTGGCTGAATCTTGGCATTTTCATTTTGTTTTGCCCACATGTCTCTCATACATCCAAATGCTCCAGTTTGCACCGGATATCAGAACAGAATGTCCCAGTGGAAATACAACATGTTACAATGGAAGTGGAGTGAAAACATTTGTCTAAATTGGCTAATGTTTTGCTTGATGTTTCACTGAAAACTTTTTTTTAGGGTTTAAGCAATTGGGAAAATGGTTCTATGATATGCCTGATGTTTAGAAGTCATTACTATACACCCCATCCTATACATTATAGATGCTAATGTTACCGTGAATCAGGGCCGGACTGGGACCAAAAATGGCCCGGGCATCTTTGGACATTTTTTTCGGACTACAATTTTTTTCAATAATAATAACGTTGTAGCTAGCTAAAATAACACTGTAAGTTGGATATATTGCACGAACACAATAGATTTAATTAAACTAGCCCAATATTCTTTATGAAAATTATGAGCAAATGACAGCATCGGCCCAAAAATGGCCGTCGGCCAACCGGGCATTGCCCTGTATGCCCTATGGCCAGTCCATGCCTGCCGTGAATCATGTATTGTAGACACCACTTGCTTGCCCTTACATTAGTGATTGCCACTTGCTTCCCCTAGTGATCATCAGCACATCAGCATACATACAGTAGCAGCTCACCTTCCCTGGAGATATTCCAAGTAGGTGGTTCAATGCCTAAATTAACCCATGAGAAAGATCTTGGAATAGCATGTTGTCACTCAGGCATGGACTGGCCATAGGGCTTACAGGCCACCGGTGGGCTGACAGTCATTTTTGGGCCAGTGCTGTTTCTACTCATAATTTTCAGAAAGGATATAGTTTAATTAAATCTCTCATGTTCATGCAATATGTCCAACTTACAGTGTTATTTTAGCTAGCCACAACGTTATTATTATTGAATAAAATCATGGCGGGCCGCCAAAATGCCTGGGCCATTTTTTTGTCCAAGTCCAGCCCTGTTGTCAATCTGGAAAAGCTGCATTTAGTGGATATGTTTCATCATCTTGGAATGGCTTGCAACTCAGTCTTGAACTTGATTCATTTGTTAATCCATTTGAAAAAGATTATTGGCACGCACATTCATGTACGTCTTTAACTGATTGTTTGTTATGATAATGTATATGTTTTATAGACCTATGCATATTTACTCAGTATCATTGTAAAAACTTACCACTGCTTCTGCTCAGATTTGCTTCTTACTTGGAATAACCATTTAATTTTTTCCATCAAAAAGGTTGTAGACCGACATCTCATATTTACTTGGAATAACCATTTATTTTTTTTCCATCAAAAAGGTTGTAGACTGACATCTCATATTTTGTCACTAGCAACCCACATCTGTTCTCTGTTGAATGCAGTTGAGGTTACAACCCTAAAAGAAGCTGTTCAAAAATAAAGCAGCTGTTCAAAAATGTGTTTGTTTCATCCATCCCTCCTGAGTGGGTCAGTTGAAACAGGCATGTGGGGCAAAGGAAACAGTTTGTTAAATTCCTGTAAATAAGTATAATATTATACGAATCATAACAAATATAAATTTTCAAATGTGTCATTTGAGATTGTTTACTGTTTTGACATACTCCACCATACATACAGTAACTGTAGCTGTTTCAACTGTTTCAATAGCAGGCTACAAGCAAGTTTGGGATTGGGAAGAGCAAGACTTGGGCTACTGAGCAAGCATAAAGTTGAAAAATTTTATGAAAAATAGGTGTCAGTATTTTAAAAATTCAATTCAATTAAATTCAAAAACTCATCTTCATTACTGTAGCGAAGGGAGAGAGCAGTGACCCCACCTGGTCTCGAACTGTGGTCTCCAGGGTCGCTAAACGTGCAACTTGACCGCAGCGCCTAAGAGTCAGGCTTGCTGGTATGGTCAGAGCCAGTCAGAGTGCATACTCAACCGTAGTGACGGTACTCTGTCACACTGCCTTCCCCTTCGGGAAGCGCACCCATGCGCTTCACATATACTAGCGTCCCTCACGCATTCACCAGCCGTACTTCTCCCATCCCAGGGCGCCCCACATTCTAGTGCTTCACCCATCTCTGGGGTCCCTCACACCGGGGTTAACGTATCCTGGAGGTCCCTCATACAGCTCGCACATTGGGTACACCTCCAATGACCTCACGGTAGCCATCCCACTTCTGACACCATATATGTAGCGCAGAGAGACATAGTAGTGACCTCACCCGACCTCGAACCCAGGTCTCCGGAATGGTAAACGTGCAACTTGAGCAGTCAAAGCGCATACTCAACCGACGGTACTCCCAATTACACTCTGAGAAAATCACAATGTTTTATTTGTCCCCAAGCATTTTAATTACTTAATCTTACATACTTCTTCCTTTGTACTTGGTAGCTCCATGGCAATGGCTGTTAATAGACCTTTTAACCTGAGGGGTTTTCACTGAAGTAATCAGATGTGTGAAAAAAGAAACACAGATGGTGATTGAATCATCCACCCAAGGCATGAGATTAATGGGGGATGATCCACATGCATTACTTTTGATGAAGTAAGGATGCTTTTTAAAATAATTGTAGCTATTTTCTTTGCCCACCACTAATCATTTTGTACCATTTTGAACCATTGGTTACTGATTGTAATCAGAATCTCATATAGGATAACCAGTTCATGATAACTGGTCCTCTTAGTCCTTTAGACACATTTAAAACTAACTCCAATGTTAGCAGTCTTGTCTGTGTAAGACTGAAATGTTCTGGTTGCCCCACTTGCCCAAAACGAACCCAACCCAATAATCCCAGAGAGACTCATAGCATCATGCCAGAATACAGCAGAACTCTTTCTCTTTGGCCCTAGTGATATACCAGATGTACCAGAGAGATAGGGAGAGAGAGAGAGAGAGAGAGAGAGAGACCCCAAAAATGTTTTTGCTCTTCCTGATGTCCTACACTTAGAATGCTCCAGCATGACAAGGACCAATGAGTGCCCGAGCCGAGCCGAGCCCTGCCCTGTCGACAAACATGACCTGTAGCTGGTCCCGCTATTGCCTGCATGCTTGGAACAGGCAGGGACTGCCAGAGCATTAGCCCCCGCAGGCTATGTGACAAGGAGACTGTGTTGGCTCGGTCAACACACGCCTGTGGGCCTTTTTGCTTGAAGGAGGCCGAAAAAGTCTCTGTCTTGTTTGCTTTTGTGAGGGGTGTGTGTGTGTGTACGTATTATGTGTGTGTGTGTGTGTGTGTGTGTGTGTGTGTGTGTGTGTGTGTGTGTGTGTGTGTGTGTGTGTGTGTGAATGTGTGTGTGTGGCCAAGGATTTTATTTTCATCTTTGTTTTTTTCTTTTCTTTTGTGGAGAGTTGTCAGATCACAGGAATTTGGTGAGGCTTTAAGACCGCTTGGCCATCCATCAGGAAATTGTGCAGGGCAAACAGCAAATTTCTCTCTCTCTCTCTCTCTCTCTCTCTCTCTCTCTCTCTCTCTCTCTCTCTCATTTCCCCTATTCCCATTTTCATTCTTTGAACATCTCTCCTTTTTCTCTCTTACTCCCTCTCTTCTTCCAATCACTTTCTCTCTTAAAATACCTTTCATGTCCCGCAATCCTTGCCTTACCTGATGGCAAAGAAGAAAGTATTGTAGAACCTACACTGACAGCCTTTCCAAATCTCTGTGAGTTTCAAACACTGGTATCCCATCATGCTCTTAAAATTAATTGGCCAATATATTTAAGCAGCAAGCCCAGAAGCAACACATCATGTTGAGTGGGCTGGCACTGCAGTGACAGTAAGATTGGTGGTTGGGGGTCAGTTTGATCTGAAGGAGAGATGAACAGACCCCTCTGGAGTGAGTGAGTGAGTGAGGGCATTGTGCCCTGCTGGTAATGTAATGCTGGCCTTATTCAACCTGAAAACACCTGCTTTTGAGGGGGCACACACAAGGTAGGAGTCAGAGTGGAATACTTTTAAAAGATTTCTGTCAATATATCAGCCAGGCAGACAGACAGCACAAACCATTCAGAAGCAACTGGATCACCCTTAGATCACCATAAAGAAGGACAGCACTTTAGAGCAGCAATCGCTGAAGTACAGTCAACTACTATACTGAAGGACTGTGTAACTTTAGAGAAGCAATATCACTTAATGACTGAGGAATTTTAAAGAACATAGTAAAATATATAACATTTTACTTGTTCCAAAAAAGCAAATTATTGACTTCATTGTTGTGCAGGGGATTGTAAGATTAAAGAATGCTTTGCAATCTACTTGGGTGAAATGATGCTCTGACTATGTTTGGAAGCTTCTGTTGGTATAATGAGAACTTTTGTGAAGTTCTAGGGAGAAGTGGATGATAAATACTAATAATAGTGAATGTAACATGTTCTTGCAACTAGGACCTATGATCCTTTCAGTCGATATGATATTAGGAATAATCAGGTGTGATTGATTGCATCAATGCTACTGGGTCATTTAGATAAGCCCTGGAGCCAGGAGACAACTGGTACCTCAGAAACACCAAGGCAGTAAACGCATTTCACTCCCCCCCACCTATATGAACCAATCTCCCTGCTGATATTAATGACATTTTGTGTGCAACATACTGGTGCTCTTATTGTAAGGTACAAGTGTCTCTGACGGTAAATGGTAACATAGACCCTCACATTTTTTTTTCGGTATCTGTATGGATGCCCAGAGGGATCAAACAGAACACGGGGCTAGTTTAGACCAGACCCCTCTGACAGATGCTGTTGAGGCTAATGGAAGCTTGCAATGGAGGAAAACTAATGACTCAGGGAAAATAAATGAGCCAAAAGGAGCTGGACACACACACACACACACACACACACACACACACACACACACACACACACACACACACACACACACTCACACACACGTTAGTACACAAACAGGTACACAAGCATGCATGCATGCACACACACACACACACATACACACACACAACAACAACAACACACACACACACACACACACACACACACACACACACACACACACACACAATGCATAGTCACCAAAGCACAAACACTCACACACACGCACACGCATGCACACATGGCCGTGCATGCACACACACTTAGGCTCAAAGATAAAAACAAGGATGTGCACAACCTGAGGCCAATCCAACCATGTAGCCTCTAAGTCCCAGTCTCAGAGTCATATACATACAACTAACACACACACATGCAGGTGTACACACACACACACACACACACACACACACACACACACACACACACACACAACACACACACACACACACACACACACACACACACACACACACATGCATGTGTACACACAAATACACACACACACACACACACACACACACACACACACACACACACACACACACACACACACACAATGATAATGCATAGGCCATGATGCTGCTCAAATGGATCAGACAGAAAAACACATGTGAGTAAGCAAGTGCCAGCCAGCCTCTCAAACTAATCACAACACACCAACACTATGCATCTGTTTTGTGACCAGAAAATGACTGAAAATGTCCAACCAATGTGACACAAACTGCCAGGCGAAAGACTGAGGAATGAGGAAGGTCCATGTTGGCCCTGTGGTCAGACAAAGGAGATCCTTTATATCCAGGTTAGCCATTAATACCCCCATGGCATCCAGCCTGCCTGTCATTTGCATGCTGTTGTTTGCGTTTGAAATGTCAGATACATGTAGATAGATAGATAGATAGATAGATAGATAGATAGATAGAAGCTAGGGATGGGAATTTGATTAATTTTTTTTCTGATTGATTGTTGAAAGATATAACAATTGATTGTTCGATTAATGTTTAATATTATTTATTAGAAATAATTAAAGTTTTTCATAACTGTGATTACTTTTGAAACCTTTAGAAAACAGTATAGCGTTTTAGTCCCCATGTGGTAGGCTCCCCTATAAAATGTGTTATTGCTGCCACGCTTTTCCGCCACGAAGTCTGCAAAGCTAGCACCTATAACATATAACAGTTTGTTACAACAGGAGTAAGTGCTCATCACTCTGAAGCTATTTTCTGACCAGACAGCCTAGTGTTGGAGCCAGTTCACTCAGTTTCTCCAGGAACCCAAGTGCTTGCCCGTGAACGGCCACACTCATAGGCCTTCCATGATGCAAGTGTTTTTATTTGTCACATGCATATGATTACCAGTGTAAAAAATGCCGTGAAATTGTGTCTGGTGTCAACCTATTTATGCAATGTACAGCAATGTAGGGGCGCATCAACAAGGAGTAGCCAAGAGCAAGGAAACAGGAGCAAGGAAAAAGTGGGAGGGGGAGTGACAGGAGAGATGGGACAATGTGATGTTTCATGTGGGAATGGGCATGTTGTTGGTGTGCTGTTGTATGTGGGGAGAGGTATGATGATGGGGTGGTGGGGTGAGCAGCATGCTGAAAGTATGTTAGAGGCTGTCTGATGTAGGTGTGTGTTTGTGACTCACAGTGAGCATTACTTCACAAAAAGGGAATAAAAAATCTGCCAGCTAATATAGTTTACCTTTGTGCAGTGATCAGATATTCTGCAAGATTAAAACAAACAAAAAAAAACACTATAAATGTTGTAAATTTCACAATGTATGGACATCACATTAATCAATCAAAGAAAACCAAACTTTGTTACGTATATATAACATTGCTAAGGAGAAGAAGAATAGAAGCAACTCTTATGGATCTTACATAATGTCACATACACAGAATGTGCTCCTCAATGTCAGTAGGCAAGTTTACATGGACACTTCTAATCTGATTAGAAAGATTCCATGTGCATTCTATAGAACAGTATCCAAGGAGATACATTCATAAATGCAATCTAAAATGGAATATTGGGTTAAATAATCAGATTAGAAGTGTCCATGTAAACGGGGCTAGTGCTGACCTTATGGGCAATCTAAGCCCATAGGACTTCCGGCAAGAAGGTCATAAACCTGCCTCTCTACTGCCCCCTAAGGACAGAGAAGGGAAACGAGCAGAGAGAGTCTTCAACAGGACAAAATGAGCAGCACCAGGAAACAGAAAAGAAATCTCTGGTCTAAATAAAGGCAAGGTAATAAAATATGTGGGTGATCAGATAGAAACTCAAACTATGACGAATTCACCCTTCACCAGAGCAGAAATGGAAACTCACTGAAATGCACAGCAGCTGATGCACTGTGGAAAGGTTAGCCCTCAAGGGAAGGAATCACACACAGTCATTTACTGTAAAAAAAAAAACCTTGTATTGCTACAGTCACAATCAACTTTTTATAGATATAGATTCAGTTAATTTCATAGCCATATACAGTGTACAAACAGATTAGATAGGGGGGCAAAATACTTCTTTCTTGAAACTTTTTTTTTTTTTTTTTATTAATCTTTGTTGGCTTTAGCCTTTTTTGCTGCCCTCGACTAGGTTTGAGTTTTCCCTTGAGTTTTTCATCTTTTATACAAGACAGAAACAGGGGGACATTTTACCGTGCTGCCTATATGACTTAAAAATCAACCCAAACCTAAACTAAACACAAGGTTAGCCTTATTGTTGTTGTTCCATGCTGTTCCATTGCTATGGCTCTCACTTGACTCCCAGGTAGGTACCAATGGGAGAAGATAGGACTCATGACTGAGCCGACCATTAGGATTGTTTTCTTAAAGTCAGTGTAATTTCCTCTGGTGTGGGATTTGCATAAGGCAATTAGTGTTAGCTGTAGTGAGGGTGAGGGGCAGGATAGGGCAGGGCAGGGCAGGGGGAGAGAGGAGTGGACGCTCGCTCACTCTCCCAGAACTGATTCCCAGGCAGGTGGACGTGCCGAGAGCAGCGAGAGGATACTCCCCATCCTCAGAGCACGATTAGGCTCTGTGTCACTCTCTCTCTCTCTCTCTCTCTCTCTCTCTCTCTCTCTCTCTCTCTCTCTCTCTCTCTCTCTCTCTCTCTCTCACACACACACACACACACACACACACACACACACACACACTGATACGGACACACTCAAACACTCACTCACATTCATATGACTGATGTAACTACAGCTTGTACAGAAACACACTGTACTTTTACTTAGCATACAAAGACACACACACACACACACACACACACACACACACACACACACACACACACACACACACACACACACACACACACACAGACAGGGCCGGTTCTAGGCATAGACAAACTAGGCGATCGCCTAGGGCACCAAATATCAGGGGGGCATCACAATAGAGTTACTACTTTTTTTTCTTCAGTGTCACTTATATTTCTAGAAAAGAGGGGGCAAAACTTAAATTTGGCATAGCAAAAAGGCTAGAACTGGCCCTGCACACACACACACACACACACACACACACACACACACACACACACACACACACACTCACACACACACACACACACACTCTCTCTCTCTCTCTCTCTCTCTCCAATGACTTCTCTGAATCGCTGAACTGTACTGTGTCATGGATCATCCTCACCATTAACAATCTGCAATGCTCTCAGCAATAATGAAGGCAGGGGGTCCCACCCCCCACCCCCCCAACATGCTCCACTGTGACTGCCCACACCCACACCCACACCCAACCCCCACCTCACCCCACAAATCCCAGTATCACCTCCCTGAACGTTAGCCTTTCTTTGCTCTCCTCTCAATTAAAAATTCTGCAGGCAATTACCTGCTTGGCTTCCTGTGCGCATGAGTCTGCTCCCTCATCAATGCAGAGGCACGCACACAGGCCATCAGCGGCCCTGAGCACTGGAATGTTCTAGAAGCCAGAGGAGAGGCCAGGGCACACAGAGC
>JAODXP020000021.1:17260885-17265885 GCA_027497455.2 Sardinella longiceps | reverse complement strand
CCCATCCAAGAAGGACCCCTACCCCTTCCACCCCTACTTAGCTACCACCATCCCACCCACACACCAGTGCCAGGCATACCATGCTATGCCCGTCACTAGCGTGGTGCCACCCACTCCACCACACCACCCCACCCAACACCAAACAGACCCGGTTGGTCACCATACCTGGGGAGCCAGAGAGTCATTAAGCGACCGCCATGCTTCAGCAGCTGCTCTATGGAGGAAAGAAAAATTCAGAGGAGAGCGAGAACGAGGGAAAGAATTAGAGAGATGGGGGGAGGGAGAGGGTGGTTGTTAGGTCCTATGAGAGCCAGCGAGCGAGCGAGAGCCACCATAACCACTCTGTGACCCTTCTCAAAGACTGTTGCCTTCCGAGGACTCTCTACCCAGAACGCATCATCCTCTCCCACCCCACCCCACTCTCAGTCCCACTGGCCTACTCACAGAGTTCTCTCCATTTTCTCCTCAGCTCTCCATTCAAACTGCCCACCACCACCACAACACACACACACACACACACACACACACACACACACACACACACACACACACACACACACACACACACACACACACACAACACAACACACCCCACCCCCCACGCAGTGTGTCCCCTACCTCCTGGAGAGCCTCTGAAGTCAAACAGTCCTGGAGCACAGTGGGCCTTCTCAGGGGGAGCTGAGATAAGTGAGGCAGACAGGAGAGAAGAGGAGAGGAGAGAAAAACAGGTGAAGAGAAAAGGAAAGGAGAAAGAAGGAGAGGAGAAGAAAGGAATCAAGAATCAAGAAGAGGGGAAAGGGACATAGCCTTTAATGGTAGCTTTTAAACAAGCAACTAAAGAGTGGTCACTAATCATGTTATAGGCTATCGCTCACAAAGCTTTCAATGTGTCAGCATGCTCTGTAACTTCTTAAAGTGCTTTTTGGTTTTGGTTATTTCTTTGTGCTATTTATCCCATAAAATAGACCAGTTCCTTCCCAACAGAGAAGGGAAGATACCAGCTGATGGAGGCAAATTCCCTTTTGTTTTACTATATTCCCCTATACTTTTCGCCCTAGACTATACACCTGACAAATGTCCCCTACGGACCACCATACTTCAAGTCATTTCCTGATACATTTAAAGAAGGACATCCGTCTTCCATGCTCCACTGCCTAGCTTCCAGTGAATGGCATGGGTCAGGGACATGGCTGAGGGGGCAGGCCGGTGACAGGAGATCAGGAGCTGGTGAAGCAAGTGGAGGCACTGGGTGTGGGTGTGGGTGTGGGTGGAGGTGTTTCACAATCGGCTGCCACGGGTGCTCATAAAGACCTGTGCAGCGCGGCTTGTTTTTAAAAGGTTGCTCAACATCACATGCCGACACCACCAGGATATTGCCCAAGATAAGAGTGCAGAGAAGAAGCGAGAGAGAGAGAGAGAGAGAGAGAGAGAGAGGGCAAGGATAGAGGAGAGCGGTTACTAGCGCACATAAGAGACATCATCAGCACATGTGTACATACAGAAACACACAGAAAAGTAAAGACTTATACACATAAATAATAAGTACATGTTGACACCTGTGTCACATAACACATGTCATTTATGTTGTTAAAATGTTGTGATGGAAGCGCAAGAAAGGACGTTATATGAAAGAACATACGACTTTATGAACCATGGAACATGTTCATTAAACTCATAAACACTGTATATAACCCCCCCCCACCCCCACACACACACACTCACACACACACACACACACACACACACATACACGCTTAATCAGAAAAGCAATAACAAAAACACTGACGCAAACCACGTCTCCTTCCACCTGCCTTGACAGCTGACACCAGCCACCTTGCCCCAATCCAATCCAACCCCACCCTAGCCAGCATCTTCCCCCAGCCCTCCTCCATCCTCCCCGCATGTGTCCATCCTCACCGTGAACATGAGACATGTGTGTGTGTGTGTGTGTGTGAGGTGCACAGAGCCACTGGCCCCCGAATCAAAGGAGCTCTGCGCCGAGCCGCCTCACGGGTCCAGCCATCCCCAGCTTCTATAAATCAAGCCTTTATGATAAGCTAATTGCCTTATCCTTGACAGCGGCGCTCAGAGAGGCCTGTAAAGAGGGAGGGAGTGGGGGGGTGGAGGAGGGGTGGGGGTGGGGGTGGGGAGGAGGGGTGGTGTTACACGACGACAATGGCCCATAAAGCCTTCACTGCTAAGATTGCGTTTGAACAGGGGAGTGGAGATGGCAGGCGTTTGAAAAGATGGAGATAGAGAGACAGAGAGAAAGAGAGGGAGATAGAGAGACAGAGAGAAAGAGAGAGGGAGAGGGAGAGAAACAGGTAAACAAGGAGATTGTGACAAAAGGAAGGACCAAACGCATGAGACGGAGTAAGAAGGACAAAGGGGTCAATTGAGTTTCGTATCAAGTCATATAACTTACTCTGTCAACAAATGTCTATTGTCAGCTCTATGTTATTGCAGTTCTAATTCTAAAGCACAGCATTAAAAAAACTTTGTCATGAGTGTGAGCTGGTCATCATTGACATCAGTGGAGTTGTGCAACAGTTGCATGGCATGACATTCCTGCGACAAAGCTACCATACCCCTGATGAAGTCACGGAAAAGACTGGAAAATGGAAACTTTGTGTGTCTTTGTGTGCATCAGTGTGTGTGTGTGTGTGTGTGTTAGTCTGTGTGTGTGTGTGTGTGTGTGTGTGTGTGTGTGTGTGTGTGTGTGTGTGTGTGTGTGTGTGTGTGTGAGTCTCTGTGTGTGTGTGTGTGTGTGTGTGTGTGTGTTTAAGAAATCAACACAGAGAATGAGAGCGAGGGCAAAAGTCAAGCAAGAAGTAGTTATCAGGTAGGTTATGGCCTCATGAAAGCAAGATTCCGATGCCTTTGGCCTGCTTCCCATTGGCCTGTGACTACGGGTCCCCTTTGGGCCCAAACAGAGCCGCCGTGTTCTGGGGTCAGATATGAACTCGTTCCCCAGCTATAGTATTTTAACAGCTGTTTACTCTCGCTTTTATGTTTCTGTTTTACTAGTCATACAAAGGTCTTGCCATGATGACAACATGATGACACCAACGAGAAAGCTGTGAGAGGGTGGGTTCTGTGCTTTAATGGAGAGAGCAGTGAGTTATATATCATACGCATGACACATGTGCTGCTGTTTATTAGCTCTGAATAGGCCATGAACATCACATAGGTATCTGCGGTCATATAGACATACTGTAGAATAGTGCATATAGACATAGAATAGGTTAGTTACTGTACCTCCACCAAGGAGGTTATGTTTTCGGTCGCGTTGGTTTGTCTGTCTGTCTGTTTGTCTGTTTGTTTGTCAGCAGGATCACTCGAAAAGTACTGCACAGATTTGGATGAAATTTTCGGACAATGTGTATATTGGGACAAGCAAGAGCTGATTCGATTTTGGTGGCAATTGGTGATCCAGAACATGATCTGGAATGTATATTGTGTCTGTGACCACATTGCCTTGGCGGAGGTCTGCGCTCTCTGAGCGCTTTTCTAGTTAATACTGTTGTATGTCAGACCTACACTTGTGATACCCACTGTCTGAAAACATGAAGGGATAAACAACTGATGGTCACACCAGAGAGATTGCTGGTGTTTCTGCTTTAAAGAGTCGGTTGAAACACTTTTAGACAAAATGTAATTTATAAGCTTATAATTCAGTTAAAATTAGACTGCAAGAATTGCTAACGCAGCAACAATACTGTATGTCAACAATTTGGCAACTTGTGAAAGAGCCCTATACCGCTAGGTTCAGGATTTTTAGAGTCCCTGGAACTGTCATATCAACATTTGCTTGGGCAAAGGTTAAATGAATGCCATTTCCCTATGCTATGCCTGTGTATGTGCGTTTGGGGGTGTAGAATGTGTGTGTGTGTGTGTGTGTGTGTGTGTGTGTGTGTGTGTGTGTGTGTGTGTGTGTGTGTGTGTGTGTGTGTCCACTGTGGATTAACGCTTCATAGATTTCTTGCAATGCAATGCACAGCGAAGCAAAGAGCCCCCATGGCTGATATTAGGCCATTCAGAAGTAACCATTAGAACAAACTGCTCTCTCTCTCTCTCTCTCTCTCTCTCTCTCTCTCTCTCTCTCTCTCTCTCTCTCTCTCTCTCTCTCTCACACTCACCTTCAAAAGAACTATGCAAGGACAAACCAACCAGACAGAAAAAAGTATCAACAAGTATGTTACACACAGATAATGAAATCTATATCTGCTCGTTCTTTACTCCTAAATAATAGAGCAGTTGTTGCCATCTGACACTCCAGTACTTTAGTGACACACATGAGTGGACAGCATATCCTGATACAGCTGCTTTATAAGATATCAGCTCTGCAAATCTCCCTGGGACTTTTTCCACATTACCAAAAAAAAAAAAAAAAAACATCACAGCAATATTTCCTGAGCTTCCTTCTCATGCAGTGCTATTCTCCGTCTGTAGCAACTCACAGCTCAGCGCTATCGACTCTTATTAATCGTCCAGAGTGGGATAATGTTTAACTCTTCTCTTCGATGCAGGGAATCCCTGTTGGGCTTGCAGGCCAGTGTGCCCTCATAGTTCTAGGTCTTCATGACTAACCTGCTGAGGTGAGGTGATCTTGATAAGGCGCCGCAGACAGACACAGCAGAGTTTTGTCTGTTGTCAGGAGTGTGGCTGAGAGATAGGAGTGCATCCTCTTGTCGAGTGGCAGGTAGCCAGATGACATCACCTGTGCAGTTAAAGATGCCATTGTGGAGATTTAGAAATATCTGAAAAACAAGGCAAATCTTTACCTTCAAATGACATCTTCAATCTGATTTTGAACACTAACTTGAAATATAGACTTGAAGAGTTCAGATGCAAAACCCCCTAAACACCATTTTTGTGAAAACTGAGTTAATGATATTGTGTGAATCCTGTATAAATCTAGAATATGTGAATGAAATGTTTTTGTGAAAAAATACAATAAAACTTGCTCCCCGCCGTGTCTAAAATATCTGTTTACAATC
>JAODXP020000021.1:17245885-17255885 GCA_027497455.2 Sardinella longiceps | reverse complement strand
AATAGGCGCGCTCTACTCACACTGTTAATTCGTCTTTGGGTGCTGGTTTAAATTAAATCATGCATTAAACGTAAGAAACGTACTCTCCTTATCTTTTTTGTCACGTCCAATAGATGTCTCAATAAAAGATAAGGAGAGTGTTTTTTTTTTTCTTTACATTCAACACTAATGCACCGTACCATTGACCTATTGCTGAGATGAAGGCATCTCACCCTTTAACATAATGCTCTGAGAGATATACTGTAGATTTAGATCATGCTATTCTCTCAGGAAAACTTTTCCCTTAAAATGAACATTTAAATATCCTCAAAATGTCAGAACCTGTAAGATTTAAAAGAATAAAAAAACCTCTACAACAGACTTGGGAAATAAAATGGTCGTACATAAAAGCTTCAGTGATTGTATGGTCACCTCTCACCTTCCCTACTGACAGACAGACATGGAGGGTTCAAAAGCTTTACCTTAACATGACATACACCGATTTGCAAATGAACACCAGTAATAAATAAAAAAAAAGCTTCAGAGACAAGAAATGATCCAGACTTCCTGGGCTTCATCACACTTTTTTTTTAATGAATGTGACAAGACTCATCTCTATGCGTTTCCTTTTTGGAATGGAGGGCACCTGAGCAACAGGGTAAATCTCAAAATGAAGTGCAAGTGTAGCCGCACACCTCTGCAGAGGGGGGAGCAATGTGCAATGTGCAAAATCATACAGGTCTTCCATTAAAGGGTTACAACACAGGAGACAAAAAAAAAGAATAATAATAAAAATAAATTAGCCCAGATAGCCAAAGTATGAAACAGGCCTGGCTTCAGAGGATGTCACTATCCAACATGGGGGTGGGGTGGGGTGGGAGTACATATACTGTAGAGTGACAACACAGGCCCCGGAGAGGCATTTGTACACTGGAAGATCCTACAGCATCAACGCCCTCAACTCCTTCCAACATTAAAGGGTGTGTAAGTGAACTCTTGACACAATAGATTTCCCTTCTGTAACAGACTGCAAAAAAGATCGGGGGGGAGGGGAGGGCGTAGAGAAAACATTCCACCCGCAGGTGTAAAGCATAAACATCATGAAACTGGGGGGATTAATCCTTGGCACACACATACCCCCGTACACTATTCTGCTGGATATCACCATAGCCCACCTCCCCAGACAATCTCCACATTCCTTCTGTGAGAAACAGCCATTGAAAACATGCCACACACCCAAAAAAGCACGCATGAGAACACGGCACAACTTTTTTTGTGCAACCCCATTCACTCTTCTTCCTTCTCCTCTTCCTCTGTACTGCCAACTGCAAACAAACTTGAAAAAATCTGACAGAAGTTCAAGAATTAGCCTAACAAAAAGAGTACAAAAGAATAGACTGAAAATGCGAAACAATTTAAGCAACCAACTACAGAAGACAACTTGATTGGACTATGCCTGGTTAATGGGCAATACATGATTCATGTGCTTGATCCCTTTAACTTCCTAGCGTCATACCAACAGACCAGGCCGAACACACACATTGAGATGGGAACCGCTTTACGTGGCAGCACAACATACTCAAAGCAAATACATCCTTAGAAAAAAGGAAAAGCTAAAATGTACAAACACATTCAATAACTTTAAGTCTAGCTCTCCTTTATTATGTGACTAATCAAAAAGGCCACTTAAAGCATTTTTACAACTGCAGTGCTAACAAACTTGTTTCTTTTTGTTTGCTTTTTTTTTGTTTTTTTTCAGAGACCATTAAACAATGAAAAAGAAAATGAAAGAAAAAAATAAAAGTTTTAAACTTCCCCATTCTCTTACGGGCATCTAAATTGAAAAAAAGCAAATTTCCACTGCAACATATACACATTTAAGGATGGTTTGCAGTCCATGCAATTGTGCACAGCCAGCAGCACAATGAGATGCCGTTTTTTGTTTGATATCTGAAGTGGGTGGATGGAACGTCAGCCACCAAGTGCGTCAGCGAGTCCAGATAGGGGTGGGGGCGATGAAGAGGTGGACGGGTCTTCAACTTTATCTCGACCCTCCCACTCCTCTGCCCCACTAGGCCCCAAGGCAAGCCCTCAGCCTGACTTGAAGAGGAGGATGGCCACTTGGCCCAGGTAGAAGTAGATGAAGTGCTTCGTCTCGTGAGTGACGTAGCTGCCGAAGTTTCTGCCCACGATACAGTGCCATGTGGGGTTGTACTTCTTGTCAAACTCCTGCAGCACAAGAAAGGGGAGGCGTAAACATGGTGTCAAACAAACATGACTTCCATGTCAAGTTAGAAAAAACATGACTTCTTCAGCAGTCATAACATTTGCTACGAGACCAAACAAAAAACACCACCACCACACAAACACAGACACTGGCCTCACCTTTTTGATGTAGGCAGCGATGTCCTTCTCAATGTTGTATTTCTCCATTGCTTGTGTGGCACAGTCCACGGCATCTTGCTGCATGTCCTCCGACATGTCAGCATTCTTGATCACAGCCTTCCTGTCAGTCATGGTGTCTGCAGGTCACCACAGAAGAGACAAGGTAAAAAAAAAAAACTAAATATATATATATATACACTGTATACAAACAATGGAGTCACTAATTACAAACGCACAGAAGAGAGACAGTGAAAGCTTTTCAGTTTATAAGAGCAGAGCTCCCTCCCCAGCCGCATCTATCCACTACTTTAACTACCCTGTGTGGCTCTAAATGAGTTCTTTGAGAACAGTTAGCTCATGAAAAGATCCATTTGCCTGAACTCATTTAGGAACATCAGATATGGCTATGCTGAGAATCACTGACTGCCTCAGGGGGCCTGTGTAATTCAGGCCTCAACATGGCGTCTCGCCTCTACTTTTCACTCAACACAGACCTCCTTCATAGCAGTGCTAGTGCAGGCCACCCTTCACAAACCAGCTCAGACTTTAGCTGCCAATGCAGCCACATTCCAACTGCAATGCAAAAGCAATGCATGCTTCTTGTAATGTAAACACTGGACAGGTTGGACTTCACATTTTTTCTTCATCAAATAGCTATAGTTATTATGGTCCTGTTCATTGGCATGTTATAACATTTCCAATGCAAAAAAAAAAAAAAATGGTCAACTCTATATTGGATGACCTTTGGTATGATGGAGAAAAGTGATGTTTTGGTTCCTTGCCCTAACTTAGAGGACGTTTGGCTCACACCACCCATACAGGCATGGGGCAGACAGTGGCGAACTGACAGGGGATCAATAAATTACTTAATAGGCCTACGCTCATGGGCGACGACAGGTAAACGTTGAGAATGGATAGCACGCGGAGATGATAATCACCACTCTGTCGTTTAGCCTACCCTGTCTCGCATGTCAGTCAACAACCAAAACAGAGTACAAACCGCTGCTTACCGACGCGTATGAAAAGGTCATGTGACTGGTCAAGTGCATTGATCCAATTAGTTTGCTATCAAACAATCATCGATTAGCTAGTCTCTTATGTTACCACCAAAAGATATCTACGCGCATCTGGCGCTGGTCAATTTGTAACAGTGTAGCCTGTGAGAAATTAACATCTGATCAAATACCATCTACAGTTTAACTTGAACACAGAAAATCGCTCGTGATTAAAACATAGGCCTACAACTAACGAAAGCGCTCATTCAAGGCCATAAATCCGCATAACATTCTCTATCGATTTATGGTATTGAAACGACCCTCAAACAAACTTGCTTAATCAGTGTCGTTCACAATCAGCTTGTCTAGGTGTCTGCCTAGGTTAGTTCACGACACTTACCGTGAAAAAAGGATGCTTAATGCAATGTTGGCTTCGGAAATTGTGTGATGTAGATGTCGAGCTCCACGTTTTTAGCACACCTGCTATCTCACGCTGAGACTGTCGATTAAGATTTACTCTCAGCAAATATGCGGGTATCTACGCCCCCCCTCTGAAATACCTCCCCCGCCCTAACAATGCCGCACGCAAAGGGTCCTTCTCATTGGCCAAGCCGATACCTCTCCCAGAGTGGTGCATGCGTTTTCCTCTAGCTCCATCCTGCCAGCATCTTATTTCATCCCACAATGCATCGTGGATGGAGAAACTGGATGAACATCCAATCCCGGGCTTGCTTGCTGGTTTTTAGCAGATGCACCTGACAGGCGCCCTGCGAGTGGACAAGAGACGCATGGGGGCAACGCTTTCCTACGCGTTTTAGGCTATTTGAAACGAGGAAGAAGATGATAGCCAAATCAAGATAGCGGATGTCGTTCTAAAATTACACGCGGGTGGTTATCTTTAAATAGCCTAATCTTAGCATGTGATGACTTTAGCTATATTTTATGGATTCGGTGTATTTGCAGTAGGCTAACGCATCTATTTGCTGAGACCTGAAAGAATGATCATAAATATTGTGCCAAACAGACATTCCTCAATGAGAGTCTCAGTTTGAGACACAAAACTTGCTTTATACTTCTTGTAGGCTATGCTACCTTTATTGCCCCTAGGCCCATTAGTATGTTTTATATTTTCATACATGATAAAGAAAGATTTGTGAGGTTCAACTTTTTTCCTACCTTTTTTACAGAATAAATAAACATGTATGTCAGCCAGACTATGCACAATCTTATGTTACATAATGCAGATATTAGAAATAACAACTATGCCAGACATTAAATAGGATAGATTTAAAAAAAGAAATCATGGTTCTGTGGCCTCCCCTAAGTGTATATTGGCGTTGAGAATGCCACCCACTCTATAGGGGTTAACAAGATCAAATAACTTTTGTGTGAAAATCACAAGACTTAAAACCAGATTTCTGTAAAAACCGAGCACATTGATAAACTGAAAATTTTGATATGAAGGCCTATTTTTGCGTCCTTCTATAGTTTCAAGACTGGAGGCCGTTCCTTGGACTTAATGAGAGTCAATGAGGTCATCATGGTGTAGCGAAGGGAGAGAACAGTGACCCCACCCGGTCTCGAACCCGGGTCTCCGGGGTGCTAAACATGCAACTTGACCGCAACGTCAAAGAGCCAGGCTTGTTGGTATGGCACCATAGTGATGGTACTTCGTCACAATGTCTTCCCCTTCGGGAAGCGCAGCCATGCGCTGCACACATACTAGCGTCTCTCACGCATCCACCAGCCGTACTTCACCCATCCCAGGGCGCCCCACATTCTAGTGCTTCACCCATCTCTGGGGTCCCTCATACCGGGGTCAACCTATCCTGGAGGCTCCTCATACAGCTCACACATTGGCTACGCCTCCGATGGCCTCACAGTCACCATCCCACTTCTGACACCATTTGTAGCGATGAGAGAGAACAGTGACCCCACCCGAACCCGGGTCTCTGGGGTGCTAAACGTACAATTTGACCGCAACGCCAAAGAGCCAGGCTTGTTGGTATGGCAGTCAGAGCGCATACTCAACCATAGTGACGGCACTTCGTCACACATGGGATGCTTGTGGTGTATTTGCATTGTATTATATTACTGTATACTGTAACTGGCTCATGATATGTAGTTGTCTTTACTAGACACTATTTATTGTAATGTAGTAATATCATATAGTATTATATTTTGTACATGGGAGGATATTTCACTTGTATTATATTTAAAAATGATGACTTTAAGAAACAAGGATCATATGACTGGAAGTTAATAAGTCACCTGAGAGTGCCGAGGCCATAGTTGAGTGAGCATGGAGATGCAGATGGCGAAATGCATTGCTCACTCTGAATAACCTGAAGTAAAGTCATGCAGTGTGCAGTAGCTTTTCCCTTTCTATTCACATACTTTCTGCCGAATAAATCAGGGGATAATTTACAACATTGTCGACTGTCTCCCAAAGTCTCAAACAACAGAAATATTATAATTCTAGTTCTATGTTTAAAGCAGAAATTAGCAAAATGCAATTTAGGTTTTGTCTATTAAACATGCAACTGGTATGTAGGCTCAATCAGTAGGATTAAATTAGGTGCTAATCCCAATTTATCTTAGTGCTCCCTCCTGGACAAATAAGAATTAAGGGTTTTGACTCCATGATGGATTCCCACTGCGAAGATCCTTAAAGCCTCTGCATGGGCCCCTACTACAGTATGTCCTGTTTAAAAGCCTTGATAGAAGCTTTGCCTCCTCTCCTTTTCCAGATGGCCTTGGTCCCCACATACACCATTTGTTTCTGATTGCTTTTCCTGGGATTTTTATCCTTCAGACTGATTAACTCATTTAGCTTCTTAGCTTCTTCTTCTTTTTTTTAAATGGCTTTAATTCAGTTGTATTAACAATCAAACAGCCTAAGTGTAGTAGCCACTGCTGTGGATCTAAGGCAAAGTTTAATTAGTAATGATGGCCTAAGAAGCTTTGAGGATAAACTGTTAGGATAAGATGAGATAGCTACTGTATTAAATTGTGCTTTTTAAAAAACAAAGGGCATAGACAATGTTATATTACGAGAGAGTTTTTGACTTTTCTGACATTGTTGCCTGCTAAATACAAGACATAAAAACAGGACAGTTGACTTATCTGCCACTATCAAATAGCGTAAATGTCGCACAACACTTGTCAGGGGTTTGAGACATATTTTATCATCTTTTATCATGATAAGCTTTGGCACCGATTTAAAGTAATTCTGAAGGTTGTAAAGTGTCATTTTAAGTAGGGGAGGACTGTTCTCACTAGCTTGCATTTGCACAGCTGGAGAGTTTATGTGTGTCTGGTAAAGAATGAGACAGAGTGTGTGCTTGTATGATCATTATGATCTGATTTTATGTCAAAGTATTTTTGTGGTCTCTTTATTACGAACTGTAAAACTGCACTTCTCTTTGAAGACCGCCAGGGTGTCCCATTGTCAAGTTATGTATTTACATTCTCATCCTTCCCCACCTTTTCCTCCATGTGATGTCAGCAATTCCAGGGGAACGTAGCCAAGGTGTCCTCCCACAGCTCAGGTGCCAAGAGGTGGTCCTAGACTGTGTCTTGGTGCTATTCTGTCTGGGCTAGTCGCTGCTTGTGGTCCGTCAAAGCAAAGGAGTCGGAGGGCTAGACAGATATCGCCTGGTTGAGGATACCATTCGTCAGTGCGTCTTTGATCCGGTACCCTCCGTTGCCTCATGTGCGTAAATAGGCTACAAGTCCTGGTCCTGTTTGGACTCGCCGTTTCAGGTGGGTGCTGAGCGCAAACTCTTTCCTAACTGAAGATTGATTGGGTCTCTATTTTTTTCTCTGTTGTTATGCTTTAATTTATTTCGTTAATGAAATAGCATGTGACTATATGTGTGTCTTGGCAAACTTGATTCTAAGTAAGGTTTCCTGTGTTGCGTGCCATTCCTGTGGAACATATTTCGGAAACAATCTAATAAGTCGACTGAGGACATTAGTCTGTGCTTTCCTCTGACATGTTAACTTTATTGGACGCTAAGGAGCGATGTGCGTAAAAGGGAAGCTGGCACACCGGTTTGGTCTGCTGGGTATTGAGATGTACGCACGACATTTACGCAACTTTATAAGACACTTTTGTGCGTTAAACGGAACTGATCAAAGCGGTATTGTCTCTGGCTGCCAAGCAACATAATGTCTTTCCTGCTATTGATATACAGTATTGTTTGGTACAATTGCGTGCCTCTACGAAATAACATGTAATAGGTGGTGGTCTGAAGTGTCCAGCTGTTTCCCCCCGACTTACCATTTTTTCTCTACATGATTAATGTTGGCAAGAAGGGACTCTTCCTTCGGGTGAGGATGCAGACTCAAAACGTGAACCAACACGTTTTACTTGGCACTAACCGTTTGGTAGCCTAATATTGATTGTAAGATTGCCGGAAAGATCACTCTGACAAAGATGATATGTTCTTCATAACCTTGGTTTAATCGCCATGATGTCAACGTCTACGCGTTAATGGGCTTACAAAACTGCAAGCAGCGCAGTGTACGCTAAGCACATCAACAGATTGTTGTACCCCACTGATTTTCTGCGCCGCTGCTATTGTTGGCATTTCCTCTCATCTCTGGCCAAAACATTATGCACATGGAGCATTTACTGTCTTCCTCCTATAGTTCTTGCCGGGGAAGTTTACTGAAAATAACTGAAGTTCCTTAACAACAGCGAGAGGCCTTAAAATGTTACCCTACAGGTTTTTGGACAGGTTGGAGTGAGTCGGACAACTCTGTGATGGAATGATATAGCCCCACCACCACTCTAGTTTTCTAGTCCATTGTCAGTCCCACAGTATAAAACGACTTTCTTTGAACTAATGTTGGCAATGATAATTCGTTTGACAAATTTCCATAGGTCAAATTATTACGACTGCCAGCCTGTCGAGGCGAGTTTAAGTCAGTACACGTTGGAAAATTTTGGTATTTTGGGCGTTCTCTCGGCCTAGTATTCAGATGTCACGATAAGCAGTGTTTATGTGACCTAAGTGGGCCATTTAATCTCAGAATCTCTATGTAGGCATTACGTTGTCGCAAATAAATGAAGTTGGGGGCTTCATAGTGTTTATAATCTACAAAAAACTTAGTCCCCAGTACGAGTTGTGTGCTCTTCATTGGCTTACCAGCGCAGGTCGTGAGTGACCCACGCAGCTGTGCATGTATAAACTTGCCTAAACAGATGCATTGGGAGTCGAGCTAAACACTCACAAGCGCGCGCAGACACACACACACACACACACACTCACTCTCACACACACACTCTCTCTCTCTCTCTCTCTCTCTCTCTCTCTCTCTCTCTCTCTCTCTCTCACACACACACACACACACACACACACACACACACACACACACACTTTTACAGACCATAGGATACTTTAGCACAAAATTCCTTCTTATTCAGAGAAAACATCTGGGAACAACACTATATGCTTGATTTGGGTAGGAAGAAACATCTGACAAACAAGAACCACCTATCCACCTTCAAATTCTTTTGAAAGAAAGACAGCATCACAAAAAACACACACACACACAAAAAAAAACATTTGCATGTAATAGAGCATGACTCTATTTATTTACTCATTTAATTAAAAAAAAAGAGTGAGGGAATTTGCTGTGCGTGCCTCAACATATTTGGAAACTGGGAGGAGAATAGTGGGATGAGATGATTCCAGTCACCTCAAGTGACTCATTCTTTGCTCCTTGTCTAGGGAATTGGATTGGTTGGAAGTGCCCGATCACAGGACTGCCTGCCTCAGAGTTTGCCAGTCCCTTTCCGTAACACATGTGCTGTTAGAGCCTCAAGTAGAAAGAATGTTGATGGATTCATTGCTTTTTAATATTTCCTGTTTGAGTGGCCATTATTGTCATTTGATAAATTAAGATACACTGATCTTGCAGTGATGGGAACCTGACCGTATGATTCCACTTAATGAAACAGTTAGTAGATAAGGTGTGGTGTACATTTTCAACCTGCAATGCAAATTTCTTACATGTCCATGTTTTGTGCCAGTTAGGCGAGACGATGATTGTAAGTATTTAGCACATTTAGCTCTCTGGAAAAGTGGTCTCATGGCACAACTTGCCCCTGGTTTTCAATTTTCAAGGCTAGTGCTTTAACGCATTAGAACAAAGTTGTGTTTTTTTCCCTTTCTCTGTGACAATCTGCTTGGATGTCTGTGCTGTTCTCACAACAGTTTCGTCCATAAGATTAAAGTTTTGTTGATCCGAGAAGTTTACAGCAGTTTTAGTCTCTTGGATATGCTTGTGCAACTGTCAAAAGGATAGGGGTATACAAGTGTTTAATACAATGTCACCCCTCTCCTTCCCAGGCTTCTTGGTCTGTATGTGTATGTGTGTGTGTGTGTGTGTGTGTGTGTGTGTGTGTGTGTGTGTGTGTGTGTGTGTGTGTGTGTGTGTGTGGCCCCCAGGGAATTTTTTAGGGAATAACCTGAATCACCTGAGCCAACGAAATGCGGTTGGTACATACTGTAGGTCATAAGGAGAGCCCTTATAGACAAAAAAAAAAGAAAAAGAAATGGAAATTCATTGTTATCAAAAACACAGGGACCCTTGAAACTCGGTGGGCACGTACTGTAGCCCATAGAACG
>JAODXP020000021.1:17188385-17240885 GCA_027497455.2 Sardinella longiceps | reverse complement strand
ATGGCCTTTTTGAAAGAGAGGTGTGTGTAAATGTCTGACTGCGTGCGTGTGTGTGTGTGTGTCTGTGTGTTTTAGGGGAAGGCAGCAGGGAGGGGGGGCACTTTTGTGTGTGTGTGTGAGAGTGTGTGTGTGTGTGTGTGTGTGTGTGCACGTGTGTGTGTTAGAAGGGAAGGCAGCAAGGGGGGTGCTTGTGTATGTGTGTGTGTGTGTCTGTATGTGCACGTGTGTGTGTTAGAAGGGAAGGCAGCAAGGGGGGGGCGGGGGGCACTTGTGTGTGTGTGTGTTGGAGGCAGCAAAGGGGGCACTTCGATGTGTGTGTTGGATGGGAAGGCGGGGTGGGGGGCACTTGTGTGTGAGTGTGTGTGTGTGTGTGTGTGTGTGTGTGTGTGTGTGTGAGTGTTGGAGGTGAAGGCAGCAGGAGGGGGCGGTTGCCTTCCCCTTGTGGAGGATTACCATCCCATAAAGCAGAGGGTCTGAAGTTTGTCCAGACTGACTGGACTCGACTCGACTGGTCTTGATCTTGAGCCGTCTGCTCTGCTCTAAGCGCTGGTCATTAGTACAGGGGCAGTGCAGTGCAGTGGCGATGCTTATCGCTCTCTTCTCCTCTCCTCTCCCCCGGCCTTCCGCCCTGATGGATCTCTCCTCCACTCGGGGGGAGTCCATTTGTCCAGGCACTTGCAGCGACAGGTCGTCTGCTTCTGAAGAATTACTCCATGATGGATGACAAGAAACAGCAAGAGGAAGAAACAAAAACAAATCAAAACAGCAGAAAAAAAAAAAACAATTGTCTTGAGTTTCAGCACTTTACTTGAAGACACATTAGAGGCATGGGTGAGATGTTGTTGATCTGTATGTGTGTGTGTGTGTGTGTAAGGCAGGGAGCTATTCATCTCCTTGTCTCCCAGGGTGATGAGAGTAGCCACCCCCCCCAACACACACACACACACACACACACACAGACTCATACTCTGATGGTGGGGGTGTGGGGGGGCAAATGCAGAGTTACAGGAAGCTCTTTCCCTGGCTGATAACCCTCCCTGCTTCCCCCACGAGCTCCACTGCTGTTTTCTTCCCAGAAGCCCCAGGAGTGAGGTCACTGGACAAACAAACATGCGGGGGCCGATCCACTACTTCATGCAGCACTGTACATTGTCCTGTTATCGGCCGCCGCCGAATCCCTTACATCCCTCCTTACGCACGCACATAAACACACACACACACACACACACACACACACACACACACCATTCCCAGCCTAGCCCTCTGGATGTGTGTTCAGTAGTGACAGATCACCGATTAGCGTGTGCATTAGCATCTGTTGATTGAAATTTGGGAATTGGGACTGGAGTTCTTGGAAATATAGGATCATACTCGGAGCAGGAAGAGAACTTCTGCTTCATTTACACGTACCTTGATATTTATGAAAAATGGGTGTGTTCTCCTTCTCAGCATTAGAAAATAATTTGGTTTACACAATGCTCAAATATAGCCAGGGAGGCTGCTAAAAAACCTTAAACAAATAGAAAGCCAGAGATCGGTAGGCCAGGGAGAGACTGTCAGATCATAATGCTAAAACTGTGTTGTGCCAACACAGTACACACACAATGTCAAAGCCAAAGCTTTTAGAGATCTCCACTTTCACCATAGTTTTGAAAGGTGACTGAAAACTGTTTAGGTGTAAATTATAAGTATAAATATTTATAATATTTTTTATTAATGTAGTTTTATATTTTTATAGCTATCCAGTGATGTGTAAACACTTCACTTCATGCCTCCACTCACCTCCCACTCCAGCCTTGTATAAACTGAGATCTACTCCACCAGGAGCCTCTAAATGTTTCAGGCATAATTATAGTCATGGCTGGTCTTCTTAAGGCTTTTATGTGGCTCTTAACATTAAGTGGAAGTAAATGGCTGCCATTCCTGTATGGTGCAAATGCATTTTATACAGTTTAATTGCAGATTTGTATGACTCTGATCGACTGGGACAGTATTACTATCTGGAAAAAAACCCCAGTGTGACCAATGAAACAATTTCACATTTCAGAATTATGGTTATAACATTTAAAAACTGTGGCATAGGTCATTGTTTGGTGCCAAGGACCGTTAGTCTGGGTCAGTGGGGGTGGGGGAGGGGCTGAACTCATGACACAACATGTAAACAACGGGAAAGATAATGTTTACAGAACGTAGGTGGAGCACAAACATTACGCCATTCAATCTTGCTGGGGAACATTGTTAAGGGCATTCTGACGGGCAAACACACACACACACACACACACAGACACACACATTCTCTCTCACCCCCCTTGCTCTATCTCATACACACACATACCAGCTATGCAAATGTGACAACCTTAACCGCATAGCGTAACAGGACACAGTAAGCATATGTCATGGCCTTTGGCAGCATGGGAAAAAGGTCCTTTAATATCAGAGGAAATGGAGCAACGTTGAGTGGAGCTCTGCTCTTGTGTGATTAAAGAGGGGGCAGGAACACACACACACACACACACACACACACACACACACACACACACACACACACACACACACACACCGGTGAGGTGATTACAAGCCTGTCTCTACTCTAGTCCCAGTCACACGGAATTGCTGGTTTCTTTCTAATTTATCTGAATTTGTTTTACCTTATACCTGTAATTTTCCTCTCACATAATGTACTTCATATACCGCAAAAGCAGCGCATCAAGTGCTATTACCAGAGAGGAGGAAAGTTATTAGCTTTTGATGTCACAGGAACTGGTTCACAATAGCTAACACTGTAGCCAACCAGACTCATTCATCACAGTGAAAGTTCTATGATTACTCTAAAATCAGAAGTAGATAAAACATGTAATAATGGACAATAATAAATTTCTCCTTACATTACGCAATAAGTGTAGAATGCAATACATCACCCCACGTTATATATGGGGCTAAAGACTGACCACATATATTGCTGTTTATGAATAATAGGGATACTGATATGGAGAGTCACCTCACTTAACCACAAGAAAATAGTAGTTTTCCAAGCAAACAGGGATTTTTTAGATGAACCTTAATCCCGGATTAGCTCAGACATAAACCTTGGGCTAAACTTTGAAAGCAGATACTCCGGTTATAGACTTAAGAGGTATTCTTTTTTCCACCCAAACAAAATCCTCACAAATATTTACCTTAAGACCTAATGTATCTAAAATGGTGTATACTGTAAACACCCCCGAGATCTTCTCTGGAAGTCCCTATCAGAGGAGCGGCAGGCGTGGTGTATTCTCACATGTGCAAAGAAAGCAAGTGAATGTTTACACATCTCTTGGAGAAGTCAACACCAGCGCCGTTAAAAGTGCTCACAGCGCTGCTGACGTGTAATGTTGGATTCCTGTTCTAGGAGGTATCTGTCTCTCGCTGATGGGAGCACTGAGTGACTGAAAACAGCTGTGTGCTTGGCCTGGCATCACTCGCCTCCTTGGTCCAACACTCTGCCATGACCTTTTTGCTTAGCCAAATCTGCTTAGAAGTGCCAGTAGGGGGGGACTTTAGTTTTTGGCAAAAACACATTTTAAAACTCAAAAATTATCAAAATCTATCTACCCTATGTTTGCTTATATGGAAATATCTTGTATAGCTTGGCACCTTTGTCCAGCTTTGTCCAGTAGACTCCATCAGACACCTTTGAGTCTTTGAGTCCTCTCCAGGTTTCATCCAGGCTTTCAATCATATAATCCCAGTTTCCATAATCTACTTACTCACTCACTCACTATATGAAGCACTGGCATAGTGAGTGAGCAGCCATTATTTTCCACTATTTAACTTTATATTGCACTGTACTGTGAAAGGGTTGTTCCAAACACAGCAAAGTACATTCAAAGATATCAAGACAGGTATCAGGAAAACATAGACTTGAAAAGTTGAGAATTTCATCATTGTCTAGCAGCAGGTTTGTCATATGATTCATCACTGCGTGACTGGTACAGTATGTGTGTGTATCCTGTGTGTGTACTGTCTGTGCCTTAAGCATTGCTGCTACAACCTGAAGGGCAACTATTTCTCAGAAGGCCGACAGCTCAGTCAGCTTTGCGTGTTGTTGACACCTTGAGGCCCAGGACCCTGCTGTTAAGTCAGTATCTGTGCTATAGGTGTCCTACTGGCTCAGCGCTGGGCGTCATTCTTAATCTACAGACATACACAGACAGACACACACACACGCAGAAGCACACACACACATATATACACACACACACACACACACACACACACGCACGTACAATCAGGCATACCCACTCACACACACACGCACACACACACACACACACACACACACACGCACACACACTCATCCCAAATCCTCTTAGTCCTAGGGTATTGTCGCTTTGCTGTAAGAGGATCCATAACTCAGCCAGGCATTATTGTGCCCCCTGAAGAGGATCCCTTGAGTTGTTCTTGGGTCACAAGTGGTTTTGAACACACATAGGAAAATGCACCAGGAAAAGCACATTCCAAATGGAAAACTTCCATTGTGACCATTAAAAGCATATGAGTTTTTTTTATCTTGTCTAAAGCAAGGACCCACGTATAATTTCCAACATATAATTTTCTTATATTACCTAAACCAAACCACAATTCAACTTAAAAAAAAAAAAAAACACTTTTTAAATCTACAATCTGTATATTTCTATGCAGTGGTTGAATATTGTGACTTGTGATGGCTGGTTCTTCTTGAGTTGACCTCTCTGTGAGTGACCTCTGCTCCTCTGTGTCCTGCAGGCTGGGAGCTGGTAGGCGGGATGCGTGTCTACACGTCTGGGGAACAGGAGGCGGTCAACGGCACCGATGTTCGACTGAAGTGCACCTTTGAGAGCAAGGACAACATAAATCCTAGCGTTCTGTCCGTCTCCTGGACCTTCCGGCCCTTAGGCCCCGGTCACGATGAGTCGGTAAGGGAAATGGAGAGAGAGATGCAAACAGACATCATTCATAACACAAACAAAAATCTGCATTTGTGCAACAAAAGTGTCCTAACTGCAAGTGACTGTTGGTTGTTTTGTAGCACTGACTGTTCACTCTCTACATAGGGTCTGTTAAATATGCCATTCCATTCAATTAGATTCTTTATTCATTTTGAGCAACACGACTTGCGCGACTACAATAGAAACAGATAAAGCGACTTAAATCTTTTTAAAAAGTCGCGTAGCTATGCGACTAGTCACACTGCATCACGTAGCATTCAGTTAGGACATTCCAATAGAAAACAAAGTGATGGAACTCTTTTTGTCTCACACATGCAGTCGCATCACGTTCAGTTAAGACACGGTGTTAGGGCAAAATACACATGCATAGGCAAACCAGGGGGTTGTTTCCCAAAAGCATAGTTGCTAACCAGTTAGCAACTTAGTTAGTTGTCAATGGGAAATTGCATTGCAACCAACACAGGAAGTTAGCAACTATGCTTTTGGGAAACAGACTATCAGAGTTTCTATAGTGAAGTTAGTTGGTTAAAGGAGGAGGGGGGAAGGAGAGGAGCATCTGTTAGGCGGAGTAAGTCACAGCAGGAAGAGTAGATATGCTTGACTCTTAATTGAGCTTATTGTGGATAAGGGTCTTGTTTGGATTAAACCAAGTAGAATATCTAGAAAACAGACAAATGGCAGAAAAAGGAGATTAGTTCACAGGACTGTAAGTATTAGTACAAAATAAAACTGAAGTAGTTGCTTTGGAATATATACTGGTACACTATTAATACAAGTTTTATGATATTCCACAAAAGTGCTTTAACTTAAAGGTACACATTGCAAGAAAAAAAAACAAAAAACATTTAGGTTAATTTGCCTAACTTTACCTCATTTGCAAGATGACATTGGCTCCACACTGAACAACGAAACTGATAGTTAGCTGACTTATTAAACTCATATTAGACACTTATTAAATCATGTTTATTATCTTGTCAGTTTTTCCAAAAATGATCAGCGCAGGATCCTATCCTTTTAGCTTGTAAAGAAATTGTGATGTATGGGCAAGCTGTACAACCTTTTGGGGGAGCTTCGTAATTTAAAAAGTCACAGATCTCCATAGAATTCTACTTTATTTACTTATAATATGGATGTGACTAAATTTAAATGTAGTAGGCCTACTTCAGTAGTGGGTTACTGACTTTACTGACTTTTATGTTGTAATTACTGTATTTACTGTATTATCATGAACTGTATGAAGTTTAAGTCATTTTACTCTAAAGGGGAAGCCATTTTGGATTGCTTTGCTTTGTCCCAAATTCAGCAGCTGGGCAAATGATGCCTATACCGGTATACAGTATGCTTGAGGGGCTGCACCTAGGTCTAGATGTGAGCTCTCGATCCGTGTATACCCCTTTTAGTATGCCATGGGATACTATTGCACTGGCCTGAAGGAGGCTCCTGAGGCCATGGCAGGATAGGGAAGCTAACATACACACACACACACACACACACACACACACACACACACACACACACACACACATACACATACATGTATACAACAATCCCCTATGTGCTCTTGGCCCAGGTATTCTACTACCAGAATAAGGCCTACCCACCGCAGGAGGGACGCTTCCGGAAGAAGGCGATGTGGGCTGGGGACATCCAGGGTGGCGATGCCTCCATCATCATCCGCGAGGTCAAGTTCACCTACAACGGAACCTTCAGCTGTGTGGTGAAAAATCCGCCTGATGTGCATGGCAATCCGGGCACAGTGAAGCTCACCGTGGTCTACTCAGGTCAGTCACCTGGTCAGCCCATCAAGACCTTCAGTCAGGACACAACACAATGGGGGAACCTAATGGGAGGCAATGGAATGCAATGCACATTTTCCCACTGAGACATTTGCACCTGCAGTCCTGCATTTTTATATTAATTCAATGGTAATCATCTTGTAAACTGTTTATTACAGCAACTAGCGACTAGCACCATTGGAAATGCTCTTTTGATGTCTGTATGATGAAAACTGTGATTAATCTGACAGGTGGGTGAGGCTATGAAGTCTTGGGACAGAATTGGGCTAGGCCCGGGCAGGATGTGGCCCTCGAGGCATTGAGTTTGACACCCCTGTGCTATCTCTCCCTCTCCTCTCTCTTTTTTAACACTCTCCCCCTCCCCTCTCTCCCTTTCTCTCCCTCTCTCTCTCTCTCTCTCTCTCTCTCTCTCTCTCTCTCTCTCTCTCTCCTACTGCAGCCTCGTTCTCAGAGATCGTGGTGGTGGCGGGGATCATCCTTGGGGCCATCGCGCTGATCATGGTGGTGCTGATCCTGGTGCTCTCGATCCGACGCTGCCGCAGGAAGAGGCAGCAGCGTGAGCGGGCCAACGAGCTCCCATCACATCGAGAAAGGAAGGACCCCACCATGTGGTGAGAGACTGCCGCCAGGCCTAATGGGTGGGTGTAGGAGTGTTCCTCTCGTGAGAGAGTGTGTGTGTGTGTGTGTGTGTGTGTGTGTGTACGGTGGTGCGAATGGTGGGGAAATTATTCATCTTTGACTACCCCCCATCCCATCGCGCCCCCACACTCACACCCACCTCCACTACACCCCACCCCACCCTGCCTCGCTGGCTGTTATCTAAATGGGGTTGTGGTGCTCTCCTCTTGGACTTGGATTTCACTAAAGCACCAGTCAGACGCTCTCCTCATGGGAAGACGGCTTTTTTTGTTGCTCTGTGGATCTGACCAGACCATTCATTCCAAGGTCGAGGACAAAATTCTGACGAGCTGATGGTGCCTTAGTGTTTTATCTTTCATACATGCTATATCTACTGGAACCCCTTACTTCAACACAGCTTCACCTTCTTGTTTGCTAGTTTGTTTGTGTTTATTTCTTTAAAAAATGTTATATGCTGTTACAACAACAACAACTACAGACCACAACATTATCATTCAAGGTGAAGTCTGAAGATCTCAGAGGTTTTTGTAACATGCTTTTAACACACTAATAAGGCTTTGGGGGAATCACGTCACTACAACATTTCTGACACAATGATACCTAGCAACCAGTTGTCCTTGGTTGCTCAGGTTCTGTGCGGTCTCTGAGCAACTTGCGTTGGTGTCTCAGAGCCACCTTAAAGTGCTTTCTTGTCCGTTGTTCACAAGCAGCCAATGGGCCACAAGCATTTTGTTTTAGTCAAGGGCATCTTGCTCAGGATTGCATAAGCAAACGATTTCTTTCAGCGCATTTCAAAGAAGTGGTAGATTCTGCTGATATTTCACTCACTGGGCTGCGTTCACTTGTGCTAAAGCCAAAATGAACGCTGGCTGGAAAAATAGCTGGTGCTTTAAGACTTTGCTGCTGTTAATGCACTTCTTTCTGTTACATTTCTGTTACTGCTGAGGTTGCTTTTCAACAAGCCATTTGTCTTTTTGGTGTCCTTCTTCCATCGTTCTTTTCTCTTTCTTTTTCACTCTCTCTCCCTCTCTTTTTCTCTTTCTGGGGTTTTCAGGCCGATCTCAGTGTTTTGCCTCTGCTCTCTGTGAACAACAGCGCCTTCAAATTTTTAACATCACCTCAGAACACGTTTAGACAGACACTGCTGTTGTTCGAGAGAGCAATTTTTCCCCACCCCACTGACATGAAGATTTCCTGGGCTTCTTCATGAAAAGAAAAAGGCTATAGAACACTAGCTGCATATTATGTTGCACGGCAACTGCTTCCAACACAAAAATGATTTCCCCCTTCACAATTTCACCCTTGTGTATGTGTCTGTTTGTGTCCTATGTGTTTGTGTGTGTTTGTGTTTGTGTGTGTGTTTTGTCTTTGTGTGTGTCTTGGCTGTGTGCAAATGCACATGTGAAACAATAGCCACCCTTCTAAAGCAGTGCACCTGTATGTGGAAGTGTCGTCGTTTGAAGTGGACAGTTCCGATGGCGTCATTTCGGACCCGAGCACCAAAGACTCCAGTTCCTCCGAGGAAGAGGAGCCAAGCTCAGACGAGGGTGATGATGGAGATTCAGACTGAGACCAACCAGCAGAGCTTAAAGAGATGAGACCCAAGACCATTAGTCGGCCATCTGTTGTCGAGACCAAGTGAATGAAATCAGTGAAGACAAAAGTGAAGTTTTGCTGAAGTATTTGTGTTCGGAGAGGAATGTTACAAGGATTCCTTAAAAGTATTTGTTTTTGATGCTGTCTCCCACTAGTATGATGAAAAGGCATGAAGGCAGGCCTGGGAAGAACAGATGGAAAATAGACTACCAGCAATGCTGGCCTTTGCCAAGTGAGAAAGCTCTGTGAAAATCAATGGTGCACAAGAGCCCTACACTACACATCCTTAAACTGCTCACACATCAATGCCTTTTGTACAGGAGTTAGCGCATGCTGTTAGCACAGACAGAATTTCTCCATTTTTTTTTCCAATTGAGGCCCAAAAAGATATCAGAAAATCTCAAGACATGAGAGAATAGTATTGTATCCGAAAAAAAATAAATAGAAGTTTAACTGTTTACATTCCATATGATACAGCGATATGCACTCAGATTGTCCGTTTTATTTTTAAAATTAATTGCTGTTCAGGCAGCCAGTGTCGTGCCAAGTATTTTCCCAAGTAAACGTATGTTCCCTAGTAAATGTGTTCAGGTTGTCGGGTGAATTTAACAGTTTAATAGTCTTAGTCTCAGGGAGGCAAATAGGACAATTGACACAGATGGTCAAGCTTGACACTTTACCGCAGTATTAACCTTTGCCCTACCTGCCTTACGGCCACACTGAAAGGTGTCTTAAGTGTGAGTATGTTCAAGGTTGGGCTGCCCTTTAAGACGACTTCTCTGCGGAATCTGCAGATCCCCTGAGTGAGCCTCATTGGCCCGAGGCAGGTCTGTACCTGAGACTGCTCCAGCCACGCCCTTTCTTACTCTTTCCCTCTGTGGTGTGGTCCATGGAAAACAACAGAGTCCATGCCAATCCCAAAAGCCAGCCAGCCCACCAGCCCGCCCGCCAGACAGTCGCTGCCAAGGTATTTCCAGACCTGCCAGTACAGATGAAGATTGCCTGCTGTCCATCACAGATGTTTAAGGGTGGCATTGCTGATTATACAACACAAACACACCCCTCAGTCTTTCTCGATCTCTTTTAGACACACGCATACACTCACACACACACACACACACACACACCACTTACTATATACTGCAAAGTATTTTGTAGCTGCCAAAGCTCAGGTGGAATCGCGTGTTTCTGAAGGCCTCAGTTGCTGATATTTTTATTATTATTATTATTATTTTAATTTGGGGTCAATTGGCCCTTTGCATGCAGAGGTGAGCACACACTCTGGCCTGAAAACCCTTTCTCTGATAAAAAAAGCTTGTTGACTCGCAACCTCTCTTTGGTGAAAACTACTAACAATTTTAACATGTCTTTTTTATGAGATGTTTTATATGAGCATAATGTCAGTTGTGTCACCTGAAGTTGATATATATTTTTTTGTTTGAAATTTCACCTTTTTTCCACTGTATTCTAAATGTCAATGTAAATTGATTTATAGATTTTTATAATAAAAAAAGAATGTTTTAGCCAATACTTGAAGTTAAACTGAGCTATTTTTTTTATTTCTAATATTTTTTATTGTAATGTCAAATTTCTCCTCTAAGAAATGTGTACATTTAAGCATCCATTTTCCATGGGTTTGACAACAGTGTATTGTCATTAATCATCAAACACAGCAGCATATTTATGTTACTGGTTTGTCACCCCAAACACAAAAGCATGCAAGTTATCAACCTGCCTGTAATATGCCAAAAATCTACGCACACAACTCACCAGCAGGTGTCACCGTAGAGCAGCAGAGAGGTCTTGAAAGTCCTGCTGTTTGCCGCTGGCTCCTTTGGCTAATGGTCTTCCCCCTAAGGACACACGCAGAGCAGCATATAGCAGTCTTAACAGCCTCTAATGTCTGTGCCACAGGAAGTGGCCCAATTGCAACCAAATCTCCTCTCTTAACTCAGTTAGCTATCTGCTGCTTTGAAAGCTACATGCCAATCTCTAAAACCATACAAACCACAATAAACAGACAGTAATTTAGACCTGTCCATAGGGAAGTGTGTGATGGCTATGCATCGGTGGCTTATGGGCATGTGGAGAGACAGAATTGTCTGTGAGTTTATTTGCCTGCGTCCGTGTGTCCATGTGCATGTGTGTGTGTGTGTGTGTGTGTGTGTGTGTGTGTGTGTGTGTGTGTGTGTGTGTGTGTGTGTGTGTGTTTTCAACATTTCAAATGCCCCTCTCACCACCATTACCATTTGGGTAGACTATGTGTATTTATGCACGTGTGTTTGTGCATGGGCATGTGTGTGCACGTGTGTGTGTGTGTGTGTGTACTGGGTCAGGGTGCAGTGGTTAAAGTCTACTTTGGCTGCATGGTTGTATGTTACTGAGTGACGTTGAGTGAGGGAAGAGAGGGGCGTGCTGGGGAGGCAGACTAGTGAACTCAGCTATCTGATAACATTCCACATGCATGAATACTTAGCACTGATAGGAGTAGCAATGCTGCTTTAATGTCAACAGAAGCAAAACTCAGATTTTGTTCCTCAATCACAATCATTTCCTTTTTCTCACACTCACACATACTTTTGCAGAGAAGACTGATAAAACTACATTTATAGTCACATTATCGTATCTCCCACTCAAACATTTATGAGAGCACATTTTTTGTAAACCAAATTGCCACACCCTGAAATTATCATCACAATCACATGACTAGACAGTTGTGCAATAACCATTGAGACCTCTATGCATAGACACACCTCTCTTGAGTAATAGGAGTGTAGCATGGGACGTCACAGAGACATGAGTCGTACACACACACACACACACACACACACACACACACACACACACACACACACACACACACACCACAGACCGGAAGCTCAATATTCCTTTTTTTGGTCCAACCATCCACCCTGGTGGCTGGGTTGATATTGTACGGAGGTTTAAGAAGCATCCTATTTAGTATCTATTTCTCTTTTAACTATAAGGATAAATTCAGACATGAATTCTTGGTAAAATCCAAATGTTATGAATTTGTATGCTGTAAAAAAGGATTAAATGTATCATTATTTTCTCTTTGCTTCTTACCGGTTTCCAAACTCCACTAATTGAACTTGCATTGCTGAAAAATAGTATATCTCCAAAACACATGTAACTGAAAACATATTTATTTGGAAACAGAGGGAAATGCATTCAGTTGTACAGAGATGCTCGACTAACGTTATTCCTGGGACTTCCAAGGCTTAGGATGGCACAGTTAGTCACTAGGCCCTCTCCAGTTTCCTTTTCTTCATTTTGCTGTGCTGAAATCTGATAAAGTGACTGAGTGCCAGAGTGGCAAGAGAATCAGACAGTGAGGGACTGTGTGATCTCCTGTTCCCACATGAAAGATAGAGAGATGTTTTGTTCTTGCTGGAAGTTCACCCTGTAGATGCCAAACAGAGACTTCTTTTAGCCTGGTGCATCTAAGGAAAAGAAAAAAACATGAACACTCTCTTCACACACACATACACACACACACACACACACACACACTCTCTCTCTCTCTCTCTGTGTGTCTCTCTCTCTCTCTCTCTCTCTCTCTCTCTCTCTCTCTCTCTCTCTCACACACACACACACAAACACACAGACTAACTCAAATAAATAATGTTGCATGATCTAACATCCTCCCACAGGTAAAAGTTGGTAGTTTATCATGGGTCTCTGTGGTCCCCATCATAAAGTCGTCTGTTCTTGGAGATGGGCACAAAGGATAATCTAATTGTTGGTCAAAATAGAACATTTTCAAAGGATGGGCAATACTTCTCCATGGGCTAGTAAACAGAGGACCAAAATAAACTTCAAACAGTTCGCCTGCATGCATGGGCCTGAGATAAACTGTGAAAAAATAAACTCAGTCCCATTAGGCTTAATTGCAAGGGCTTGTCATTTGGGATGAAGGTGGTGGAAATAACTGCTGGGGAAAAAAGTAGTTTGCCTTGCCGTGTGTTGCTAGCCAGATATGTGCAGAGGGCAAAGGAGTATTTGGACCAATGCGCAAAATAATGGCCTGCACACAGCCTACTGTATCCCATTCCCAGGCACAAGAAAGTAGCCTAAAGTTAAGGAAAAAAAGTCAATGAAACATGTTTCCTCAAGATTTTTTTTTTTTACCCCTCCCAAATCCAGTTTATATTGAATAGCCTAATGTAATCGCTTTCCAAGTAGCCCAATCACAAATGCAGCAAACCTAGGCTACTTCCTGAAACACCTGTTTGTCAGGTACGCCAGTACGCTAGCCTATCCCGATTCTACGTAGGCTATCGGAAAGCTTGACTCACAAAAATATGGAGGACGACAGGAAATCTAACGTGTGATTCTGTTTTAGTTTTCACAGTTATTTACATTCCACTACCACTCGCCAAGTTTCACAATATGGATTTACTTGAACCTGGGAGGATATTAGTTTACCGTGCTCTCTTCGGCTGTGTTCTTTTGATCACGGGTGAGTAGGATTCAAAATTCAAGTTGAGACTTCACCGAGGACAAACAAACCTAACGTTAACGTTGCTCTAAAACGTCACACGTAGGCCTATTTATCGACAAAGCTGTGTTTTCAGTTTCACAACATAGCTCTACTATAGGCTACACCACAAATGTATGATATTCATATGTCGTTTGAACGGTGCGCAAAGTTTCTAACGTTAGTTGTAGGCTATTCTTTTGTTGTTATTTTGCCTATCTGTTAACGTTACTTCGAACTGTGTAAGAAAATGTATTCACCACCAATGATCTTCCATGCCCACCATTATCTTCACCTCATCTTTTATGTAGCCTAGGCCTTTGGCTAATATAGGATTGTAACGTTTTTATTATTAAGAATATTTCGAACTAATTATTCAGCAGTGGCAAAATACTGATTTAACATAAGACACCTATTATCTTTCAGTCTAAATAGTGTTTTATGTTGAAAAGTTATTCAAAAACCGACTCTTGACATTTTCACACAGAATGCAGTTAGGCCTAGGGGCATATGCATTTACTTTATCATTGGCAAACATCCTACAGCTTTCCCCATGTCGTTCACTTCAATTTGGACGCAGGTTTAAAATGTGTTTTCCCTAGTGGCTTCAGAATCTTAGCTCTGTGGTATTTGACACCTGGTACAACAGGCTGTGATATCCTACATACTGTGTCTATGAACAATCTTCCAGGCTTTAAAAAAAATAATAAAAAAAAAGAACAGGGAAAGGTATTTCAGCTAGGCCTACTCCCAAGCCCCTGGAATAACAACACCCTTGCCAGTAAACATGGCACTTCTTTTGACATGCACATGATTTGTCATGCATGGCTAGTTTGTGCTAATTGCTGCTTTCCATTGGTTGCTTATAGGGCCAGCTGGCTTTTCAGATAACAAATTCCCATGGTCCAGAGAGTAGCTACCTTCCTTGCTGGCTAAAATTTTTCCTGAATAAATTCACTGCCCCCTCAATGTAGCTGCCTCATTGAATTCGAACATCACATCAGCTGTCTTTTCTGCATTGATCCAGGACTCCTTAAACAGCACACATGCAAAAGTGACCTAATCAGGGATTCAACACGTGTCCATATCCGTCTCTTCCGGCCCTTTATTGAGGCGTAATGTGTTTGCAGCCCTGTATTGACTCATTGAAAGGATTTGGAGGCGTTCGAGCCTTAATTGAGGGCACATGCATGTTTGAGTGTGCATCTGACTGCATACCTATGAGCCCACAGGAGTTGTGCAGGTCACGGAGGGCGAATGGATTAGCACTAAATTCAATATGGCAGCCCTTGCCTCAAATGGCGAGACAAGTAGAAGTCATTCACCTCTGAGGGGAGAGAGGGTAAATGAACGGATTTCATATTCACATGCGCGTCTGTGTGTCCCACGAAGACAGGCATGACCCCACCTTCATTTTTTCTTTTTTGCTTGATGAAAAGACAGAAAAGAGAACTTGGCTGGAATTTAGAAATGTGCTTGCGTGAAAGAAATTTCACAATTGCAGGTGGAAAAGACAAACACACACACACACACACACACACACACACACACACACACACACACACACACACACA
This sequence comes from Sardinella longiceps, assembly GCA_027497455.2. Taxonomy (NCBI): domain Eukaryota; kingdom Metazoa; phylum Chordata; class Actinopteri; order Clupeiformes; family Clupeidae; genus Sardinella; species Sardinella longiceps. The sequence goes on along the minus strand of JAODXP020000021.1, from coordinate 17,225,812 downwards.
CTTCTACCTTAAATGGAGGGTCTGTGCCAGATCCATGCCGAAACAGAGCCAGAGCCCACAGCTATCTGGGGCAGCACAGCAAGCATTTCTTGATTGAAGTGGACTGGCTTCACACTGTGAGTGATCTAAGGTCTCCGAGTTTGTTTCCCAGAGAAGGCTCCAAGGAGGAGTGTGTCTGTCTTTACCAAAATGCTGCAGCAGCGCAGTAAGGTGCAGTGCAGACCTGAGAATCAGTTTTAAAAATATCACTCAAGCTAAGCAAGTAAACTCCCCAACCCATCCTCCCAGCAGATCAGACTTTTGTCACATTTGGGAAATTTGTATGAGTGTGAGCTTGTACTGTAGGTGTTCTCGGATGGAGGCATGGCAATGCATTTTAAATTATTAACAGCCCTGGTAGCTTCTGCTAAATCATAGAGAGAAACAAGCCAAAAACAACACGGTTCTCCTCCACGTAGCCATGCATAATGACACATCACTACCCCCAACCTGCCACTGGACAACACCCTGAGAGCATGTTTTCACACCAAACCAATTTACATTTACAATACCAAGCAAAAAGCATCTCATTTCTATTTCATTGTAGTCACCTGAGCTAAATTATAGTGATGCTAGATTACATTTGCAGTCTTTGAGTCTAGTGAATATGGCAGAAAGTAATGTTTCATTTTGTTTTACATTCCTGTTTCCTTGCAGAGAAAGAATCAGATTTATGTTTGATTGTTGGGAACCAAATGCGTGACAAAGGTATTAGAACCCTTTTAACGGCTGGGTCACAAAAACACTGGAGGGGGTGTCCTGTTTTTATGATGTTCACATTAGGGTTTATCTGGCCCCACCCTTCTCTCTCTCTCTCTCTCTCTCTCTCTCTCTCTCTCTCTCTCTCTCTCTCTCTCTCTCTCACCATCAGAGTCTCTCACTCATGCATTATCCCTATCGAAACACAGGTTTCTTTCAACCAACTACAAGGTTACTTTTACACACTCTAACCCCACCCCACACACTCTAACACACACACACACACACACACACACACACACACACACACACACACACACACACACACACACACACACACACACACACACACACAAAGGAAAGGCAAGTGAGGCTAGCAGAAGACTAAGTAGTGTCTCCCACCAGCTGGGCCTGCCAGCCTGCCATGCTATTTCACGGGGCCACGAGCCTCGAGGGAGACAGCAACAGCAACGCATTGCATGAATTCTCTCCACTGGCAGATCATGTTCTGTACTGCTGGGCTAAAAAAAAAACAAAAAAAACAAGTGCATTGCTTTAAGCTGGAGAGGAATGGTGCTGCAGAGAGTTTTGGATATTGTATGTCAATTTTAGCTAAATGTTAGTGTACGTGTGTGTTCTCCTGTGTGTATACTGTATGTGTGTGTGTGTGTGTGTGTGTGTGTGTGTGTGTGTGTGTGTGTGTGCATATAATTTGAGTGTAAGAATCATTTAGTGATTAGTTATTTGGATATACAGTAGTGTTTCTGAAAAGTCATCAAGTGACAGTAGTTTCACTTTAAATCTTGAACGATTCTGTCCTGATTTATAACCTATGGTTGTGGCTTTTTATGCTTGTAATGTTTACATCAGTTGGTTGATAACTTATCAGCTGCTTGTGTATGACGTGACATGGGTGTTAAATGGTATACTGTTGACAGTTCATGTCTTGCACGTGTCTGTCATCTGAGAGTGGAGAAAGCAGATCTGTAGTTGAGTGATGGCAGGTGACTACCTTTGTGAGAATTGTTCCAGCTATTAGATTCCAAAAGTCTGATTAATTTGATTCTAAATCCAATTAATAATTATTAACAAATATTTATTTAAGATTTTCTACTTTTTAATCCTGTGTGACAATAAACTGGATACTGACACTGCACAAAGGAATTGGATGCCATGTTGCATTTGTCAACACTGATTATCATTTACTGTCACCATTACCTGACCTTTCATATGCTGCGATAATCTATTTCCTGTATTGAGACTGCATGCTGCCCTACTGGTGTGATGGCAGAAAGGAACGCCTGTTCCTCTTTTTGCACCCAGGAATCCAAGTCATCTCATTACTGTGTGTCTCACATGCTTGGAGACAGTATCTAATATGTTCCACATCTGTCAGTTGTTGTTATTTATCAGTTAAAAGAAGTTGGGACATTGTCTAAACTATACATAAAAAATAAATGCTCATCACATATTTGTGTGTGAATAGTTTAAGGACCACGTGTCAGTTTAAACCAGAATATAGTATTGTTGTATTGGATATTGATCGTCATCTCAAATTGGAGACCAGCAACATGTCTATAAATTTGGACAAAGAAAAGGAGGTTACTTCACAGTTAATTATGTTAACTGCCAAAATGGTTTTGTGTAAAAAGAGCATTCTTTCTTGTTCTAGACCATGATTTCAGTGGCCCCACTGGTGTCCTCTTCAACATGCTTTAAAAAGGGATAAAGTGAAAACAGGGCACCTCCACACCAGCTCTGACCCATCATGCGTACACGCAAAAATAAAAAAGCAAAAAGTGCGACCCGAGTTTTTTCCGCATTTGTAACTCCCATGGTGTCCAAACAAAACAGCTCAACGCTTCAGCTCAACAGCTAAACTTCCACCTCACAGTCAGTGAAGTTGCTCTTCTCTGAATATTGTGCTTCTCTGAATATATGGGTGTGTCTTTAGGTATGCAAAATGTTGCAAATTTAGAGTGGTTGTGATTTCTATAGGGAAATTGGTGTGGAACGTGCCCGCACAGATTTTGCCATCTGTTCACCCTTGTGATGGAACCACACGGTTGGAAATTTGTATAGAATGCCGTAGTATTTACGGCCTTCCCTTAGAACATACTGTAATGTCTCTGTGGCAGTCCATAACAAAGGCACCCCTGCACCCTCATACCATCATGACATGAATGCTGCCGTTTGATTTGACCACTGAAACAGGTTGGAGGATTTGTCTCCCCTGGAGCCTGGAGGATGAGACTCCATCAAGACTCCATAATTTCCTGAATGAAACATTTTCACTTCTATAACCACATTCCACATCGTCTAGGTCCATCTCAAATGAGCTTGGATCCAATTGAGATTGTTAAACCTTGGGATTATTTCATAGGCCTAGATGAAGTTTGCTTGGTCAAGTTTTCACCTCCAGTACATTCAGGGTTGGAGTATGGTAGTGTGACAGACAGTGGCCATTTTATGATCTCATAGCCCATACAATGATTTTCATTGCAAAATTACATAGGTAGTACATGCAATCTTGGTAAATATTTATAGGCTATATTTATATGTAATAAATGAGTAATTAATGGCTCCACACATTAATTACATAGAGACTCAGTCCCTCTGTAATCATTTTTATATACTCATTCATGTTGACAGTTACTATAATTAACTTCAAAATGCTCTTGCGTTGTTTTTTGCATTATTCAACTTTTGCAGCCTTTTTTTTTGGACCCTGTCCCTACTTTTTTGAGACATGTTACAAGTTACTTTGCAAATACAGTATGCATATTCTCCCAAAAAAATCATGTTTTCTGGTTTCAACTTTTTTGCACTAATTATTTTGTATGTTTTGAAAATCATAGCATTTTGTTTTTATTTACATTTTGCTTAGCGTCCCAACTTATGAAATTGTTTAGTAAGCACTCCTCCTATCTTCTCTTATTTTATTCTTATTTGTCTGTATGTGTAGGTCTCTTTTTTGTACTATTTTCTTTGTCATGGTTTAATTCATTTTGTACAATACTTTGAAAGTAGTGATAGGCCAGCGAAAGCTGTGTACAGATGTTCTTCACAAATACATTCCACTTGCTTACCTAATCAGAAGAAGTTTAAAATGGCTACCATGTATTATTAGTTGTTGACAGTCAAGGTCTGCCTACTGTTACAAATGACAAAACCCCTTTTTGTTTCTGTTTTGTTTCGGTGTATCATCATGTGGTTTGTGCAATCTCAGTGGTAATGCGCAACAGTGGAAACAGAGATCGGCGTGGTGGGAGTGGTTGAAATTGACTCACCAAGGCCAGCTATTGCATTTCCTTTGAGGGCTACAGTATATTCACTTAGCCTTGGCTAGGTAGTCCAAAACAATGGGAACAAAATTGAAAAACACTATCCTGCTAAGAACAAAATGGGGACTTGCTCTGTACAAATAGTCCAGTGGTTTAATGGGCAATATGAGAGCCTGACAGATTACATATCCTATATTGGAAGATAATTTGGAGTCTTATAGCACAATAAATGTCCAGTTAATCACATTACAAATGCCATTTTATGTTTGTTTTTGCCTTGACAAAACACTCCATCCTCCCTCTCATATCATTGGCTCTAACTGCTTCTTTCCCCATCTGTCTCCCTGTTACACTCTCTCTGTCTGTCTGTCTCCTTTCCCCTCTCTAGTGTTGTCTTCGGTGTCTTCCATAAAAGTTAGCGGGCCGCCTGAGATCAACGCAGTGCGGGGCGAAGATGTGACCCTTCCCTGCATGTTCACCTCCAGCAGTGGCCTCACCAGCCGTATGACTGTGGACTGGTCCTTCACCCCCCCGCAGGGTGGTGTTCGACAGTCGGTGAGTACAACTACTGTATAGCTTCTGCCTCTATTTGCCATAGCCTCCGGATGTGTTTGCTTTGCATTAGAAAAGCTTTTCTCTAGAGCTTGGCTGTGTTATGAAGACTTGTTGAGTGACCCTTATTCAAAAGCTCATTATGAGAAGAAAAGCCATGGAGGTTTTTTTGTTTACCTTTTCTGTTTTTCTGTTTTTTTTTTTTTTTTTTTTTTTTGATGACTTCCTGACTGCGTACCTGTTGCATATTTGTATTCTCTTACTATTTCTTCCGCATAAGCAACTCTCTCTTTAGTTTGTGTTTGTCTGCACTTAATTACCCCTAAACAACCCCCTGAGGGCAGCCGCCCTCGCAGGCAGAACGTGTCTCTTTCACACTGACACACAGACTCAGGGAGAGAGAGAGAGAGAGGGGAAAAAAAGAGTATGTGGAGACTGAGGCGTGTTTGTTTGCAGGCTCCTTGCTGTTGTTTGTGTGCTAGCTGTGAGTGGGCCCCCTTGGGAGAGCTTTGCTGACACCGTTTCAGTTTTAAATGTGGAATGACTTTCCCCCCGGGGAGACGACAGGACGGGTCACGCGCTGTGGTAGAGTTCTCGGTGCAGATAGGCCGGCTTTCTTTCATGGAAGGTAGATGACGTGCTTGCAGACTGCATTGCTAAAGTAGTTGCTTTTTAGTAGCCATCTTTAGTCTGTGCTGTTGTTGAAGCTGCGTTTGGGAGGGTACTGTATGTCCTCCAACAATATGTGTTGTTTTGCAATGTAATGTTGTTGGACACCAGCTGCACAAAATTGAAGCCTGTAGTTTATTTGCCTGCAGGTGACATCTCTCTCTCTCTCTCTCTCTCTCTCTCTCTCTCTCTCTCTCTCTCTCTCTCTCTCTCTCTCTCTCTCTCTCTCACGCTATCTCTCTGTTTTGTAACTGACAGCTGCCAATCAAACAGTCAGTCTCCAAGCAGCACTGCTGATGTTGATCCAGTTATGAGTCTTTTTAAATCTTTCACAACACCAATGACACAAGACAGTCACAGCTCATAGTTTTACATTTAAGACATTTTTTTTTTTAAACCGTCCCACCATCCTCACCTGTAGACAGACACACACACACACACACACACACACACACACACACACACACACACACACACACACACAGGTTCAGATTGTAATTGCTCTGGGAGTATTGGATAGCATTTGCTCTTAGTATGCAGGGCCTGTTGGGAAATAGCTATACTTCAGTCTGGTGTCTTGGCTCGAAGCTGGGGAGTCTTAAATCTGAGGTCAAAGGTCGGCTCAGCAGCATTACTTAGCGGATGCAGACGGTAAGAGGTCTCCGTAAATCTCACCGTTAAGTGACCACCTCACCGTCTAAGGCCATGCATAAGTAACCACCGGACGTCTGCGCAGTTCATATACCATCTATCTGTGTTTTTAAAGCTTAATATTTCATGAGGAGCGGAAGTGTTTTGCCAGATCTCGACAGAGCTGCTTGACCTTTTTTTTCCTCAGGAGAGAGTAATTGTCACGTTGCTGTTATAGCCTACAGAGAAGCTCTATACACTCAAACACCAGCTTGACTCTTGTTGTTTTTGCCCATTTTGTTTAAAGCCTCTACCGCTGTGTAAAGTCAGCAGGAGGCTGATGGCATTCACCCCAAACGACCTTATATCTCCGCCGGTGCCAGAGGAGGAGAATATTCTAAATTGAATATCCCCAGTCAGACGTTACTCCAGAATGTCAGCAGACAGCTTGCTACTCCAACCTGATCTCCTTAATCATCGGTCAGGCTTGCTCTGACATGCATGTCACAACAAATATTAGCTTAATGATGATGGCTGTATTTAATTTTATTTAATAACCCAGTACTGTACACACATTTGAATTAGTTCTAATCATTGAATTAGTAAGACAGTAGTTTGTGATCCATTGCTCTGGTACTCGGTAGCTGTTTTTTTGAAGAGCCATCGTTCACGTACTCTGAAGCACTAGACTGCGAGTGGGAACAATCACTAGTGTTAAACTAGCGAACCGCAGTGACATGCTAAAAGTGTGCGGTCGTCATAAGGCTAATAAGTGCTTTAAAATACTGTTGGAGCGCATAGCTCTTACTCCAGCGAGCACTTTCCATAATTGAATCACTCAGAAATGATGTCATATGGGTCTTTCAGGACGTGAGGACTGATTGGATTGGCATTGAAGCCCAGAGTTTATATACAATCACTCAGCCTCGTCCGACTCCACGTCCACAGAAACAAGTATTTCATCTGAGCATTTGCTGCAGCTGTTGTGTGTAAGTGGCTCCATAATTCCATTTAATATTGAAATGGAATGCGAAGGGGGACTGCATTTTGCAGGAACACGCGCTGTGCAAAGTTGCATTTCTTGCACAAAAACTTTCCAACTAAGTTTGCAGTGGTATTCAATATCTGACTGATAGTGTGCTGATGGGCCTTTCACTATTATTTAGATTTGAGCATTTAGGATTTATAAACTCTGAGTTTCTGTCCATCCACTTCCATAAGGTGCAGAAGGCACACACATTCAAGAATATTAAACTCGACTGCTGGATATAGAAAAGTGAATAGACTCCATGCAGCACCAGGTCGTCTTCCCAAATATTCAAGGAAGGCTACTTACCAGGTACTCCATCCACGGCATCTCCAAGTAAAGTGTGCATTAATGGCCGCACAAGTGTGGCCTGTGTGTGGAGCGGTTGTGAGTGCTTGTTTGGCATTAGTGCCCTGTGGTAGGGGGAAGAGGAAGCGGCGGTCGCTGACGGCAGAGCGTGAGTGACCATAGTGGGGAAGCCTCCCTCTTGAGAGAGAGGGGCCGTCTGCTTCGTGTCTTGCGTTGATGGCCTGCTGGGGCTGGATTGCTTGCTGGCTGGATAGATGGATAGCTGGTGGGCTTGTTTGGATGGCTGCAGGATGGCTGGCTTGATAATAATGGCCTCTAGAGCCATCGAGGCAAGCCTGTTAAGGATTCAGCGAAAATGTGCAGAAGCGAGTCATTTGAAGTGTAGTTGCTAGGCACCGTGCAGGCGCGCGTCCGTGTGTGTGTGTCAGTTCAGTGAGTGCAAGTGTGTGTGTGTGTGTGTGTGTGTGTGTGTGTGTGTGTGTGTGTGTGTGTGTGTGTCAGTCAGAGAGGAGAAGAGAGCAGACAGCACAGTCTGTTACGTCAGAAGGCATATGAGTCAGGCTCCTTCTCTTCCTTGGCTCTCCCTGCCTGCCAGGGTGTGTCTGCTCGACGCTGCTTAGAAAAGAAATAGACAAAAAAAAAAACCCATCTTCCCATGCCCACACACTACGCGTCTGGCCAACACTCTTCCAACACTTTGACCATCAGGAACTCCGAAAAGGTTTTGATGATGAACTCAACGAACCCCCACTGAGAGAACAGCCTCTGGACTACGTGACCAGACTGGCTGAATGGTGCCAACACAACGCCATGGCCCAATCCCAATACAAAGCCCTAACCTCTTTGAACCCCTCAAAGCCACGACTGGCATCAAGCCTGATCAGGATTGGCTGATTCGTGCCAGTTTTGTGTCGTGGGTTCAGGGGTTAGAGTGGGGATTAGGATTCTGGTGTGTAGTCAGCATGAGCATCTGATCAGTGGCCTTGTGAAAGACACGTACCTGGAACGAGACTCTTACCTAGGCAGTGGATTTCGGGGGAACTGTTCCGCCTGTTAACCTCGCGTGTGACTGATGGCACTCTTGATTTTGATCAGTTGGAGTGGCTGGCTCTCGAAGCCTGAGCCTGAGCCTGGCTCGCTGTCAGACAGAGAGCTGACTGGCTTGGCTGCCTGGTTGTTATCCCTTAAATGGTGGCTGTTGCATATGTGCTATTGAAGAGTGCTTCCCTCCTCTCCTCTCGCTGCTCTTGACTAGTAATTGGCTCGCTATACAAGAGCGCCGAGCTAAGCAGCGAGCTCTACGGGAGGAAGGGGTTAGCGAGTCCAGACGAAAGAGTGCGGCCGTCGCCCTTGCTGCTGTCACTGTCTTGCGTGCTCGTTGTTGCTGTCGAGGCGATAAAGCGAAGATACATTTTTAATCAGCCAACAGGACAAGGGTGGATGTGATGTGACGTGTCTGGATCAATAACCTGTAACTGATGCGCAGGGTTGCACTGGATGAATGCAGAGCAACCCCAAGGCATGGCCTTGATGCTGGGAACCACAACATGCCTCAGGGCAGGTCCCTACATGTGCCTGTGGTTTTAAATGGGAACATCACACACACACACACACACACACACACACACACACACACACACACACACACACACACACACACACAAAGAGACACACACACACACACAAAAGAGACACACACACACACACACACACAAAATGTCTGATTGAAGCCCATGTGCAGATTTGAGCTGTGCCCCCTAGTGGCAGGATAGAGAAGTACAAGTAGGCCCTGGAGACAGTGTTGCCATTAGATTGCGTGCACTCCCTGCCCCCACCGTCCCATAACACACACACACACACACACACGCACATACACACAGGCACAGAGACGCACATACACACAGGCACAGAGACACACACACACACACACACACACACGCACATACACACACACGCACATACACACAGGCACAGAGACAGATACACACACACGCCAGACGCTGAAGGCCTGCTAGGAGAACCCTCCTGATAAGGGGCTATAAAGCCATAAACTACCACTGATATGCGCTGCTGCGGCTCAGATTTTTAAGTGTTTAAGTGGAAGTTGTTGAGAAATTACGACAAGGTTTGAGTACTCGCTCTCCCTTTCCTTTATTGTGTCTCTCTCTCTCTCTCTCTCTCTGTCCTTTACTCTCTCTCTCTCTCTCTCTCTCTCTCTCTGTCCTTTACTCTCTCTCTCTCCCCCACTGTCTGTCGCTCAGTCTGTAGTCTCCTCTCACTAACCATAACTTTGTGTTTTCCTCTCTCTCTCTCTGTTTCTCTTCTCGTCCCCCTCCTCAGTTTTTCCACTTCTCAGCGGTACCGTACCCGCCCAGACAAGGCATGTTTGTGGGCCGGATCAAGTGGCTGGGCAGCCCGTCCAAGGGCGAGGCCTCTATTATGCTCCTCAACGCCACCCTGACCGACAATGGCACCTTCACCTGCTCCGTCAAGAACCCACCTGACACACACGGCGGCCCCGCAACGATGACACTTACTGTCACACCAAAAAGTGAGACATGTTTTCATGATGATGTTTGTGATGATGATGACGATGATGATGGTGGTGGTGGTTTGATGTGTGTGTGTGTGTGTGTGTGTGTGTGTGTGTGTGTTCGTGAGAATGCATTTGTGTGTGTTTCTTTACTTGTCCGTTTTATCTAATTTGTAATGCACAGACATGAGTCAGACTGATGGAAGCTTTTTCCGGAAGACTTTCACTTTCTCAAGGTTTTATAGGCATGAATCACTGAGTGTACTGTAAGACGGCTGCTTTGTTTAAAATCCAGTAATTATTAATTACATAAAGACCAGAAATACATCCACTCCATCAAGGAAGCTTTATTTACTTGAATGTTTCAGTAGCGTTATTGATGATGCTTATTATAGAAAGACGTTGATTAGAAGTATACAAAGCAGTAAGATAATCAGCAAAATGACAATAATGATGCCAAGTGCTCTTTCTCTCTCTCTCTCTCTCTCTCTCTCTCTCCCTCTCCCTCTCTCTCTCTCTCTCTCTCTCTCTCTCTCTCTCTCTCTCTCTCTCTCTCTCTCTCTCTCTCAATCTCTCATTGTCTCTCTCTCTCCATCTCTCAGAGGTGACTATTCGTCTGTCGGAGGTGCTGGTGCTGGTGCTGTTCGTCCTGGTGCCCTCTGCTCTCATCACGCTGGTGCTGTTGTGTCGCATGTTCTGCCCCTGCTGTCCCACGGGAGAGGGGGAACCGGCAGTGCAGGCCAAGGGCCAGGGGTATCATTCATCCATCGAAGTCACAGAGAGGTCAGTAAGATTTCTTACCAATCCTTTTGAGGTTGAATGAACCAAACGAGAAACAAATTAAGTTTCAATGTTTTCTCTTTTTTGTAGTTTCAGTACTTCACAAAGTTACAGGAAGCACGGCACTTACTTTACAAAGAATAGAAATAAAACGAAGTTACAGACAAACGGCTAGGACTTCTTCTTAATGTTGAGATAGCAATTCAGAGCAAGTCATCGTTACAAGTGTTCAGCATCCAGTCGAAGTCCCAGCTTGACACACAAGGAATGGGGATGGCGCGAGGTCGTCTCAGGCGAAGCGTCCTCCAGAAGCACTTCTCAACTCATACTACAAGTGTATATATACTGACTCCGTCGTCTTCACCCCCTCACCTTTGTATGACCCCATGGTCATCGCTGGTGGACGCCACCCTGGTCAGTCTTGTGAATGATTAACCAAAGACTGCAAAGTACCCAGTCAGCAACTTAAAGTAACTGCTGAGTGAGCTCTATGCCAGCCTCAACACAAAGGCCTTCAGAGACACGACACGCCACGGCAACCCAAATACACCCACACCTGTAGAAGGATCCCCTGTGTGTGCGTGTCTGTGTGTGTGTGTGTGAGTGTGAGTGTGTGAGTGTGTGAGTGTGTGTGTGTGTGTGTGTGTGTGTGTGTGTGTGTGTTTTGTGTTCAAATTGTTTGTTTTACAACCTTGCTTGCAGGGAGTTGCCTGTCTCAGGAGTAGTAGATAGGTGTGAAACTACTGTATGTCTGCACTTTCAGAGGATTTAAGCTGCGCGAGAGACACACACACACACACACACACACACACCCACACCCACCCACACACACACACACACACACCTACACACACACACAGTATTGAAGTGTACTAACTAAGTAGTAACATCATGTATCTCACTATAGTGTAGTCTAACTTTCCCTGTACTGGTTTGGTTGCATGTACTGTATGAATGGGTTTTCAGTTGTCTTTTTGGTAGTGTCAGTCAGTCTGTGCCATTGGGCCTGTAACAAATCCGTGTGAAGGCAAGGCAGTGTATCAAAGGCATGCTTGTCATATGCTCCTCTTGCTTCCTTCCCCTCTCCTCTCCTCTCCTCTCCTCTCACAGAGACCTGTATGATTACAAGCCCCCGCCTCCACCGCCGAAGCAGAGGACTCCAACATGCTGTGAAATGTATTTTACGGTAGGCTGCTGCTATTCCCTCCTCTCTCTCACTCCCTTTCAACACCTCAGCAATATCCAAGCTCAGTGCAAGATTCCCAGTCGACTGTGTGTGTGTGTGTGTGTGTGTGTGTGTGTGTGTGTGTGTGTGTGTCATCAGTGCAAGATTCCCAGTCGGTCATCCCCTTTAGGTCGATGTCTTTCTTAACACCACCCCCCCACCCCCCCCCCCCTTCTTTTTTTTTCTCTCTATTTCCTCCAGGATTCCGAAGGCGAGGAAGACTACTATCCTCACCCGGTGCATCACAAGGGCCAGGGCATGGCGGAATCTCAGTGCTGATGCTGTTGAAATGTTCCAAACGCAAATATGTCCGCACGCGCTCAGTCCCGCCCGACATCAGTCAGCTTTTAGGTAACGGATGCCATGCACAGCACATCAACAAGTGCATGAATAATTAAGTTGGCTCATAGCTTTGTGTATATTTATCAGGGCCAGAGCGGCAGTTAAGGGGGAGTACTAAATATGTCACCGGTACATTAGACGGACTGACTGCCAAGCAGCATTAATACTACAATCAATTGGGGGGACCCCTGTGGGAGCCAATGCTTTCAGAGAAGAAACACATACACATACACGCGCACACACACACACACACACACACACACACACCAACATATACTCTGCTTCTCTCTCTCTCTCTCTCTTGCTCTCTCTCTTTCTTTCGTTCTCTCTCTCTTGCACACACACACACACACACACACAGACAAACACATATAAACACACACTTTGTGTCTCAAACACGTCACAGACATGTGATGTATGGATCATCATCATGAAACACACACACACACACATATTCACACACATTTTTCTGATGTGTGTTTTTGGGTAGTAATGGGTAGAAATGTGTAATGTGGGTTAGAGGTGCAATGACTCAGAGTAATGACTGAGTCACCGGGAGAGAGAGAGAGAGATAATGGTCTTAATTGGACGTGCTGAATAATCAGAGATGTCATGTAAATAATTGGCTGCCACTGGCCCTGAAAGGTGTCTAAGCTCCCAATGCTTCTGTCATTTCGCTTTGACCTGCTTTTTTTTTTTTATATCACACACGCCTTTCGGACTTCTCTTTCAGTCAGCTAATACCCCTGAAAGTGCTCAAAGCGTTCGGTGAGCCAGATTTTAATGAACATTGCTAAGCGCTTTACACTGACTGTGTGGAGCTAGTCTCATTTGCAAAAGCAAAGCTGGCACTGAGCTGCATTAGATAGTTAACTTTTTAAAACGTACACTTGTTGATTTTGATAACTAAATTTCCAGCAATCTTTGATTTTGAATGTAATGAATTTATGAGAGTGGAGCCAAGTTGTGAATCACATGATCAATTAGAATGTGCTGAGAGTTGGTTTGCTTTGATCTCCCCAAATTTTGCTAAAAGTTTGGATCTTAAGAATTGTCTTCCTTTGATTCTTTGTCTGCTTATGTTGGATTTGATGTTTTATATACAGTATGAAGTACTTCAGCGCCCTTTATTTAAAGACTTTATATATTTATGTTGCCTTTTTTCCAATAGTGGAGCACTTTACTGGTGTAAAAATGCTGATAAATTTCCAATTTTCTATTTCTTACGAGGACTTTATTAGTCTGTAGACCTAAATATCAGTTTACAATTTACTGTAAGTACCCATAGCAACACACCTGTGTAATGTATATATTTAGGAAAATATATATCCATATGAGAGAATACATGACAAATCATCTTAAAATATGACTTTATACAAAACTGTATTTCTAACCTTGTCAATAAACATTGAAGACAACTGTAAAAGATTTTGTTTTATTTGTTATCTCATAAACAAAAAATTGTTTTAGTTCCCAACATGTTACACTTACAGTACCTTCCGTAATGTATCCTGTACATACACTACAGTATATGACACAGGAAATGGAGTTTGCTAAATAGCCCCATACACAAATAAGGCTGTGGTCTGGAGTTCATGTGATTCAGTATATAATGTTTCTGTACATTGCTTTCTGCTCAGGCAAAGGCTATTACACAAACTAGCGCCCCGCTAACCACATGCATATTCACTCTGCCATCTTCCTCTATATTGTTTTCCCATCTTGAAACCAAAGGAGCTAATTTGTCATCTTGTCAGGCCAACCCCTGTGGCTTAGAGGAAAGAGAGAGAGAGAGAGAGAGAGAGAGAGAGAGAGAGAGAGGGAGAGAGAAGGGAGGAGAAAAAAACAAAACAAAACGTAAACATCCACAGTTGTAAGCAAGGCATCAATTTTGCATGGCAGCAGCATGTGGAGGCAAAGCTGTGGTGTTGGGTTGAGCCAGCAAGGCTTGTCGTACACCCTGTCCTGGGGCTGAGCACATGTGCTGTGGGGTAGTAGTGTTGGAGCTGGAGTGTGTGTGTGTGTGTGTAAGTGTGAGTCGGCACCCGGACTGGACGGTTTACAATTTACTGTAAGTACCCATAGCAACAAACCTGTGTAATGTATATATTTAGGAAAATATATATCCATATGAGAGAATACATGGTGTTGTGTGTGTGTGTGTGTGTGTGTGTGTAAGTGTGAGTCTGCACCCGGGCTGGACGGACTCTGTCGCATGGCCTACATACAGAGCCTGGCGCAGCACCGCAGCGCAAACAGACAGCGGCTGCAGCACTGCACTGCACTGGATCACCTTGGTGATGTAGTCACACTGCACACCTGGAACAAAGACAGAGGAGAGGGAAAGAGAGAGGAGGAGAGGGGGAAGAGCTGAAGGCACTAATAGTAACACTGGGTACGGTGGGAGGAAGGGAGAGAGAGAGTGTGTGTGTGTGTGTGTGTGTGAGAGAGAGAGAGAGAGAGAAACAGAGAGAGAGAGAGAGTGTGTGTGTGTGTGTGTGTGAGAGAGAGAGATAAAGAAAGAGAGAGAGAGAGAGTGTGTGTGTGTATGTGTGTGTGTGTGTGTGTGAGAGAGAGAGGGGGAGAGAGAGAGGTGGGGAGTTGACCTGCTTCAGTCATAGGCCTGAGATGGATCTCAGCATTGCAAAAATAGAACAAAAAAAGCACATCCAAAGAAAAAAAAATAGCAGTATAGCTGTTTTTGTAGTAATCATGACCCTTGTGTCATTCTCATCAAGTGGATGATCAGAGTGTGTAATGGCAACAAGTCCATTGCTGCATGTGTGAGGTGAAACTTAGAAATGTGCAGCTTTGTGTAGTGAAACTAAAATATTTCCAGAGACCTACAGAGATGAGTCACAAAATATCCAATGGAACTGAATAAACAGTCTACCCAGTTCAAATATTGAATACCGAAATACCAATTTCAAATGCATCTGGGATATACAGAGAGAGGATTGCATGGTACATCCATCAACTGCTACATCATTGTGAATATAATCAAGATCACCTGTTGCTGCTGAATGTGTGGCCTGTTTGTGGCCAAAAAGCCATCTAATCTGTAATGCGTCTGAATTGTAGGCTAATTTCATATATCTACGCTACTTTTCAAAGCATAAAAAAATGTATCCCGCACAGTATAAACCATATTTTCATATTAATTAACTTCCATTCTTGCAGCACCACATTCCATATCTATTCTCATACTTGTAGTGTAATTTTGATGGCGCCAGAAAGCAGTAGTCACTAATGATGTAGGGGCTGGGCTCCATACAGCACAGCACACACAGCCATATGTGATGTGGGGGAGGGTCAGAGGCAGAGACAGGAAGCTGCCTTATACTCACACCTACACCAAAGACCATTGAATACTAAACAAGATAGAGATAGAGCAACACAATATGTTTTACAATGGGAGATAACGTGGATAACTGCAGTCTGCATCACAGTATAAACTTTTCAGTGATCTTCAGTATCTTTGTATGAGAGCTCGACCCCCCCCCCCCCCCCCCCCACACACACACACACACATTAAAATATTGTGAAAATAAAACATGGAACTTAATGAATGTTTGCACCTCTCTACTCCACTTTCTCTCTGCCATTACTGATTTGCTGATGCACTGTAGCAGCCACAGGGACTGGGAAACAAGGTTGACAATGTCCATCATATGCACGCACGCACACACACACACACACTCAAAGCTGTTTACTGTTTACTGACAGTGCTGTTTGCGTGAGTGCAATTTCCAAAAGCATTCCACAAGTCAAGCGCTAAAGCAGCAGCGCTGGCTTTGTGGCGGCGTGGTTGGGAACAAGCCCACTCCCAGAGGAAATCATGTTGAATTATGGATTCATTTATTGACATTCATATTACACCGCTGCAGTGGACATGGGGCACCCAGGCCGCTCCTGGAGGGGGTCTCAGCTGGCTTCCCTTGTTCACGCCAGGCATTGACTGCCAGGATGAAAAAAAAAGTGTGTGAGTGTGAATGTGTGTGTGTGTGTGTGTGTGTGTGTGTGTGAGTGAGTATTGGAAAGAGAGGGGGTGCTCTGATTCGGCTAGAAGACTGAACCGGTCTCAAACCTCGGTGCGTGGCGATGGCGGCGGCAGCGGCGGCGCTACTGCCATGCGTGTGTGAGCGAGCAGGGGCCGGCTCCAGGCTGGTTGCCATGGAGAGGGATTACCTTGGTGGAGGCGGAGGTTTGATGCTGCTGTCCACGGGGTCTGCGTACCAACACTCATCAGAGTCAGAGTCAGGGGGAGGGGGGCTACAGTCGGCTACTGCGCGCCGGCTCCATGCCGTTGCCATGGTGATCGCTGGAGGAAGTGAGCGCGTGCAAGGAAGAGCGGGGGAAAGGGGGGGGTGGTGGAGGGGGGTTTGAAGGAGAGGTTGGAAAGACTGCTGGTGGATCTTTTTGGCTGTCAGGTGGGGGTTGACGGCATCTGCTGACTATAAACATGCACGCATGCACACACTACACACACACACATGCACACACACACACACACACACACACACACACACACACACACACACACATACACACACACTCAGTCTCAGGGGGCTACTATAATCTCCAGCATCTGAATTAATGCCCAATTTTGGTCTACAGCACACTTGATGCATCTGTGCTGTGTCAGAAAATCTGCATCTCATATCTCACATAATATAACCCCTGTGACTGAGGTAGAACGCAAAGTGGTGGTGGCAACTGTCATCAAGATCAAGAGCGCGACTGTGGGTTTTTGCGCATTATACACCTGCATGGTGGCAACATTGCTCTTTAGAAAAAAGAAGAAAAAAATAAAAGAAGAAAAAAAAAAAACACCTGGTGGCAACATTGCTCTTTAGGGCAAAAAAATAAACAAATAAATAAAATAGATAAATAAATAAATAAATAAATAAAACACACTTGAATAATGAAGTGGAACAGGATGATCTGATCTGAGAACAGTATCCTCCTCTTCATCCTCAGTATCCTCTTCATCCTCTCTCTCTGTGTCGGTCCAGGGCTGGCCACAGCCCAGCAGAGTCCACCTGCTCCATGCACACCAGGCATCTAGTCCAAGCCATATTATCCATGTGGGGCAGGCAGCCTGTATTTACACACAACAAGCAGCCATTCTTTCTTTGGTTGCATACACACTACACTACAGTATTTCTGTACAAGCAGGATGGGCCATTAGAGGAATGCCTTTGAACCAACCAGTGTTTGATTAAGAGCACACACACACACACACACACACACACTACATTAGGTTTCAGATGACATGCATTCAGTTTTATGTTCCTGGTTTCTCTTCTCCGACAGCTCACTAAAGACGAATGTTCCACAGTCGCGTCCTGTGAAATCCAGAGGCACGCCCAAAGGAGGAGGATGTAGGAATATTCAATCCCCCCCCCCCCCCAAATAAAATAAGTTGGTCTTTAAACCCTGATTCGGATTAGTTGTCATTATATCCCTCCATTACAATACGATAAGCCTGGCCTTTTTAATCTCTGATTAATCACATTGCGTGAATTTAATTTTCTTCCTCTGAACTTTTATCATAGACAATTACATTGCCAAAATCTATGTAGATAATCATACTGAATCCACCCACTGAATATATTACTTTTACTTATCGCTGGCTGGGGTAACTAACACTACACAGTCCTATGCAAGTGTAATGTAAATAGCAATACACACCCACCAACCCACACCACACACACACACACACACACACACACACACACACACACACACACACTCACACACACACACACACACACACACACATAAAACCACAATATCTTTGTGCTTAGGCTTCTAGGATTGACTGAAAATCTTTCCTTGTGAGTAACCCCTGTGTAGAAGAGGCAGCACAGGCTGGACCAGTAGGCAGACATGGGGGTGTTGGCCCCTAGAGACCTCATCCTCATCCTGACGATACAGAGTGGACTTCCAGCCAACGCCCATGGGGGCAGGCCAGTGGCATCCAGGGACCCTGCCTTTTATTGCGCATCCCGCATCTGCTCCGAGGTGGCCGGAGTGGGGGTGGGGTCGTCCTCTATCTCTCTCTCTATTATCGGGGTGTGTGTGTGTGTGTGTGTGTGTGTGTGTGTGTGTGTGTGTGTGTGTGTGTCTGTGTGTGTGTGTGTGTGTGTGTGTGTGTGTGTGTGTGTGTGTGTGTGTGTGTGTGTGTGTGGAGAGAGGTTGAAGCTGTTGCCAGGTCATCACAGCACACAGGAACAGGCTTTGGATAGATTTGGATGAAATGAAAGAGAGAGAGAGAGAGAGAGAGAGAGAGAGAGAGAGAGAGAGAGAGAGAGAGAGAGAGAGAGAGAGAGAGAGAGAGAAGAGAGAGAGAGAAAGAGAGAGAGAGAGAGAGAGAGAGAGAGAGAGAGAGAGAGAGAGAGAGAGAGAGAGAGAGAATTGTAGGCCTCCTGGAGTAGTCTGCCATCTGTACCCAGGGGCTCTCCTTTGGCCATTGATTCTCAGTGCTGTTTCCATGTGAACAGCACAGTGGAGAAAGAGAAAAAAATAGAAGAAGAAGAAAAAAAAGAAAACTAGCCATTTTTCAATTATTGGCTTGTTTCATTACGGAGTGGGAATTGAAAAATGCACTTACACACAACCTGACTTCCTTTGTTAGCAAACTGTTAATTAATTCATTATTATGCAGAGAGAGGTGTGGGGCACAGGTAAAGAGCTCTGTCTTTACAATCACACAACTAGCAGAGAGAGAGAGAGAGAGAGAGAGAGAGAGAGAGAGAGAGAGAGAGAGAGAGAGAGAGAGAAAACAATGAATGGGGCATGTGTAGGGAAGGTGAGAATCTAATATTCATCCTCAAAAAAAAAAAGAAGAAAAAAAAAGAATTACGGAAACTGATGAGTGTAGAAACACCTATCATTGACAGAGGCTGTTGATGAAGGCTACAGTGTGCTGGTGGCCACCGCCCAGTGTGTGTGGGGGGGGGGGGGGGATGGAGGGATGGAGAGGTGGGTTGAGGTGGGCTGGCTGTGTGAAGGGGCTGGGGGTGGTGGGGGGTGAAACTGCTCCAGAATGGGAATTGTCTGTGGACAGATTGGAGGTATTCAATCATTCATACGAGGGGCCATGGCAGCGGAGGGTGGGGCTGGGGCTGGGGCTGAGGCTGGCGCCCATGCTAAGGCTCGAAGCCCGGGGGTGGGGGGCTATTGGGGGTGGGAGAGATGGGGGTGTAGAGGGGGGGGGGTGCTACGGGTGGGACCGGCCGCGGGGGAGTGAAGCCTGGAGGGGAGGGTTTGCGTGGAGAGGAGTGAAGAGGAGAGGAGAGGAGAGAAGAGGGAGGGAGTGGGAGTGGGTGAGAAGAGAGAGGAGGGGTCTAAAGGGTGGGATTCACAGTCATTGTTAGGCAGCGAGTCAGAGAGGGAGAGAGAGAGAGAAGGAAAAAGAGAGAGAGAGAGAGAGAAGAGAGAGAGAAGCCAGGGCAAGCAGGCAGACTGTGAGCGTGTGTGCAAATTGTGATGAGTAAAAGCATTAGTCGACTCAGCTGTTGATACAGCCCAGTGTGAGTGAGTGCAAGAGCGTGAGCGAGCGAGAGAGAGAGCGAGAGTGAGAGAGAGAGGGAGTGAGAGAAGTGAAAGGGAAAAAAGGAAGGAAAGAAGGGACAAGAAAAGGATACCACAACTATGCTGTGCTGTATAAGAAGAACAAAACCGGTAATTGCCATGTTTTTTTTCCTAATATTTTTTCATATTGATGAGTAAATTGGATGTACTGACTGTCTTGAAGAAGGTCTGAAAAGATATTTGACTGTGAAAGTGGTATTTTCACAGACTTTGTCTCGTGGTCCATGCTGGCTTCTCTTCGTCTAGCCATGAGGCGCGACACACCTTGCTAATTAAATTATGCAAACATGTAAATGATTATATAGTTCCAGCAACATTCTGACAGTCATAACATTTTGCATGCTACATGTACATGTATAAAAATATGAATTGCTGCTTTTTTTTTGTAGAAAAATGTATTTCATTAATAATGAATAACTTGCACCTGTTTGTCAGGTGCTGAGCTGTTGTCAGTATTCAGTTTTGTGAGGATAACAGAGCAAGAAACTGGCATTAGATAGGATATTGTATTGTCAGTATGATACAACTCCTTGTAACAATACTGAAGCTTAATTTACCTGAGGATGTCTCTTAATTGAGACACTGATTGCCCTAAAAGTGAATGTATTTTCCAACCAGAGGCTGGTGAGTGGGGATAAAGATGCAAGTTGGTTCTGAAAAAGGGTGGGGTAGGTAGGGTCTTGCTGAACTCCAATGGCAGTCAGTCAGTCTGTCAGTCAGTCAGTCGCATGGCCACAGTCTCAAGGGACTCCAGTGGTGGAAATGAATTAGTTCCTTAAAGGGATTATGATTTGCTCTGGGACAAAAGTGTACATTGTCACTTGAGACGCTGCCTCTATCTGCGCCTGGTCTTGAGGCGCGCTTGTTTGTTCTTGATCGCCATCAAGAGTTTTTTTTTTCTTCTCCAGGAATCAGGGGTACTGTGAGACTGAGAGTGGGTCTTGGGGGGGAATGTGAAAGGAGCGGGCGTCTTGATTTCATTTGATATAAATTGTGTTTAATTGACCGCCTATGTTGTGCCAGGAGCTGCCGGTTCGATTGTAAATCCGTTCGCTTCATAAAGCACCGAATTTGAGCAACACTGCTTGATTGCTGCTTAAATGTCAGCATGTATGAGTCATTTTTTGTCTCTCCCAGGCGAGGAACATTGCATTGGAGTGGGTGAGGCTTCTTTTTTTCGGTGTTCAACACTGCATGAAAATCTCTCTCCCCTTACAGGGCTGTCGACAGTCTTTCACAAACATTCCAGCTTACAATTGTTTTACTGCGCGTTGCAAATCACTGTTACGCTTTTCAGGAATGGCTAATAGGCTAAAGCCGCTAGCTTTAGAGGAGGTTAGAATAAATATTAGTGCCCGAGTTAGGCTAGAGGTGTAGTGTGTGTGAATACAATTAACAGTATCTAACTGAAACGAAAGCTAGGTCTGCAGCAAGGAGTGGGCACCGGCGAGTGACCATGCAGACGGCATAGTTGGATGCGCTCCGTGTTCGCGTTGATGCCTTTGTTCTAGATCAGGCTAATTTTATTACCAGTCATAAATGAGATGGAAAAGACCATTTCACTACATAACTGTTTGAAAGGTGACCACTGTTAGCTAAGAGAATTAGGCAGTGAACGAAATAATTTTAACTAGGAGCATTTTCTGCTAGGCTACCTGCCCACTCCACTCCTGTGGGAGACGGTAGGATGAAAGGGTGTGGTGCTGCGTGAGAGAGTAGTCGCACAAGTGTGGATGGGTAGATTTCGCTGCAGACCGCATCCTTGCCTTGTTTGTAGTCTTATTCACTGCCTTCTCCTCTGTACAATTCTATTTCAGACAACATTTTAGTTTCACTGCACCGAGACGAATCTTGTTGAAAAAGGCGTAGCCTTAGGTTGTTTTAAGAAGGGTACCTGAGTAGCTGTCAGAATTTCACGAAGCCTCTGAGGTAACGCAAAAATGTTTCCTGTAGCCTACCCTACATTTCCCACCTTCCACTAGCTCCCTCCCTGTCTTTAACGAACCGATAGAAAGCGTAGCGCGACATTTTTTTTAATGATGAAGGACCCATTGTCTGCAATGGCATCGTCTGAGATAATAGTGTTGTAATGCCTTCGCCTCTTTCTCGCCTCTCCCGCTGAAGTCCCTAATGGTTGCCAAAGTGAGGCGGCCGTGTGACGTGGGGGAGGGTGAATTTAAAGATCCATCTATAACACCACACTAGGGTGTGGTTCGCGCCGCCTTCTGAGAGCCTCTCTCCTCTCCGATTCCTATTGAAACAGCAGACTAACATAAATATTGATATTGTACTGAAAATACAGATCTAAACCCCCACATTGCCATAATAATTAGGCTACTGATAGTAAAATGGCCGGTGATATGGCTGGGCCGACTGTATTCTGCTTCTGTATTCAATATGCTATGCATGGAAGCTATTATGTCCGTGAATTAAGATATTGCTTTACAATAGACTTTCAAAGCGAACCATCAAGGGCTCAAAATCTCAAAATTTAACTCAAATAATATCAGATCCAATCCAGTATTGTAGTTGCCAAGAAGAGTGACTTCTCAGTGACAGTTCTATTAGATAGTTTCCACAAAGCTTTATAATTATAAGCTTCAAACAGTTAATATACACTTCAAATATCTCTGGAAGTTCTTTCTGATTATTCTGATTGCACAGAATTGAAACAAGACTAATCCAGTCTTGAATGATTATGGACATCAAGTGGATATCATGTGAAGAGATGATGTGTGGGCTGAATACTCATACCTTTGACATTATGTTGGCTACTTAAAGCTCTTAATTAGTGATTGTGTGGCCTGTGCTTATCCAGGAACCTTTATTTGCAACAAAACATCATTTAATAACCCCTCAATTCACACAGAGATGGCCAGTGTCCTCAAGTTACACCAATCTATGCAATTGCAGGTGAACGAGTGGTTCTCATCTTTAAATGTAGACATGAGGTGAAACACACCCAGTGGACTTGAGATACCCCTTCCCCCCTCACCACAGGGTCACTCAGACAAACCCAGCAGCACTTATTGCTTGAGCTGATTTATGGACGTCTGTTAACAGCAACCCGTGGAGGTTAGATGTCATGTCAATCATTTTGATTGGACAATCTTCCCCCTGCAGCTTCGGCGAGGCTATTTGCTCCCTGTTTGTATCACCTGCACATACTTGTATGGACGCGGGGTGTCAATTTATCCTCTCTGCCACCCCATTACACAGCTTTGTTCACCTAAATAACACTGTCTTTTATCATCCTCTGTCAGACATGGCTCAGAGTCCAGGGTGCACAGTGGACCATTTAAGCAATGCTCTATTATTAATTGCCTTTAAAAGACCAAGGCTGGACATGACAAGGATTTTCACTACATTTTTTTTAAGGCAGCAAACAGGGCGCCAAAACTTGGGAATGACAGGTGTGGTTTTAATAGCCCTACATGATGGGAGCACTATCCATAAAAGCCTGGCAATTTATAGTCCTTATATAGAGTTGCATCGGTGGTAATACATGGAAAGGGTAAATCAATGCTAAAACAATAACCTGCTCCCTGAAAACCCCAGACATCTCGGATGACTTCATTTCACTAGGGTTTGACCCACATCTGCAATCACACACAATAGGGGGGTGGGTGCTGATGATGACCTCATCCAAAAAAATGGCCCCTCCCTGTCTCCTCCACGTGGGCCGAGCACAGGCATAGTGATGGGAAAGGCAAATGATCTCAGCTTTAAGGGTAAGCATGTGCAGCACAGCCGTCATAGACATGTCATATGTCATTTCTCAGAATAAAAGCCATTTGAGAAGAGTGTTATTCAGCTCAACATTCTACTGCCTGCTGCCACAAGCAAAGTGCCTAATTGCATTTACCTCAGTGGAGGAATAATCACCGGATGATATCATCGTCTCAAGTGATTCTCCCATGATGATGATGGTCCTAAGCTTTGGATGTGAGTCATGAACAATGAGTCATTCCTTGTAGTAAGAGTGATATCATATGTGATATCACTTTTCTCTTACACCTCAGTAACATCACACTGAAATTCCAAACGCTCGCTGAGGAACTCGCCCTCTTGATGGTGCATGCGGCAGCCTCACCTGGAAAGTGCAGTTGGAAAAAATGCACAGTACACATTTCTTTCTAAATGTGATAAATCAATGTCAAATTTAAGGACGATTCATCATTGCTAATTGATAGTGAAGTTTCATACTTTATTCAACAGCCACATACTGTAGGTCCTGCATCTTCATCTCCTGAATGCATTTAGCCAGTTCTGCAATTTAATGAGTAACTAAATTAGAAATAGGGGCTACCCATATGTCAGCCAGTGTAGATGACCTCAACCAATTTCCTTGTTCTCCAGCCAGAAAACATCCCATATATTGGCTGGCAACTGGGGGATCTGGCTCTGTATCAAAGTCTCTACTTGGGTGTGAATGTCACAATTGCGGATGGTATTTACTCATGGTGGTTGATGGGAAGAGTGTTTAGAGAGGAGTATGGAGAGGACTGGCCTCTGCCAACTCTCCAATTCACCCTCAGATGGGAAATGCTAAGACATAATAAAAAAAAAAGTTAGATTTCTTCCACATTTCATCTCCATGGTCTTCATGGACATGGACTAAAAGATCAAATCATTAAAACCACAGCTACCTTTGAATATTAAATAAGTGATTCTCAATTACATGACCACTAAAGAAAAGGTTTATCATGCTTTTACAAACCATCATCAGCTTTCTTCTTCATTTGCTTTATCACAATGCTGAACATATAATTTATTTGATTTTGTCATTTTTGTTAAGTTTTTGTAAAGCTATCAGCCTACTTTACATGTGCAAATTTGTTGAATGCTTGACAGTTATTTTTTTCCCTTTTCAATTGTTTGGAACGTAAATTTATTTACCATCATTTATGTTTGTTTTGAGTTTTATATTTGTTTGTTTTTCATCAGACTGTCATGAGTTATATTACAACCCCTAGTTGGCGGACAACTCTGTCTTTGGATCCTGAAAACAAAGGTAATTTTTGGCATTCCCCTTTGGACCGCCCCCCTTTGCCCTAAATTTGTCCTAAACTCTTTTACCATCCAAACTCTTTCTGCTTTCCCAAATCTTACACCCTTTAACCTGCAATGCGATCACTGAATATCCTAAATCCCTTCTCTCACTTAGCACTCTAGGACAACAACCTCAATGTTATCCCTGACACCCTTGCCTCACTAAGTTCATTCTCTTCCACAGCCTTTGTGACTAAGGTTTTTGCTTCCACATGCTCCCAGACACAGAAGCCTCACCAGCACAATGATTAACCACATCTTATTAGGCCTAAAATTGCATTGAAAGCACACAGTGAATCCACAGATCAAATAATGACAATGTGATGCACACTTTGCATGCGTCATGTTTATCCTAACACAATAACACATCAGAGCGAAGTGACAAGACTGCTTTTATTTGAAAAAAAAAAAAAAAAATAATAAAATTGGGATGCATCCTGCAGCATTCATTTAGGTGATTTGTTTCTTGTGCAGAGGAAACAAATACTCCAAGCAACAGCTAGAGATGGGCTGAGAGTGGTTGAGTGTGAGCATGAGGTGAATAAAAGAGCCTGTATAGGCCCATACCTTGGGAGCCAGTCATGCTTTCCCAATTTAGTATGCTGCCATTTGGCTTCTCAGCTGTTCCTGGCACCTCAGGCTGTAAGCGGTAAGGTAGGGGGTGGGGTGTAGCTTGTTCTGTAATTACAGCGACAGCAGTAAGTGAATCAATGCCCCAGACGTTAGCAGAATTGTGAAATCTTTCGAGACTTTATTTCAGGGGTGACACAATTCACGGTGTCGGAATTTAATCTTGGGATATTATTTTGAGAATAATCCACCATGACATGCTAACTGATGACTGTTGAGACAGGCACATGCCTAATCCCCAGTACCAATCCGAACCATGTCAATGGACTGGATATTTAACTCTCTTCAGATTGCAATGAAAACATTTAGACATTTGCTGGGCAGCAGGTTCGCTAATGAAGTGAAAAAAAACCCCAGATATATGTATTTGGGTACCTTAATCTTCAAATAATGAGGTGGGCTAATCGTTAGCTTCTTCTCCACTTTGGAGCTGAGTGATGGTGGTTGTGCTGCTTCCACAATCTGTCATTTGAGCATAATTAGTAGAATGGCAGTGGACTGTGGAAACTTAGCAAATTAGACAAGTTCAGTCTGTTAGCACCTTGGGTGAGCAGCAGGGTCACTAAGAGTGTCTATCATATTTAATGGCACATCTGTGAGCTCTCAAGAGTACAATAGCGCTCTGAGCAGAAGGCTTTAGTAGTCCCTTATGGGAGAGAATTGATCGAGGATTCTCCCGAAAATTTCTTTTTCATTACTGTGACTCTAATGTGTTAAATCATGGCTCTGCCACATGGTGTAGGTTAAACCCCAGAGAAAAATGAGCCCAGAATAGCTTTTTAAATGAGAACTTATACTATACTCATAAAATGTGATGTATGGACATTAAAAAAATCTTTTCTCTTGCTCCATTCTGGAAAGGTGCGTAACTGAGGACACTGTTTAGCCACACATACTGTATCTGACCTGTGGTTGTCACCCCTCCAGGTTGAGAAGAATGAAGATGCCGACCAGAAGATCGAGCAGGATGGCAAACAACCAGAGGACAAAGCCCACAAGGCTGCCACCAAGATCCAGGCCAGCTTTCGCGGACACATAACGCGCAAAAAAATGAAAGACGGCGAGAAAGAGGAAGAGGGAGAGGAGAACACCCCAGCGACTGAGGAGGAGGCAGCGGCCACGGCCGAGGGCGAGGAGAAGAAGGAGGCTACGTCTCCTGTGGCCGACAAGGCCGAGGAGGCAGCCGCGGCGCCCGCCGAGCCAGCGGCCAACGACGCTGCAGCAACCGAAAAAGCCAAAAGCCCCGTCACGGACAAGCCGGCCAACCCTCCGGCTGCGTCTCCGGCGACCTCACCTACCGCCGCCGCCCCCTCCGAGCCAGCCAAGGAGGAGGAGGCCAAGGCAGAGGCCGAGGAGAAGCCCAAGGAGGCGGAGAGCAAAGAGGCTCCTGCGGCCGCAGACAAGAAGGACGAGGAGGAGAAGGGGGAGCCCAAACAAGCCGACGTGCCTGCTGCTGACGCCACTGAGACAGCCGATTGTGAGGAATCAAACCAAACACAAGACAAAAAAGGTGAGCAAGACTCTGGGCCCTCAAGGCAATGAAAATGTGAAAAAGGTTCCACATCTAAACCATTGTCACAACTCCAATTACTTGAGTGGAACTGAAAGAGACAGCAGTTGCTTAGCCTGTCCAAGATTGTTTCTGTAATCAAATCTAAAATGGTTCTTTATCCCATTTCCCATGTTATTGACACATTCTTATAGTAGAATTCTACTATTCAAGATGTATTGTACATTCAAAGTCCCAGAAAATCCAATAGTATATTCTGATCTATCTACACAATAATTTTATGCTGCAGCACCACATATCTGCTGGCTATGACAAAATTACTTTTCCATCTGTCTGGTAGGAGGGAATAATTGATGAGGCTAAATGAATTATAGCATCGATTTCGCCTAGTTGTACAAGTTAAGAAGCACACAATGATTTTGTCGAGGAGTCTAATATTGATTTGGGATGATCGACTGAGTGTAAACTATGACCGCAAATAGTCGCTAATGACATTTCCGTGCATGGATCAGTCTGGGGATATTTCAACTGTCAATGCAGATCACAGCTTCATGCAGTGGACAAGCCCTTATAGAGTATCAGCTGTAGACGCAGGGCAGAGGAACTGTAGCTCAGTCTGTCTGGTGTTTTGCTGGAGACTATGGTCCTGCGGAGGCAAGGCCTCTGACAGCTGTCATGGTCACGGCGGATAAAATCATCAGGAAGTGTCAGGGACACCGAATCAACATGAGCGTCTGCACTTGAGCCCAGCCTCTCGCCCCCGGGCACACAAGTGGGTTAACTCGTGTTCCTTTCCGCTCCGTAGCCCAGATCCCTTTAGCCTCTACTGCCAACTATGTGAGAAATACTGCCACCATTGACCTCATGTCTTCTCTGGGTGTCTCTGTTTCTTCTTCTGCAGATGCTGCCGATGAGTCTAAGCCGGCAGAGGAGACCCCCTCGGATGCAGCAAAGGAGGAAGACAAAGTTTAAAGGAAGAAATTCAAAAGAAATTATGATGCTTACAAATACTTAACAAAAAAAGGTTGCTCTTTGCCATCGCTGCAGGTTTGCAAAGACAGTCTGTTTTTAATTTGTTTGGTCTTCTGTTCTTTTTTTGTGTGGCAATGATTTTCTTATAGTGGAGGAGTTTCCAGTCATGGTCATTTGACTCAAGCTAGGAGTGAAAAATGATGGCAATGACTGCCTCTACATGCAAAACTCATTGGTGAAGGGGGAAATACTATATAATGATGATAATAATAATAACGATAATAATAATAATAATATTAGAAGAAAATAGCTCCAGCATCCATTTCAACTTAACCAAAGGACTGGTCATTCTCTCATTCTGCTTGATATAGCCTGGTTTTACTCTTTCGGTAGTACCCACTTCTCATTTACAGAACAGTAGTATAGCTCAACCATTGTTAAACATGAAATAATGACAACAGCAAACAAAATAAAAAAAAGAAAGAAAGAAAAAAGAAACACTTGTCATTGAAACCCAAATATCGCTACTCCTGCACCTCATTTGCCAACATTTCATGAATAGCTTGAACCATTTTAAAAAGTGATAAAAACATTAAAAATATTTGCATGGGAACTCCTCCATTGAGGAGAACTTTTGGCAGTCACCATACAAAAATAAGAAAAAGTGTGGCTTCTTTTTGATGTCCTTGGTGTTGTTATAACCGTTTGATATAAATTGGAATTATATCTGCACTGATGTTAAAAAATGAGAAAATCAAACAAACAATTAAAAAAAAAACATTTTCCTATGTTCAAGTGAGTGCAATGTCAAGTTTGAATCTAAGGAGTTCAATTGTGGAAATAAAAAAATGGTTTCAATGTCTGTTTTCAAAATAAAGAAATGTGCCAATTACCATGAAAATTTGAGTTAATTTATCAATGTCAAAAAGCAATGCAACATTATTCAAATGCAACTTCCACAACACCGACAAATGTCCACATGGCCTTTGAAGCAATAGTTGGGAGCAATACCAGTCATTAACCTGCTGCATTAGCTGAGCTTGCTTTACTAAAAGGGAGTTCTTCCTTGGGTGCTCCTTGTGCTATCTGAAAAGCGCTGCAAGGCAAGTGTGTTGTATTTGGCACTCTATAAATCAAATTGAAATTGAGTAGTGAACATGCAGCTTACGCTATGCTAGCTGACTTTAATTTTACGCACGTTACTCATCGTCCCATTCAGTTAAAGGAGAAATTCGGTGTGAATCAGTCAATAGCCCTGTTGTTCCACGTACCTGAACGATGTCTTGATGAGAAAGAACGAGAAAATTTGATGCTACATAGACTGAATAACAAACTGATTACTAATGCTGACTGAATGGGGCATAATGAAATGAAACTGAAAGCAAGTTGTTATGCCCCATTCACTTAGTGTTAGTTGCCGGTTCACTGTTCGGTCTATGTTGCATGAAATTTTCTTATTCTTTTTTCTACCTACGCACTGGGTGAGTTTGAACAACAGGGATATCGATTGATTTACACTGATGTTACCTGCCAGTTCTATGTGTTTACGAATTATTTTGTTCTCCTTTAACGTCAGCTCTTGCCAAACTCGAACAACAGGGCTCCGAACTATCGCTTTAAACAACAGCTTTCCTAATTCACAGAAATGGCTTGGGGCAAAAGAGGTGAAATGACCAGAGTAAGCAGTAATGAACGGTGGTATTTGTTTAGGTTTTTCAGTTAGGGAGCTATGCAAAGAGGATAAAGTCCATGTTTTGCTGAACAACCACAGTGTAATAGACACCGACCCCAAGGCAGTGACCTACATAATGCTTAAATAAGCATGAGAGGTCGCAGTAGCCCAGCTCTGGGGTCAGAGCTATGCTATGCTATGCAATGCATATAGTACATAGAAGAAAGGAGATTTGGGAGAATCAAACTAAAATACTTGTGCTGTGAAATGGCAGTCAGCGCTAACTGATGGAAGCACGGAAATTTAGTTTTCTTGTTGCACCATCAGTTAGTGTAAACTGTCAGTTCACAAATTTTTCCAATGTGCTACCAAATGCTGTCCCTCTTGTCGACAGCATTGGGCAACCTCAAAGAATTAGCGATCAAACTCGTACATTAGACAAGTAGATATCCACAAAGCACAAAATGCATAACCCTATACACACTGAGGCCATTCTTTCTCAATATTGTACATTGTTTAGATAA
The DNA here is from genome assembly GCA_027497455.2 of Sardinella longiceps. NCBI lineage: Eukaryota > Metazoa > Chordata > Actinopteri > Clupeiformes > Clupeidae > Sardinella > Sardinella longiceps. The sequence continues at coordinate 17,195,764 of JAODXP020000021.1, read as the reverse complement.
CTCCTCATTCACCCTCAAGTGGACTGAGAGGAAAACGGCCTACCTACCTGCCTAGCCAAAGAATGGCAGTGTGTGGAGGGAGCGTGTGACAGGCTTAAAGCTCCCACCCCTCAAAGATATCCTCAGAAGGCAGCAGACTGCTGACACTGTCCAAATCCCTTGGCAACACCAACGACGCCGTAACAAGATTACATGGGTTTCTTTCTGCGAAATGAATGTCACATATTGGGATAATAGGCCTAGTCAACAACTACCATTACATGGTGATGTGCCTACAGCACAGACTAAAGCAATTAAGATGTATGAGTAGCTTCTGTGCCAGTGGCTGTTTTGGCAGGAAATATGCCGGAATGGGCAAATGACTGTTGGGCCTATTCTGTGAAATGTTTGTACATTTCCACTTGTCTTTAACAGCCATTCACATTGAACCCAACAGTTGACTATGCAACAGACACAGTGACAGTTGTACAGTTGCTGGGTGCAATTTATTTATTTATTTTTTTATTTATTTTATGTAAGTAACCACTTGAATGCCAAACACAAACATTTGCAGGAGCCTATCACAGCGACCCACAGTGATTATACGGTACTCTAATAGGCCTTGTTTACTCATTCCATTCAGGGAAGGAGAATGTAAACAGTCTTTTTTTTTTTACAGTAAGTTCAAACTCACAAGGCCGTTACCTTTCAGGTGTCCTTCCCCTAGTTTCTTTATCCGTTAAATTGCTGACAAAGCATATCCATGAGAGTATTTACTCTTCTGGGCAGTTTGTTTGAGGCTGACATACGCTTTTAATCTGCAGCCTCACAGGCCTGAACAAGATAAATTAATTGCCTGGACCCGTGCAAAAGGGCTTTCCAAAGCAGGGAGTATTTTTGGACAGGGAGAAGGCAAGCAGACATTTTCTCAAAGGAATTTATCACTGAATGCTGTTCCCAAGACCTTCCATTCTTTCTCTTGCCTCAAGTCACACGGTGCTGTACTTTATACGTGTGTGTGTGTGTGTGTGTGTGAGAGAGAGAGAGAAAGAGGAAGGTCTACTATGGTGTGTATTTTGGATGTAAGTGACACAGACTGCAGTAAGGTAAAGTATATAAGCCAAAAAGTGAATAACTGCCGGTAGTGCAAACAGCCTCAGGGTTGAATATAAATGAAATTGAAAGGAGCCTCTTTTAAAGGGCTGAGCTACGAGGGTTGGCTTGTGGTTGACAACAGCACCCTCCTATGGTCTCTCCCAGCAGTGAGTCTACAGTTAAGACTACTGTAAAGGAAGTGCTCTTCATATGGACAAACCATGTGCTTATATCTCACTGTCTGCTTCTTTGAGGACATTGTTGCTGAATTTCATAATATTCCCACCTTGACCAGTCAGTTAATCACATGCTTTGACATCACAATGAAATACTGTATGCCAGTCACCTGTGGAAAGGGCGGGGCTGTAAAAACCTCATCCTATCATTTCATTTGACACAATCACATCTAACAAATGGACTGTGAATGTCTATCAATATCTGACCAATCTGACATGTCACTCAAGCACATTTAGGATAGTGGTGGGAGGTCTGCAAGGAGGCAAAGGCGCATTTTGATTGCATACCAGTATATTGAATGATTGTGTCATGTCATACTCTTCCTCAGGGCCGTTTCAAGGTACTTAGGGGCCCCAAGCAAACAGGACATGGGGGCCCTTCACTCCCCGTAAATACTTACATGAACCACATTGTTATAATTTTCAAACATCATTAATATAATTGTTTGTATTGTAAAGTTGTCTAACTCCAGTTTAAAGTCATTTTTTGTTGAAAAACACCACCAACTTAACTACTAAAATGATTAAACAGTCAATCTTGGGGGCCCCTTTCAGCCTGGGGCCCCAGGCAATTGCCTGGTTTGCCTGCCTTGTTGCGACGGCCCTGCTCTTCCTTTAAGATGTGATTGTCTCATCTGATCTGTGTCAAGACAAAAGATCTTAAACAGGAAACAAAGTGAGATAAGTTTTTCCTTCTTCTCGTAAACTCATATCAGAACAATCTTCCAATGACAATTAACAATCCATGTGTGACATTTTATTTGCATGTTACATGGTGAATAGCATCGTCTATTCCATTTGCATGAATGTCAAGCACTCCAAAAAGACTGGTCAATACTTTATCCCATCTTCAAATACAAGACATAGATTCAAACAATTTTATTTCATTTTTGAACATTTCATGGGTACTTTTACATAGCGATTTAGAAATCAACTGCAATTATCTTACAGTAAATCAAAGCGATTAGAAAACATACATAGCACTGAAATGAGATTGTAAAAGTTTCAGAGAATTCTTCTCGTTGAGAAGGGATGTGTAGTGACATTCCATTGTGTTTCACAGAGTAGTACTGACATGATCAATGGAAAAAAAACTGTCTAAGAAATGAAATGATTTCTACAAATGTTTGTCGGATGGACAAGGGGGAGAGGAGAAGATTATAAAATCTTATGATTAGAAGTTTTGAAACAGATGATCTGTAAATGCACTCCGAAGGTGGCGATTTAGACCTTGCACTGCTATGGTCAATCACAGGGTCACTCACCAGGAGTGAAGAGACATAAAGACAACATACACACACTTATCATGAACACACACACACACACACACACACACACACACACACACACACACACACACACACACACCCTCTCTCTCTCTCTCTCTCTCTCTCTCTCAAACACACATTTTTATACTTTATTTGATTCCACCTTACAATCCACTTTCCATCAGGAATCAAATATTCTGAATATTCACACACACACACACGCACGCACGCATGCACACACACACACACACACACACACACACACACACACACACACAGTCTCTCCCAATTCCCATACAGGGATAAATCAGTGCTTATAAGATCAGTACCATCAGCCAATAGCTATTCTCTACTCTTGAGCCATGTGCTATCTGAGAACAGATGGGGAATTCTCTGCATTTTTAGGACGTGAAGTGTTCACTTAACACACAAGGCATCAAAGCCGAACCTCTGAGGGCTCGCTGAGTGAGGGGAACTGGATTATTATCAGAGGAGTGAATTATTTCCCTGGGTTAGGAGATCTGACAAAAAGATGGCCTCCTAACCTCAACGCTAAGACAAGAAGAAGGAGTCTGAAGTCTGTCTGCAGTCTCTCAAGATGACTTCATCTGCTTTGACAGACAACTGCATTTTAGTTAGTTAGGAAATAAAACATGTTATGGCATACAAACACACACACACACACACACACACACACACACACACACACACACACACACACGTTCTGTGGCTTTTTGAAAGGTCCTCTCATACAGACTCAACTCATGAGTGGGATGGCTTCTGCATTGTTAGATGTTAGACGGTCGATGAGATGCTTTCAGATTGTTTTGGCTTTCAGCTCACTGTCGTTCTAGCTATGTATCTCAAATCCTTAGTTTACTGAAATGCTTACATTCTATGAAGAAGAAAAAACAACAGATGCCTAGGAGTAAAAGGCCCATCGGTCTATCGATCATTTGAAACATACTATGAATGCACCCACTGTATTAATCTATATGCCTTCAATTTCTTCGGCCTTCGTAGGCACCTAGGAGTTAATCCGCAATAAATGACTACCTATTTATTTAGAAACATGGACATATATTAAATTGTTCTTTTTTTTATAAGGACATTGGATTCAAGTATATATATTTACACACTGTCGTACACTGAAATGACTGAAAAATATATACTGTGAATTTCCATATGCAAAACAAGCAAACAAACAAACAAACAAAAAGATCAAACAAAACATCCAAAAACAGATTGATAAACAGAAGCTGACCATTCACTGGTGACACAAGTATGTTTCCCCAATTCCAAAATGAACATCTGTATTTTAGCTGTTCCTTACAGTAGCTATGGACAGGGAACTTTTAAATCCCTTTTAAATCCCTGGCTCTCAGTGCTGGGCAGGATGGTAGACAAAGCCGAGTAAAATGTAACAGTTGAATGTCCGCTCAATCATTAATATTCGTTAATATTACTTCTGACAGGGAATAGTGATTCGCTACGCTTCTCTATCTCCTCACCTTTTTTATGTCTCCAAAGGGACCCCCTTCCCCTTTCCATAACAGTTAACACTTTTGGGGGCTGCAGAATACAGCTACAGTACCTTAAAGACTTCCCCATACTGAATGTCTATTCTCTCCCCTTCTTGACAATAAGGGACAGCCCGAGACAGCCCAATTAACTTCATGTCATATTGAAGGGGCCACATGTGGCATTGCGATGGGAATCCCACACAGATTAGTCCTGTAGGCCTTAGAGTGAATCATAATCTATGCAAATAATACAGTATGCAAACTAGCTAAACTTCTTCCATGCTGCAGCCCCCCTCTGGCTGTTTGCTGTCTGGATGGCTGCACTGGATCTGCGTTTATCTACCGCTAGTTTCTCTCACTGATATCTGAGGGATACATACTGTACTGTACTGTACTTTACTGTAGGTGGTTATTATGCCGGGGACGGAAAGCTAAGAGTTGTGGTTATGGTGGTCAGCACCACAAGCTTGATGGGTCAGCAGGGCTTACAATTTCTGGAGACAAGGGGAGGTTGGGGTCTACATGGCCGTTTGTTGGAGGTTGCCAAGGGTGATTTACTGTAAGACTCCCTGCCTTGTGAAGACTTAGTGCACCACAGAACAGTACCTGGCATCACAAAGACAGAACAAGCCAAAGCAACAGGAAAACAAACAAGAAAAAAATGGTTACAGTTAAAAAAAAGGCAAAACAAACAAACAAACAAACAAACAAACAAACAAAATAAACAAACAAATAGTTTACAATAATCCATTCTTAAGAAGAGCACTGTTTTGCTTTATAGTTCTTTTTTTTCTCTCTTTTGTTCAAACTCCACACCACCACATTTCAACACATTTTTTTCTTTTGTTTCTTTTTGTTACTAAAACATATGAATAGCCCATTCTAGTAGCTTGGGTTCTTAAAGTGGTAAATGTAATTAGGGCATGGCCAGCAGCACACTGGTAATGTTGGCGAGAATATGCAAACAGTCTGTATGTATGTAATGTTGTGGTTGTCAGTGTCAGGGGGCGGAGAGGAGAGGGGCATTTGGGCAGGGGCACAGGGGCATTTGGGGTGGGGGGGGCATTTGGGGGCAGTTTGCTGTTATTAACACTTGAGTAGAAGGCAGAGGAGGGACCCCAGAAGAAGCCACAGTGAGTGGGTGACTGAAACAGCGCCATTGGTACCAGTCCCAGGTCCTACACACAAACACACAAACAAACAAACAAACAAACAACATATGTTTAGGTTTATCAAAATCACAACAATGACAAAACATTCTTGAATCAACTAAAATACCTCTACTTATATTTCATCATTCAAATCCATGCTGATAAAATTTGATTCATGTTACATTTTTTTTCTGCCAAGACAGACAAAAGATTGTGTTAGATATAAAATGAATTTAAAGCACCCAGTCGGTGCTTCTTTGATCACTTAGCAAACAGGAATTAAACACTAATCAAACATAATTATGGGCTAACTGTATCTTATATTATTTTAATGAATTCAAAGGGTCCCGGTCCCGTCAAAAAAAAAAAAGAGATAGGCTTAATTTCTGGTGTTGATTTTCGGCACCCAAAATCTACTGATTATGCCGGTTTCTTTACAACTCATTCCCTTTTGAGGGACATGAACACTGCTGTCTGTCTGTGGAGCTTCATTACAGTAATCTGCTGTCCTCTGTCTCAGATGCCTTTGCAAGGATTAGTTTGCACTGCACACACTTGCCTTGTTTGACTCTCCAAATGAAATATGCGTGGACTATCCACAGTGACAGACATTTTAATGACGCTCCATAAAGTTGTCTACTGAGGAGCAATGAAGACCCACTCAGGCTTCTTTCATGGCTCATTATGACATCTAGTGGCCACTACCATGAATTACAGTTGTATTTGGCTCATAAATTTGAATGTGTGGAAGATAAGAGAATCTCACTGCAATGCACTGAAAGTTTTGTTGTAGATGGATTAATTAAGCTTATGCCCTATGCATTCAGCCAAATGCATTGGTCTCTGGTTCGACCTCTCCGGTAATATTTTCATATAACGACTATTGGATAGTACATTATTCCTTATATGCATTGCACCATATAGTCTCATAGCTCTTCATAAATGAGTGACAAGAACAAGTCAAGATAGGGTGTAGATCAGGTTTGCCATTGGTTTGTCAGTCTAATATTAGGTTATGACCAGGGGCGTAACATCAAATATTGTGGGCCCTATGGATGAACAGTGGCCACGCCCTAACCCTCAAGGGCTCTCCCTTGGGGCTCTGGGAACTAAGACCCTCCCCCCTCCCCCCTCCCCCCAAGACACCCCTAACTATATCCAAAGCATCCAACACCACTACAAGACCTACTTCTACTGGACTACTATCAACAGAACGGTTATTAAATGGATTTGTAATAAGATTAATTCAAACATTTTATGACTCACTATAAACTCATTATTGGATATGGTTAATAAATAAATAAATAAATAAATAAATAAATAAATAAATAAATTAATAAAAACTGTAGCTGAGGTAATTAAAGGGCTAAACTTTATCATGTGATCATGGCCAGTGTGTAATGGGCTTGCAGTGCAGTGTCAGTCTTGAGCCAGTCAGTGATTAATGTTCTCAGGTAAAGGCCTCCAACTCCAACAACAATAAACACAATTAATCAGAGCAGGTCAATGGCAGGAAACAGGAAATGGTTCTCAGAGCACAGAGGGCGGACAAGACTCCTATCGCAACCAGGAAACAGGAAATGCGAGGCGACCTGGAACTGCAGTGGTCTGAGTGTGTGTGTGTGTGTGTGTGTGTGTGTGTGTGTGTGTGTGTGTGTGTGTGTGTGTGTGTGTGTGTGTGTGTGTGATGCTTTTAAAAGGAAAGGGGAAAGAGGTGACGGCCGTGGCATGGACAAGATAAGCCTGATGAACCTTCATGTAATTGGCCAGGACCCCTAGCCTACAGTAGGTGGGAAGCTGGGAAGGACTAATGTGTCTTAATGACTTTGAAGTGAGCAATGATTTTGTCATGTACTGTACATTTTGTAGACCGACTATATTATATTATATTCAGAGATTTTAGGGTTGATAAATCTCTCAGCTGCTTTCTTGATCAATTATTATAATAGTTGGTTGGATTTACACTAAAGAAGTGAAGAATGCTGAGGTACAGTATTTTTTTTTCAAATGATTAGTCAATAAGCAAAATAGCTGTCTCTTCATTTCATTGTTGCCAACTAACTGATGAGTTGTTGCGGCCTGAACTAGATGTCTTTTCCAGTCGGTGCACTGAAACACACACACACA
>JAODXP020000021.1:17018385-17178385 GCA_027497455.2 Sardinella longiceps | reverse complement strand
GGAGAGAAGCTGAGAAGTGTAGCATAGCGTGGTGCGGAGCGGTGGTGGTATGGCGGTTGGCATCTGCAGGCGCATTAGCATTGGCATCCATTATTCATGGGCATCACTTACCAACGCATGCCACGGAGCACTTATTTAGTGAACGCTAATTTATGCAAAGCAAACGAGTTCCGAGAACTTGGGAAGAGAAGCTTGAGAGAGAGAGAGAGAGAGAGAGAGAGAGAGAGAGAGAGAGAGAGAGAGAGAGAGAGAGAGAGAGACCATTTATTGCTTTTACTCTGCTGCAGACAGACAAAGAAGAGAAGGGCATCTGAGGAAAATGCTGCACCTGAACTTTTGACATTTATTTCAAAAGTACACCTTCTCGACAAAATGACAATGATCTTTTTGTTGTAAGTTTCTTAAACAATAGAACTTGTGCTTCTTGGAAAACACAGTTCTATTTTTTTTCCCCCCACAGACAACAGCAATTCTCTTCCACTGAAATGAAGGTGAGCTGGAGCAGTGGTAATGTCACCAACTGACAATCACCAGCCTCAGCTTGATGCTAACTTCCAGTCACATTATTTTAACTTCACTTCCAAATACCATTCTTACAAGCATTGTGGAGTTATTATGCAAAGCCCAATTCATTTCTTCCTTCAACACAGCCTCATTGTTGGAAGGAGAGGCTGCTGAAAGTAGTTTGATGAGAGATAGCAGGGACGGGTGGCTTTGCCAAGGCAGAGATATTCACTAGTAATTGAAGACCAGCTGTTAGGAAATTCAAAGGTAAAATGAAACTAGAAACTTTCTAGCCTACTCTAGCACAACTTTAGCTAGACAAGCCAGACTACAGCATATAATGTATAGTCTGGCCACCACTGTAGGGTTGCGCTACGACTAATCAAAGCAATGAACACGTCGATTCAAACAACACTAAGCCTGCCCAACGACTCCCTGCATACATTGTGATTGGTCTTGTGATTGGTCTCAACCTAGCCTGGCTTGTGCGACCATGTTCAGAAATGAACTGTGGTCTGGCAAAGCTAGCAATGCCTGGGAATTCCGGGCAGGATTAATATGAACGTCTATCAAATGCTATCAAACTTCTATGAATATTATGGGACAGAGCTGGACAGTGTCATCGTAAGCTCACCTATTTCAGCCTGCTCGTTTCTCATGAGGATATCGCCTCCTTGGCCATACTGACTTGATCGCGAAATTTCATGCAGCGACAGGAAGTATGGGCAGGCTCAGGTTAACATCAACCTCTAAAAAGGGTTGAATATCACCCTATGGCTGATGGCTAGACGTACTTGCTGAGCAAATCATTTTGCTATTGCTAGTGTACGTCTAGTTTTCTAGGCTAGCACAAGTTCAGACAAGTGATAGTTGGGAGTACTCCAAACCATAGTGCTGTTGTGCCATATGTTGTGTGTTGGTAGGAATATGGCTTTAACTGTAAGGGTGCAGAAACTCTGTGCTTTGTGTCCCAAGGGCCCGGTCTGTCAGTGTCAGCTGCCGCTTCACTATTCAAGCCATGTTGCAGCAAAAGTTCTTTTTCTGATTGGCAGCACTTGGTGACCTCAAATAACAGGGCCATGCTTGGAACATGCCGGAATATTCCTGCTGAAAATTATGAAAAGCTATGTATTTATGGTATTTTAAGAATTTTTAAGGATATTCAAGGAGCCTGGTTACTAATGAGTAACCTATGTTGCTATGTTCCTGGACAAATGGAATATGGAATGAAAGAGTGAGCCTTTGGAGAGGAGAGAGAGAGAGAGAGAGAGAGAGAGAGAGAGAGAGAGAGAGACAGAGATAGAGAGAGAGAGAGAGAGAGAGAGAGTGTGTGTCAACAGTAATTTATGACTCAGAAGAGATTCGCCCACTTGGCCTTTGTTACCTCAGGCTCATTGAAACACAGCCACACACCCTACTGCTTTTCAGCCTCTCCAAGGTCTCCCTCTCACAATCTACACCATCTAAGACTGCCTCAACACAAATACTGTTCATACACATGCGCATACACAAACACAGTGCACAAACACACACACACACACACACACACACACACACACACACACACACACACACACACACACACACACACACACACACACACACACACACACACACACACACAGCGCGTAGTATCTGTGGACATATGAGCTAGAGGTCAGAGGTCAAGGCTCCTGTGAGGTTCTTGTGTAGCTCACAGCTCCAGGCCCCTCTAGTACTCTGTACTTCCCCCTGGCACCAACACCACATCCAAAATAAGGAAAAGAAGAAGAAAACATGTCCAAATAGGAAAAGCAGCTCATCCAGAATTTGAAACTGGGCAGAGTGGGATTTGATTAAATGCTTTGAGCTTCTGTTTTTTTATGCAAATTGTGAGGTCTTGGTCTGTTCTGTTTGGTTTGGTTTGAGAAGGATTAAAAAGGAGAGAGTTTTCAAATGAGCCGTTCCCTAATGTCTTCCTCCTTCTGAATGGACTCTTTGCTCTCACGTCATAGACCAGAGCAGGCAGCAGCAGCATGGGAGACTAAACTGTGGGGTGTCCATTGGCGCTAAACCATTTCAGAAAAGTGTTTATAAAAATACACTTATATGTCTATCAAAGGTAGCGCTCTCTGTAGATTTCACTTAAGACAAAGTGATTTTACTAAGCAACTAGAAAAGCGCTCAGAGAGCGCAGACCTCCGCCAAGACAATGTGGTCACAGACACAATATACATTCCAGATCAGGTTCTGGATCACCGATCGCCACCAAAATTTAATCAGCTCTTGCTTGTCCCAATGTACACATTGTCCGAAAGTTTCATCCAAATCCGTGCAGTACTTTTCGAGTTATCCTGCTGACAAACAGACAAACCAACAGACAAACCAACGCGACCGAAAACATAACCTCCTTGGCGGAGGTAAAAATCTGTCTGTTATTTTCATGTTCTCGTTCTCTCTCCACAATCTTTCTGTAACATACACACCCTGAATAGGGCCCTACAGTATTGTACCAAACTGGTTTGGTCCAGTGGAAGACCATCAGATATCCTTCAAAACCTGATGATAATACCAAAGGTTACTCTTTCTGTTTACACAGACATCAACGATTCTGCCACCAAATTGCATTAACATTTGGCAGCATAATACCTTCAGTAACATCTGGCCATAATTGAGGTCAGTCAGGACATGCTAAACTTCTTTTTTTTTGGTGGATGTGAAAACTTTTAATTAGGACTGGAAGTGTTGCATTTCGATTAAGTCATCCCACATACATTTATTTATTTATTTTTTTCTGGGCGATTTATGGTCAAGTGAGTGTGTGTGTGTCGGACATTTTAAAAGGCGAGCGTGACCTTGGCATGCAGCCGGTGCCACGCTCAGTCTCACTGACTGACAGATAGGCATCTTTATTAATTACACTACTGGGCGCCTGCATGAGTACACTGTTATCTCTGCGATATGGAAACGTACAGACAGATTCAGACAGAGAGAGACTTTAGCAGTGTTCGGGCTCCATCTGTGCACCCATCAAGCTGACTCCACTCGTTAGGGCTACCCCCCTCGCCCGCCTCCACGGGGGGAATTCATTAACCAACACAGGAGCTTTGCAAACTACACATGAAAACTTTTACTTGTGGAAAGGACAAGTTTAAAGAGAAAATAAATATTGTGTTTATGTGTGTATTGTGTGTGTGTGTGTGTGTGTATGTATGTGTGTGTGTGAGTGTATGTGTGTGTGTGTGTGTGTGTGTGTGTGTGTGTGTGTGTGTGTGTGTGTGTGTGTGTGTATGTATGTGTGTGTGTGTATGTATGTTTATATATCTATTTTTTAATATATATATATACTGTAGCCTTTTAGCCTTTTTTGAAGAGATGAATGACTTGTACCTCGCATCCTTGAAGTAAAAGCTGAAAATGCAAAGTTGCAAAAGCTTTGCCGGCTTGGATGAAACATCAATTTTATTGAATCTCCATTTGACCATTTCACCAGTGCTTTATACAGAGGTGCCAGACAGTGTTGGTTGGCTCCGCACGCAGACGTGACTGCGTGCTTCTACCTGTTTACCTGGGAGAGTCAGGGTCAGACAGGTCTCTGGCACCTCTCCCATGAAAATTTTGCTCCATGAATGCATGAAGAATACTTCAGCACATCTGAAACTGCCAGGCTCCACAAGAGAGAGAGGGCTCTCTCTCTCTCTCTCTCTCTCTCTCTCTCTCTCTCTCTCTCTCGTGTGTGTGTGTGTGTGTGTGTGTGTGTGTGTGTGCGTGTGTGACAGAGAGAGTGAAAGAGAGAGAGAGAGAGAGAGAGAGAGAGAGAGAGAGAGAGAGAGAGAGAGAGAGAGAGAGCACTAGAGAGAGAGAGCGAAAGATACACAGAGAGTTTGAGAATACGAAGGAGCCGCCACCAGTCTGATTTCATCAGACTCTTATGACATGTCTCTTTCAAGACAGACAATCTTAAAAAATTCATCCTCCTTCATTAAAATGATTTCTTTTAAGCACACAGAGCTTTCACACCCACCACCCGGCTGCACTGCACTAGAGCCAGTGGACACCCCGAGGTGAAGGCTGATGACACCATGCCACACCAGTCTACAGTGCTACAGTGAGGATGGGGAAAGGATTCAAACACAGCTACAGAAGCCATGGCAGTCTACTTCCTCTCCATTCAACACTCACAGCAACATGGGCCTAAGGATATGCTAGCATCAGATCGATGGATAGATAGATGCACAGAAAGATAGATAGATAGATAGATAGATAGATAGATAGATAGATAGATAGATAGATACGTGTAGTGTAGATAGATAGAATACAGAGAGACAGAAAGGAGGACAGAAAGGACTGACATTCCCTCTTTCTCTCTCTCTCTCTCTCTCTCTATGTGAACACAAAGCATCCAGGACTCCTTTCCTGTAGTTTCAGTGTTGAATGAGAAACTATTGGAAGTGAAAAATGCACTTTGAGCAATTCTACTATCCACAGTCAGCAAGCTCAGACAATGTGTGTATGGGGTGCATGTGTGTGTTGAGAGAGAGAGAGAGAGAGAGAGAGAGAGAGAGAGAGAGAGAGAGAGAGAGAGAGAGAGAGAGAGAGAGAGAGAGAGAGAGAGAGAGAGAGAGAGAGAGAAATGTTCAGTTCTTGCAAGGGGGAATTGAGGTGTAAAACCGCCAAAATGGGTGAGAGGAATTCAGCCCACAGACTCCCTGGCAAGAACACACCTTTGGATCACCTGTGATGCCTACAGGTCGCCAGGAGGTGGTGCCGGTTAATTAGAGGAGAATGAGAACACCTTTTATCCCCCCCCCACTCTCCCCCCACCCACAGACGAGACTCCAAGCTCCAGACTCGTGCTTCGTCCGCCGTCTGTAATCTCAAAGAAAAAAGGAGTGCTTTTGGCTGGGCTCTCTTCTCTTCCCCCTCCCTGTCTAAGGCTCAGGCACACAGATTAGCTTCAGACACGTCCTTTTTAAATGTGACAACATAAAAGGTGTAATCTGCTCATGCATTATCTGGCGACTGAAGGAGGGGGGGGGGGTTGCTATTATGTGCATTTCTCCCTAAGAACTTCTCATCAATCAGAACTTTGTTATGAAAGAGAAAGCTATATTGACTGCTAGACGAAGCTTCCATACAAGACATGAAGCAATTAAAACAGAATCAAAGTAAACAAAATAATAAAAAAAATAATACTAGATCAAGAAAATATTTCTTTTTTTTTGTTTGTTTTCAATCCCAACACGTAGATGTCTTTAATTAATGAGAATGCCTTTGAACATTCAAACTTATAATGTTTTTTTTTAAAAAACACACATGAAACCTAGAAAAACATGCTCTCGTCAAACATACTCACAGCACTCATTTTGGCCCTTAATGACCATTAATAACGATTAATCAATGGTGCCATGCAACAACAACAACAACAACAAGCCTCTTTTTCTTAGCCTTGTTTATGCTCCAAGCTACGGCACACAGCTGCGCTCTGCCGTCTGAATTCTAGCAGCCGACGTCAGAGATGGACTGTCTGTGGAGGACGGGTGAGGGCCTTTGGGGGGGGGGGGGTTGTTGGGGTGGAGGGGGGTTGTTGGGGGGCAGCGTTCACTCACCCTTGTCTAGGTTCTATTTTGGTTGTTTGGGGTCTGCCGCGTCGTGAAGTCCAGACACGCCTGGCTTGACCGAGCCTCTCACCATTTTGTTTCGCTCGGAGCCTCGTCGTGTCGTGTGTGTCAGTGGGCGTCCTCTATCCCTGCCTGTGACCTTTTCCTGCGCACTCTAGCATTTGCCAGCAGTGCTGTGGAGAAGCTCAGGGAGGGAGGGCAGGGGCCTAAACGCTCCGTCCTCCGCTTCATTGATTACCGCTCTGCCCCCTTACACACACACACACACACACACACACACACACACACACACACACACACACACACACACACACACACACACACACACACACACACACACACACACACACACACACACACACACACACACACACACACACACACACACACACACACACACACACACACACACACACACACACACATCACACCACTCCCTGACCACAAGAGCTGCTAGCCCTGGAAATCGATTCCAGGCACCACATTCTGTGTGTTTAGTGAATACAACACTTTCAATAAGTTTCCATGGGGTTTATTTTGATAGATTTTTTTTGGTAGATTTTTTTTTTCCAAAAGAAGAAGAAAAAGAAAGAGAGAGAGAGAGAAAGAAAAGAAAAGGGGGCTGTGGTAAGAGCTGGTGAAAACTCAGTAATATGAACCCAAGAGAATGGACATGAAAGTATAAGGCCTGAATTGTGGGATTCACGCGAGTCTATTTTGAAGAGAGTGCTGATCAAACATGACTTTTCTCTGCCTTTCTAATTAATTAGGAGCGCTGCCCTGCTGATCGTCATCTGCTGGAATTTTCCTTGACGTAGCTTCAACCTCACACACACACACACACACACACACACACACACACACACACACACACAGACACACACACACACACACACACACACACACACACACACACACACACACACACACACACACACACACACACACACACACACACACACACACACACACACATACATTCAGACTGTTATACTCATACTCATGCTCCATGTTGGCGTCTCTCTCTAGACAATCTTACACACACAGCCTTGTACTTCCATCAGCTCACCTAAAACTGTGCCAATATGTTTCCCAGCAGAATTGCCTGCTGAAGAGGAACAAAAGAGCACCTCACTTGAACAGGGCAGCGTTGTGACACGGCCAAAACAACAAAGCATTCTGGGATTTGGTGTTTCTCTCCAACAGTAGTATTCTCCACAGACCTAGAAGTCCCTGTTGAAAGTGATGGAGAGGGTTGCTGTTCCCTATTAATGCGGTGCTCCATCATAGCACTCTCCGCTGGCTGCGGGGCTGCTTTGCTGTGGGGTCTGTGGCCATGCTTTGGATACGGAGCCTTACTGTTGATTTTGTTGGAGTGCCAAAAGTGGCTAAAAGATCGAGGCTAAATCCAAATGTGGCCCTTGAGCTCTGAGCTCTGGGTCCTCAAAGACTACATGGCCTGGATCCACTTCACGATGCGCTGATTCATGCCAGTTTAAGTGAAACACAGAAGCTGGCAAAATATTTCTAGTGGCTCAATCCCAATGTCCCTATACGCTCTGGGCCCAATGCAAGTTTGGGGTTTTCTGTAACGATGAAGTGCCCCTACAGTTGCCAATATTTTATGTAACTTATTCTAATGTATCATTCAAAACTCTCACCTAGGGTTAGGATAAGAGAGTAACTTTGACTATGTGACTATGTGACAGAATCTAACCTAAAAACTAGCCTGGTCATAATCAACCCCTATCTATAGTCTATAGTTCTCTTTGTATGAGGGTCACAAATCTCGGCTATTACTAAACGTTTGCTTGCTGGAAATGTTTAAATTTAAAAAGACTGGACCAGCCCTCAACTAATAGCCTATCGTATTCTCGTGCTTCATTCTTCAAATTCGCTGATTGGATCAAACATGATGCATCCGATGCAAAAGAGGCCAGCGGCCGGAATCCCAGGCGGAATACTGCAGGGAGATGAAAATCGTGCGGAATTACGTAGGAAGGAAATGGTGAGTTTACATAAGAACTTCCATAGGTCCCCTTTAGCTGGGATTTGGGAAGACATTGGGAATCTCGCCAATGACCCTAATCTAGCCAATGGCACTAACTTAGCACAGGCAAATGAGTTTCAATAAGTCTTAATGATTCAGAAGATGATACCCAGGGATCCAACTCCTCCTGGTCTTAAAAATAAACTTCCATAGAGTTATTATAATATCCATACTGATGAGCTTAGCCGCATTAATTGAGTTGGCTCATACAGAGAAGGCAGCTTCTTTAAAAAGACATTTTGATGTTTAATCATTAATAGTGGGAAGATGTGGTTGCTGTGCTCTCCTCTAAATGAAGTGCAGGCGATATGGGATATGCCTTGGAATGGATGAGACAGACTTTTAGCAACACATTTGAACACTGTGTGTCGAATCGCCTTTTCCCATCTATCACTTCTCTGGATCAGATGCTGCAGATCAGATGTGATGTGATAACTATCACACACACACACACACACACACACACACACACACACACACACACACACACACACACACCCACACACTCACACACACACTTACACACACACACACACACACACACACACACACACACACACACACACACACACACACACACACACACACACACACACACACACACACACACACACACATACACACACACACACACACACACACACACACACACACACACACACACACACACACCTACACTCACACACACACACACACACACACACACACACACACACACACACACACACACACACACTACACCCACACACCCACACACACACCTTGCACCTCTACCCCTAAATAAAGTGCAGCCATGGGAAATGTCTTAGAATGGATGAACTCCTGAAACCTACCATCCATCCCCTCCCCTCCCTTCCCCACCCGCATTTTGGGCTTTTGACCACTGTGTGTTCTTTACCACTTCTATGGATCAGATGCTTAATAGCTGTCAGCTTGACAACCCTTGACTATATCAGGTGTTTGTGTGTATCTCTCTCTTTGAGTGTGTGTGTGTGTGTGTGTGTGTGTGTGTGTGTGTGTGTGTGTGTGTGTGTGTGTGTGTATGTTTTGTTTGGGTTGGGGTTGTTTCACACCAATCAGGCAATGAGGTGTTTCATGTGAACGCTCTCTTGACCAGCAAACAGGACGGTTTCAGCCAGTTTCGGTTCACTGGCACATGAAGCAGAGGGCAACACACACAGCCCACAGGACACAGCGTGAAAGCAAAGAAAGGAGAAACAAAACAAGAGAAACTGCTGAAGTGTGTGTGTGAGAGTGTGTGTGTGTGTGTGTGTGTGCATGCATGGGGTTTGTGGGTGTGCTTACACATATGTCTTTGTGTGATCTGTGGGGGTGTATGTGTGTGTGTTTGGGGTGGGGTGGGAGGGGGGGGGGTTTGTCCAAATAAACCCTTCAGCAAGCACAGCTTGTGAGAGACAGCCCATAGCTGCCATCGCTGTGCGACTGTGAGATGAACGGTAAGCCGCCCTGACGGACACTGCTTTGCCATCTGTGAGAATGTTTTTTTTTTTTTCGTGTGTGTGTGTGTGTGTGTGTGTGTGTGTGTGTGTGTGTGTGTCTGTGGTTTCCCAGTGTGAGGTATGCTACACAGAGGCTCACCTGAAATCCCCATCACCTGTTTCTTTCCGACCAGGCTTCCCGTACAGCCACCAGAGCCGCTGATGCTACTCTCAACTTTTCCACGTCTATGTTATATATGGCTTACATATCTCCTCACTGAGTCAATATGGAGGTAAACACCTCACAGCTACTAATTTGACTATCTTTTTTACCAATTTTACTTGTTTGATACGTTCCACCCATTGGAGGAGGTCTTTGGAGGAAATGCTTTGTTTATTTATATCGATATGTTGTCTTATAAAGTTGTTATGCAAACAGGTGTTTTGGTGACTGGCCATCTGTCCTGAATGGCAGAGACAGATTGGAGAGTTAACGAGAGCATGTTTGTAGAATGAGCGGAAGAGAAAGAGAGTGTGAGAATAAATATGCTAAGAGCATGAAGTGAGTGCCTTTGGTGCGTAATCTCTCCCTTTCTCTCTGTGAAGACGACTGTGAGATGTGACTAGAAATTTGGAGTAAATATCTAAAGCCTATCTATAGCCTGACATAGCCCGACCATAATACTGCTGTTATCCGTATTCATGGTCTGGAGGTTCTTTAACCTGACGTGATTATACTACGGGGGCGAGGGCATTCACTTTTGGTTTGAAACGATTGGACAGCTCGTCTAATCAGCTTTGCTTACTGGCCGGTAGACTCTCTACCGATGTAAACACGCCCCAGAGGACCGTGCCCAGACCATGATATGTATGAACATTCGTATTATGGACGGGCTATGTCAGGTTAGATGGACTATGAGGGATAGCAAATAATAATACTACGCTATAAACTGTAGGTAAAATGAGAGATTTTCCATATGTTTCTGTAGTCAGCATTTCTATCAGCCTCTCAGACATGGTTGTGTCATGAACATGACCATGAACGTGACACATGGAAAATGAAATATAAAGAGATGGAAATGAGAAAGAGAGAGAGAGAGAGAGAGAGAGAGAGAGAGAGAGAGAGAGAGAGAGAGAGAGAGAGAGAGAATTATGAAGTGAACTAGGAGTTTGCTGTACCTGTCAGCAACCCCTTGAAAGATATTTCCAAAGAATATCTACATTCAGTGGGTCGAACTGAATGCAGGGCAGGAATTGTGGGAGATTCAATACATGTTCAGAATTTCAATATCTCTGCCAGACCTCCCTCCTTCACTTCCTCTCTTTCTTTCTCTCTCTCTCTCTCTCTCTATCCCTTCCTCTTCCACTATCTGTCTGTCTCTACCTCCTCTTGTCTTTGATTTAGATGTTTGGGATTTGATTCCGCTCGCAGTGTGGCCCTAGGGGGCTTGTGCAAGCGGCACGCCCATCACCTGACCACCATCTCAATCGAAAAGCTGCTTTAAACTGCATGTGCATGGATCTCGTCTGACCTCGTCTGCCCACCTGTGTGCCCATACCTGGGTTTGACCTGCTACAGCATGCCTCTCTGACAGACTGAAATCTTTGATGACACATTTAACCACAATATAGACAGACACACTGCGTACAAGGAGTCGGTTTACTTTGATCAAAAGCATGTAGGGATTGAGAGAATTAGGAAGTTCTTGCAAGTCAGATCAGAGCGCCTCCTTCAGAGCCGGTTTCTGGTGGTGGAAACGTGGGGTTATTTGGTTTATAACGTAAGCCCTTAGTTACGCTGCTCGATCATTGCTTTCTGTTTTATTGTCTTGGCTTCAATTCAGTGAGGTAATCTGAGGAGTCCAGTGGGCAATGTTCTGCTCTCTCAGCTTCTTCCCTCAGAGAGAGAGAGAGAAGTTGTAGTCTATACATCTCCCTCGCACCACTAACAAGAATGATGGAGCTGCAAGCGCTGAAATCTTTACCCAAATCAAAGCCTGCAAATGAAACGGCTGATGAGGGGCTACCGGGTTGTGCTATGTCACACAATCCAATTGGGCTGTGACGTACGAGACGGCACAGGCCAGCTGTCTACATGTCGATGCCGTTGTAAGTCACCTAGTTCTAGTGCTCTGTTCCATGCATCCACTGCTAGCCTTAACGAAATACTGCCTTAGTCAAGCTTTGCCTCCAGGATGCTCCTGCTATCCAGTTGAAAGTGAAGTTTGTAATAAAACATGCAATGGTTCAATGGCTAGCAGTTTCTATACTGCTTAAATATATTAATCAACTAGAAGTTCAGAAATTAGTTTATCTCTGTATTTTCCATTTCGTGAATTTAGCCTCTGGGCCAAATTCAGAATGAATGATTGTGCAGGCTCAACATTCGCTAATAAATGCATTGATAATAGACTGCATCAAGCTCCAGTAATTAGTTTTGCTTGTTCCTTGGCTTTACCTGGAGAAGCTTCCGGCTCATGGCTGCAAATGACTGCAGTGCTTTGACAGGACAGATCCATTAGTGTTCATTAGCATCATCCCAATGCTAAAGCAACTTGCTTGGCTAATTGGCCACTCTATTGGATGTGTGTGTGTGTGTGTGTGTGTGTGTGTGATATATTATTCATCATGGCTTACATGAGGAGCCCTAATATATAGAGTGTTGCAGTTTGGATTCGTTAAGCTAACTGATTAGAGCAACTAATGTAGTATTCCACCCTGGATCACAGGTGCACAGCACCAGTGGGGGGACGAGCCGCATGACTGCCACATACACGCAAGGAGAGGGTGGAGACGACTCGTACGAAACCCCAGGGACATTTCCACCTGCACGTTTCAATTTTCCCCCCTTCCTCTCTCTCTCTCTCTCTCTCTCTCTCTCTCTCCGCACAGAGACGGGCCTCAGGAAGTGCTTATCCTTGCAGTAACCAATGAGGGAGGGGTAGCCCTCCCAGCGCAGCTCATGAATACATACGCGGCTTCGGCCCGCTGCGTGACAGACTACACCGCTAATCAACGCGGACAGGTCCAGGCATCCTCCTATTACTTAGCAAATAAACACATTCATTGCAGAACACCAACTCAGCTGGCTGCAAGTGTGAAAACAAAACACGATCCATCAATATCACTCAGCAGGGGTTGGTGTGAGGTGGGATGGGGGTTTGCGGTACGCTCTGAAACATTTCCGGAGCCAGTTGGGAGTTTAGTGTGGACTTGTGGGACTCTGCCACAAGGTTCCAGGCATTATTCAATCTTGGGCAGAAATCAATTACGGAGCATCAGAAGCAATGCTTCCTTTGACGATCATGTGATAACTATCACTCACACACAGACACAGACACACACACACACACACACACACACACAAAAACGGTCACCTTGGAGAAGCCTAATTAAAAAGTACAATGGGATGTTTCATGTCAGAAGAAAGAAAGGACGCATTCAAATCTACAAGAGGGAAATTTAATTGAAAAAGGTGAAAAATACACTTAATCCCCCCCCCCCCCACACACACACACACTCACACACACACACTCACACCCTCACCCACCTCATCCCTCCGCACTCCCCTTGAGTAAGTGTGGATGAGACTGTGAGCAGCACAAATAGCGATGATTGTGTGTGTGTGTGTGTGTATATATGTGTGTGTGTGTGTGTGTGTGTGTGTGTGTGTGTGTATGTGTGTGTGTGTGTGTGTGTGTGTGTGTGTGTGTGTGTGTGTGTGTGTGTGTGTGTGTGTGTGTGTGTGTAGAGTAATCGTGCTCCTACCTGATGGGTTTAGGAGACGCCAGGTAATCATGGGATCTGGTCGTCCGTTGGCAAGACAGGTCAGTGTCATATTGCTCCCCTCGTTTATGGTGATGTCCTCAGACACTTTGTAGATATTTGCCGGAACTAAAAGAGACAAACGAGACACAGAGAGAGCAAAAATTTGACTATGCTTAGATAGATGTTAACATTCATAGCATTCATACACCATAGACATTGTACAAATGCAGACATTCATAAAACCACAATGTACACTAGCAAAGCAAAGCTTTTTTTGTGCAAGGCACAGCACAGGGTGGAAGATTCAATAAAACGTTGTGGCGCTTCTGTCACCAGATTGGAAGGTAGAGTAAACCTGTCTCTTGAGATTCATTACCGGCATATAGCTTAGGCATCAAATCCCGTTGAAAGGATCAGACAGCATAATCAATAAGGTGTTTCATGGAACTTTTAAATTAAGATATTCAGCAGTTGCGCCAACACCAACTCACTGAGCTGCCAACATGCGACTTACAGAAGTTGGTGAGCTCCGAAAGAAAAGGCATGACGAATGCTTACAGGGACCTGAGCATTTGTCACCTAAATGTAAAGTTTAATGAAGCGGCACTCCCGACTTTCTGATTTACTTTGCACACAAACAAACAAAAGAGGGGGATTTATGACTCGCGGAGAGCAGCTCCCTCAAATTACACTGAGCTGATGCATACCTTATTCTACAGTGGTCAGCGTTTCGCACACCATCAATCAGAGGACAGTTAATGCACTGACGGAGAAGAAGGAGGAAGAGGAGGAGGAGGAGGAAGAGGAAGAGGAGGGTCAGAGGAAGGAGAGGGCGAGAGGGAGACCGCTGCTCAAGGAGAGGAAGAGACGTCATAACAACTTGTTTACTTTGCGTGGAAGGTGTCCGACATGTTCATTAGCATAGCCGTGCAGACGGTTGACACTGCCCAGAAATATAACTGATAAATAAACAACCACTGGCATGCACGCAAGCATATTAAGTCACAGATGCCTAGCGTTGCTGTACCTCAAATCAGAGAATGTTCTCTAAGAAAAACATTCTGTTTCATCAAATATATTTTTACAAGAAATATCATTCATGCATATAGTATTCTAATGTAGTGAATGATGATACACTAACAACAAAAGCTTTTTAGGAATTCTAGATCATTCCTATTACAATTCTGTCCACCCTGACTTCTCTTTTTGTTATAATGTGTGACACTGCAAAGCAACTGAAAATGATTAAGGTATGCAATATAACATTAAGTGAAGAACGGAATGATAAATGTGTGTGTAAAACTGGTAACAACATTACGTTTGTGACATTGTTTGTGTCCTACATAAAAATATGTAATTTGATGTGTCAGAGAAATGGTTATAAATGTTTCCCACAGATGTTATATTCCGTACAGGAACTAATAAAATAGAAAACATGCTGCAAAAATGCATCCCTTGTCCATTGTAAGTAATAATGTTGTCTCTTATCCAGCACTAGCCTGTTTGTTCACCTTCCAGGGTTGCTGCATCGATGAAACACATTGAAAAACAGGACATGAAAGCACGACATGTCTCAACCAGAGTGAGATGTGTTCCTTGATCACAGTTGAGATTGAGGAGACAGCGAATCAAATTTCTCTTCCTTATGAGACCGGGGGTGAGGGAGAAGCCGACTCCCTCATTGGCTGGCCAGAAGCTCTTGCGTTGAGAGCCTGACATCCGTGGCACAGCGCTGAACCCGGAGAGTAGAAAATAGCACACGGTGATAACGACCCACAGCCGAGAGAAGAAGTGCTGCTGTGGATACATAAGTCAGAAGACCAGGAGGCTTAACGCATTATGCCTTTGTCTCTCTCGCCGCAGGCTGGAATTGTTATTTAACTTATGGCTTGAGCTTGCAGGCAGCATTTGAACAGGTACTGGTGCAAACACTCTTCACTTTGTTGGCCATATCTTAATTTTTTTTTTATTTCTTTTGCTTTTGTTGTTTTAGAGGGGTAAAATAGAAACAAGGAATATTCTAGGTCATCCGTTGTTTTGATCAAGCCCCTTTTGCACTGTGAGTCATGAAACACGGTGCGACTACCGGCTCTGCGGCGGAGCGTTGCTGCCTTGCTGCACTTGATGATAACTCTTGGAAAGTAATCCACAGCAGCCAACATGAATCCTGTCCGGACACCCCACCCCGCCTCCCCCTGCCCAAAACCACCACCATCACCAAAAAAAGGAAAGAAACAGCACAGCAAAAAGAAAAAAGGAAAGTACAATACAGATGAAAAGGTGTCAAGGATGCACACTTCACAGAGAAACTGTTCAGAGAAAAAAAAAACCTTTTATGTTGAAAGGCCACAATTACAATTGTGTGTGTGTGTGTGTATAAAGTATATACTTTCAACTGATTTCTTAAAGCAAATGGACTTCTTATCGATGGCCAAGAAGAAATGGGTTTAAAATCAGTAATAGCATTTTCCTCAGTCCCTTCAGGCAGCTGAGAGGGGCCTAGAGGGCTCTATGATCAAAGTCCATCTCTAAGCCTCATAAAGCAGGCTGGTGGCTCGCCTCTGCTGTGTCGTGTGTTTGCTGATAAATGTGTTTAGTGTCACGGCGTAGCGTTTTTATCTGGCTATGACTCATCTACAGCCTGAATATGGTTACTGAAGGATGGGCAGAGATGTGGGGTGGAAGATGAAATAGAATTCACTTAGTGCCTGATCGACTCTTGGGGTTTGCCCTCTCAACCTCACCCCCCCTCTGTTTCTCTAACCCCTTTTTTACTCCAACTCGCTTGTGTTGTGCTCTCGTGGTTTTGCAAAGGCATATGTGATATGTATGTATACATGGATATATTCAAAAGAAGAAAGAGAGAGAGAGAGCAGTACACACACACACACACACACGCGCACGCACACACACCGGAGGACCAGACTTCTTTTGCATTAAATGATGTGTACCCAACTGATTATAGACTGATGCCAGAGATTTTTCATTCCCTTCTCCCAGTATGATTCACTGTTCAATGCAATTCAATGTCAGTACACACACCTATGACACGCAGAGGAAATTATTAGTGTACTGCAGTTCTGTGAAAAATAACTGAAGAGACATAGCCTACATACCCTTAACTGACTGGGTTCCAACCTTGGACATTCAAACTACACTAAAAGGAGACTAACAAGGAGTAACAGCAGGTGAATATGAAAGATCTTTGATAGAAGTGCAATCTCACACGCACCCATTTCCTGTTTTTAGCCATGTCCATGTGGATAATATGTCAACTGCGTCAAGAAATATCCCAAGTCTAAATGGTGGGACAATAATAGTGTATTCACAAGAAAGCCACTTGAGTGGCCTTGAGTGCTCAGCCATAAAACTAGCTGTCAATTTACGCTCATGTCACGGACGAAGGTCATTACCCCCGTATTCTAAAAACAAGAGGGCAAACTAATCTCCTTGTTGTGACAGCTGCCCAAATTGAATAACATTGCCGCAGACAAGTCCTTCCTATTTGGAGAAAAAAAAACTAGGAGACCTCGATGCACCTTGACCTCCTGAGGTCACCCATGACTGTTGCGGAAAAGCTGAGTGTGATGCAGATGCAATGGCCTGGTAGCCTGGGAGTTCCTATGCTCCTTTGAGCGCTTATTTCATTTCACTCTGCAAAGCAGCATGGTGACCATGGCCGATTTTCTCACCTGCTTTCGGTATCCAATCACAAAACAAAAAGGAACTAGCACAGCCCTAGATTGCATTTTACGTCACGTCGTAGCTCTGGTATTGGCTCTGAGATATGTACAGACGCTATGATAGACATTCGTAGCGCCCAATAAACGGCTCTGGATAATCGTTAACGACGCTTCCCCTATGAGAAAAGCAATAGGTGGGTCTCCAGACTAAATATCACTTGTGATTTTAGTTTGGCGATCACCAGGCTAGTGGCCTGGCCTCAAGCATGAGAATAGCATCCACCTCACAGAGCAGGGAAGGGAAGCTCATGGGCACTCAGTAGGGTTGGGTATCGAGAGCCAATTCCAATTCAGAACCGGTTCCAAATTATCAATTCCATCGATATTGTACGTCTCCATAACATTATCAATTCTCTTATCAATTCTTTAGTTTCTCTGCCCGCACGCCGCGGTGCATTAGCGCCACGTGCTAACTGTAATTTTCATAGCAAGCTATCACATTAACTCCAGTGATTCACATAGTCTACCATGTTGAGGAGACACGTAGCTGTTCTCAAGCCTATAAAGACAGCCTTTTTTTGGCATGAACTAGGCTACTCAGGAATCGATAAGAGTATTGATAAGGAATTGAATTGATAGGCAGAATTGATAATGGCATTGATATTGAAAAAATCTTATCAATACCCATCCCTAGCACTCAGGTTATGAGATGTACAGCACACATACAGTAGCGCATGTGAAACACAGCTGTAGCTTCAGACAGCTAAAAGTGATTTCTCTGTTTGAAGAGGAGATTCAGATGTGCAGTGGGAAGCTCACGCCTTGATAAAGATGAAGTAAAGTGACCAAATAGGATCACTTGTAACTTCAAAAGGACACCCTGCTGCACTGTGATATCAGCACTGTAGTATAATGTGCACAATCTGAATCTCTTTTAAATCAAACACAAAAAAGGCTATGTACATGCTATCTCTTTTATATACCTTTTTCAGACATTTTTGGTTTCAGTGTTAAAAGTGTAGTTCATTACATTATTTATATATTTAATGTCAGTTAAGTGCATCGTCTGAAAATGCAGGGGTAGCTGATGGGTAGCAATGGTGGTCATCAACCCTCAACAGAAGCTGTATGCTTGACAAAATCTATAGTATACTTTGAGTGTTATGTGATAAGGTTCCTTCTTTACTGCAGGTAACATCATGTACAGTACATAGGACACTGTGAAGATGCTGCTACTAAATGTTGAACTACTGTCAGCCTAGCTAGTAGTAGTAGTCAGTCAGCTCAATCAGTCCAGTGAGGACGCTAGATCAGTGAGCCAGGTAAGAAATATGTCCAATCCCTTTGCCTTGGAGACAAAATTGCATTCCACTTCTGGAATATTCTCATTACCACCCTTTATGCAGATCATATATTACCTTGACATTCAAATTCACTTTTGGTTATCTCACATACAAATGCCAGCATTGCTTTGTTAATTTTCCAAATGTGATGCCTCATAGCACAATATAATATTATTCAGAGTCTTTCAGAGTATAATCAGGGCCATTATTGGTTAATGCTTCTCTGTTCACAAACATCTGCATAATTGACTGCACATCTGATAGGACCTTCAGATATTTCTCCTAGTATATTTGACACACTTTGATCTCAATGCTGTTCTCCTCTAAGGTTGACAGTGCTTTCATGTGTGTGTGTGCAGCAACTACAATTAGACCAATGAGCAGGCAAGAGCAAGAACAGCAGCAGGGAAAAAATGGCAAAAACTCACAGGTTAAGGTTCCTAGTGTGAAATAACTGCTAGATCCAAGGCAAAAAAAAGACAAAAAAAAAAAGTCTAAATGTTGAAACGGCACAAAGAAATCTGTTAAGTGTTACAATCAGAGACCTCCAGGTTGTCTTAGACACAGGCGGGCGCAGCCTTGCGCTGCATGGCGGACACGTCCTGGTGCCCTTGCACAAAGAGACGAGGAGTGCTGCTTGCTTCAGATTTCACTTGTTATAGCCCCTCCTGGTACCTTGGTGCCACCAGTCATTCATTCAGCGCTACTGTGCTGCCACACACTTCTATGGAGGATTTCAAAGCAGGGCGAAGCTGATAAAACAGAGGGAACTTGTACTGCAGGCTGTGCTGGGTCATGTGTGGAGTCTGTACCAGTGGAGGGCTGCAGGGATACTTCTTAGCATTTTTTTTTGTGCATACCGGGGTCCTGGTAAGGACACAGCCACGACTGAGGATACATCCTATAGCTTTCAAAAGTTTTGAGTGTTCAAGCATCTTGTGTTAGTGTGTGTGTGTGTGTGTGTGTGTGTGTGTGTGTGTGTGTGTGTGTGTGTGTGTATGTGTGTGTATCTGTCTATGTTATTTTTCCAAAACGGCTTGAAAGTATTTACAAACAAGAATTCAGCATTTGTGAAGAATGGAAATTGGGGAGCGAAAAACGATCTAACAAGCACCCATATCGGGGCCACAAATGGATTGCCTGAATTTTTTTTTTTGCTCGGAACCCACTAGCTGAGAAATATGGCTGTGTGGAATTCCTGTAAGCTATAACTCTTATCTACAGTAAGCCGTAATAAATGTGTAGTTTGTCGAGCCTCCACTCAACTCAACTCTGCCATCCCTCCTCTCTCTTTTTGGGGGTGTTTATACTCTCTGCTTGGAGTGCAGCCATGCATGGAGCTGGAGCGAGTAAGCCAGGGAGAGGCAGGAGAAAGAAAGAGATTAAATTTGCATTCAAAAGATTAAATGATGGAGAGGCTAATAACACAAAACAAGATAATGAGGGAACACAGCGGTAAACAGGCTTGGAAAAAAAAAATGAAGATGGTGTAAAAGTTCATTCTCTCTCTCTTTCTTTCTCTCTCGGTTTTGAAAAACAAAAAACAGAAAAAAAATCTGTTCACACTCTTTTTTTTGCTGCTTGTTACAGTCAGGTTGCTTCATTCCTTTTGTAATAGCTCCACTAGTTTAGTTGCTGCTGGACGCTCACAAAAGCAGGTATTTTCACACACACACACACACACACACACACACACACACACACACACACACACACACACACACACACACACACATACACATACACACGCCTGACCACATCTGGTTGGAGAATAAACACTGTTATTTTTCTGATTCCTACCCCTAAGTACCCCTAAGTACCTCCATCGAGTCTCTTTAAAACTAGAGAGATGGGCATTATAATGGCCAGCGGATTATGAGCTTTGACACATCACTGCTAAAAGCACTTTCCTTTAAGTCACACACATCACTGGACTGGGAAAAAAAAACGTACTTTAATAACTACAATAAGCTTTAATTAATCAATGAGAAACTCACAAGGGTGCTTTATATAAAAAAGAAAAACAAGTAAAACATCGGCACAGGGTATAATTACACCTCGGTGTGAGATCAAGTGGCATTCAGCCCCGAGTTATGAGGATGAAAACAAAAAGAGAAACATCCATTTCTATCTCAACAGCTATTTTTAGACTTCACACCATTGTGTCATGGATCAGATTCACATTATGCATACTAGGATGTACATCTGCAGTTTAGAATTACTTAAACACATGGAACTGCAGTATACCACAGACATGAGTAAATATCACTAGCATGTCTTAAAATAGCATCACTGGTAATTGACTATCTATCACCATACACCTCACCTCTCCATCTTCATAATGAATGGTCCAGTGTACTAAGTACATTTAATGCTATAGCTCCATGTACCTGTGTTTTTATTGAAATAAACTAATGAAAACACAAGCATGAAAAATAAAAGCCGGGTCACTGGGATGAACACATTAGATCAATGCCCTACAGTTTCATGCATAGTTTAAGCAGCATGTAAAGCCGGAGCCTATGGTTCTGGGCACAGCTTGCTGTGTCCTCTGAGTTCGATTTGTTGACGGTTGTCAAGGAGGGTGAAACCGGCCAATACAATACAAATTCATTGTTATGAAAGTCAGAACACTGTTTATTATAGGCTATTGAGATTCAAGTATTTTTGTTCAATCCCCTGCATGTTGACCTTTGTTTTCAATGGCATGTCCAATAATCCTTGGCTTGGAGGACACCAGTGAAGTGTCCCACAGATTTATATGTCCTGCTATTCCTCAGGTATTTTTTTTCCACTTGATCTGTCTTCTGTTGTGTTCAACCTTTCACTTAAAAATACCCAAAATATTGCGCTAAATTCAAGTCATGCATCATATTTGACTTGGTCAAAGCTTTTTTTTTCTTCTTCTTTTATGAAACCTTCACATTATTTCAACAGTGAGCACTGGATCATTATCATGCTGGCATATTCCTCTCCTGCCAAGCTTTCCGAGGCAGGGACGCATCTCTTTAGACAGTCTTTTGGTATCTCCGCCACAGATATTCATGGAGCCATCTCTAAATGTCATCTCCCCAACATCTTCTTCCCCCCTTCTGCACCCTCTTCAGAGCTTAAGTGTCGGGATTGTGCATTCACTGCTAGTAGTCTTTGCCAGGTTCATGCCAAACATGCAGGACCCCCTTCTGAACTGAATACATTCAGCTTGGTCTCATCTGACCAAAGAAGGTGCTGCCAATAGTCATCAGAATTCTTTTCATGTTCTTTAACAAAGTTTCATCTCAGAGTTTTGTACTCTAGGTCACCGTCCGCAGAGGTTGACGTTATGCAATGTCATAACCATTTCCATTCCATTGAACTCCTGTGCCAAGTCTGAGATGTTGGCCTGTTTTTCACAGCTGAAATGCGTAAGCACTGTAGTCCAGTGTCTTTGGCATAGTTTTAGAAAACTTTAGAAAACTTAACTACAGTCACAAGCACAACCTTTGTTTATGACAAATATTGCTTTATGACTTAAAGATTCTCGAAAGCGTATAGTTTAAATGACCATTAGTGCATGTTTGGAAGGCACCTCTGGATATTTGCTTTTGTCAACATTTTAATCGCAAGACTGACCATTGTCTAACTTTCATTATTGTCTTTTTGGTTTCGGGCAGGCCATCCAAATTAAAGCAACATTACTTCAGGCAGAAAGTGCTGTGTTACTGCATTCACAGACGAGTTTAGTGGCTTGGTTATTCATTGATAAAATAAAGGTTGGTCTATCTTCAACAGTCCTGAATTCAGAGTGGTGGATTATTAGAATCATTTTCTCAGACATTGCACTGAACATGTGCAAGAATTTCCCACATGACATCAACTAGAACTAGATGTACCGCATGGCGGTACAAAATATGACCGCCGCTCAGTTCTGCACATTTTCTGCATATATATGATGCTTGTCAACTTGTTTGTAACTCTATATTGAATGAAACTTGCCTCATCCGAGGTCAGTGCCGGTGGCCATCTTATGTGTGCCACAAGTATGGAAATGCCTGTGACCAGTCAGTACCGCTTCTTGCTACGCAGCGGCGGTCATAATTAGGGGCCCTGAATATATGATGATGAATACTCTCAAATCTAGCCTCTACTTTTCAGACATTGGAGGTTTGTCTCACAATCTACACATAGTTGCTCTACAGCAGCCATTACTGTATGTAGTTAAAGCCATTCACGGACCAGTTTCCTGAGATAAACAAATAAACAAGTGAGAGAGCAGGCTGATGTGGTTATCAAGATGAAACAATAAACAATAGATGTGGTAAAGGGGAACTGCTATATAACCCCCAGAAGGGGAAATATACCTAAGTTGTTTGGCATGCATAGTTTGTCGGCATGTCATGGCAATGGAAGGTTCATTACACTAGTGGTAGCAATCTACACATAAAATTGCAGCACGAGGTTGGCAATTTAGACATCATAAACAGAGACATTCAAAAAAAAGTGCATCCTATTATGCACTCCCCAGCAAACCATTTTAAAACCCACTTTCAATGCATTCTTTCAACACCTGCCTTGAGCTCAACAATTATATCAAAGCAAGCTTTCATGGTGGACTGATACAAGTGAAAAATATTTGCAAATCATACAGGCAGCAACAAATAATGCAATAATTTCACATAATTTTACTAACAAATAGCATGTATTTATAATATTTATTGCCATTTTCCACTTTGTGACAGAATTGCCAACCACAACCTTGCCAGCAAATCGATGAATGTAACAGGGGCCAATTCAAAGATGAACAAAATGTTATGCAAATGGCATTTCTATGGCAATTTCTGTGCTTTCCACTGGGTTCAGAAAGGGGGCAGATGATGGTGTCACAGAACACAGTGTTGATAATGTTGAGGCAGAATTACTGTCATCAGAGATGTTGGGCCATTTGCCTTTATGCACTGCCTTCTGATAGACTGCCGTCATGCAACTTCCTATCTTACCAGTCTACTAGTGGAAGTCAAAACTAGCTTTTTTGATGCCGATACTGAGTCCCATATCAACGTTTTGGATATCGGTCAATACCCGATACCGATCTGATTTCATCATTGAATTTATAAACTCCTTCATAATGAAGATATAGACAAATAATCCTATATGAAATTAGGCTTAAATTCAAAAACTTGTTATTTGTTGATGGTAGAACTATGTCTAATTAGGTGTCCTGTCATTCGTCATACTTCATTCAACATCAAAGATCAGGAATAACAAGTCGTCTATTCATTTGTGAATCATTTTTAACCATCAATCTGAGGTGCGTTCAAATTCGCCTAACATAGCGAACGTTCGCTAACATAGGCGGACAGTTTGGAATCCTTGGAAGTTCTTGGCTAACGTTAGCGAACACAGACGAACGGTCTGAAAAGGTGGTGCTCCGCTAACAGTCCTCTATGTTGGATGGCAAAAGATGTGTGTCCCGATTGCAAATAAATCCCAAAGAGCTTTAAATGCTGTCAGCATGTCTCACAACAACTTTGTCAACAACTTTGCAGCCAGTGGCTGGTGTTGCCAACTTAAAGATGATTGGAGAACCAGTAAGATCACATGTTTAAAGTAGTATTGCCAAATTTTCTCAGCGATTAGCCTAAAATGTGCTAGACGAAGGTTTATTATACAAATGTAAATGCTGGTCATACTGGTTGATGAGGAATTGGGCTTAGAGAGATTGTGAATGTACTATCCGGCAACCTAGTTGCCGTTTCAGTATTAAAATGTATCAAAATATTGGCATACATATTTCTCTGTACATTTGTCAAACTACATATATTGCCAAAGATTCTGCAAAATATATTTCCAATATATTTCTTTTGTGGGAGGTGTTTCTATGTGATGCTCATGGCCAGACAGCTCTGCAGAAGCACTTCCAATTTGCTAGCTGTGCATCCGGATTTTAGACTACCACCACAGTCCTGGTAATAGCTAACTATATGGCGTAGGGTCGCAAAAACAATAATCCTCCGAAGAACAACTTTATTTACTTTTGCCAAAGAGCTCAGTTTATTTTTTGGCTCTGACAAACCAGTCATGGATGCCTAGCCAGCCATCATTCCCCTATCCACATTCTGTTGGAGTAGAGCTCCAGTGTTTGGCAGCCATTGTCTGAGAGTGATGAGCAGCCCACACACACACACACACACACACACACACACACACACACAATCTCAGAGGAAAAGGCCGTTCACCTGATGTCTGCCTGCAGCCTCTGGAGTCACATGTGTCAGGTGGATGCTCCCATTTAAATGCATGAGGTGCCATTTGCACACGCATAAAAAAGATTAAAGGGAATGATTTTGTTCTCTTTCTAGTTTTTTTCCCTTCCTTTTTTCTTGTGTATACCAGCAGTCCTTTCTCTCTTTTTTGCCATCCATGCAAGGCAAAGGGAAAACGGAATATTAAATTGTTTCTATCATTAAAAAATCAAGGATTCCGTTTCATTATGATGTTCAAAGGAAATAGACAATATTGCTGCTCTGTGAGGCTTTGCATATCTCTCTCTCTCTCTCTCTCTCTCTCTCTCTCTCTCTCTTTCTCTCTCTCTCACTCACTCCTCTGTTGGTAATAAAAGAACTAAACAGGGCGCCACCAACCCAAACCTCCACAGGCTATACCCTAACAGGTGATGAGGCTCAGCAATGAGCAATGCCAGTAGTCAAAAGCCCTGGAGATTCAGTAGCACCACACTCATACAGTACAGAGGCCTGGCAATGGAGGCTATCGATTTAAAGAAAGAGCTAAGCATTCTTTGAAAAAAGCTTGGAGAAAAGAGAAGAGAGAGAGAGAGAGAGAGAGAGAGAGAGAGAGAGAGAGAGAGAGAGAGAGAGAGAGAGAGAGAGAGGGTGAAGCAGAGAGAAAGGCTACCAAAGAATCTCAGAAAGGTTCCGAGTGTCCCTGGATAATTGGAAAAGGTCACTGCTTCGTCTTGCACAGATTTTAGAGTGCCGTATGCCACTTCACTGACCTCACACTCGCTCACACACACACACACACACACACACACACACACACACACACACACACACACACACACACACGCACACACACACACACACACACACACACACACACACACACACACACACACACACACACACCTCCCACGCCATTGATCTTTAATCTGACAGAGAATCGTCAGACCCTCCAATGGCAGGGCTCTCGATCTCCCGTTAAATACCACACAGTTGTGCTCCAGGCATAAATACTGCCAGCATAAATACTTAATGCCGCATTGTGTGGGCCACAATATAAAGCTTCTTATCTTTTTGATCATCGCGAAGAATTGCATAGCATAGCAGGGAGAAAAGAAAAGAAAAAAAAACCTCAAGTCTCAAATGGCTTGGCAAGATACCTGCTACTTGAAGCAAAGCTCCTTACTGTCTCTCAAACTGACATCACAAAGATCACTACTGCAGGCAAACACAGAATATGACTGATGCACTATTAAAGGGTCTCCTGGCATTTGCATTCCAAGGCTGCAGTAGCAGCCAGCTGCTGAAAGTGACAGTAGCAAAACAAAGCTTTGTTGTGAATATGTATTTGAATGTAAATATAGTTCTTAAGTGGAAGCGCAGATGCATAACAACCAATTACCCCTGAGGAAACCTATTCTTAACATTGCCATTGATATCATCAATGCTTGCAACTAGACAGCTAAATATATGCAATACTGTGCAAAAGTTATAGACACCTCACAATGTTGGTTTTAGCAATGCTGTAAAAACCATAATTATCTCACATTTATCTTTCTTTCTTCAGATATAAACAGACAATACTGGAATACTGGAAATATGGACACGGTTTTTTAGAACACTTATTATGGAATACGTAAAGGATAAATTGATATCTTAGGAAGAGCCATGTAATTAGCGGGATAACGTTCTGCGAGACGATCATTATCAGGGAATATCTCCCTTCAAGAGTCCTCACGGCAAGTCTTAGAGAACTCCTGAGGTCTTCATTGAGTTCCCTCAGCCACACTGTGCCACATCTTACATAATGCCTCATAAGTACTATAGGATGTCACTCATTGGCCATGTCTTTTTGACCAGCAGCTGATCTTGAGACCCCTACCATATCTGGATCTGCCAACTGTGTACATACTCTGTACACATTGCCTGTATTCTCTTATTATACTGTATTTCATTCAAGAAAAAGTGAAATAAGTATGGTCCTTACGGCACTGCTGAATCAAAACAAGTATCCATCAGTTTTGTATAGTACTGTAACTTAAAGCAGTTCTGTAAAGATTTCTTCAGACGTATTATTGTTCCTAACTATGTGCAATAGCACGATAAAACTCCGCAAAGGTTCAGTCGTGGCATTTAAAGGCCACCCTTGCATTCTGCTGTCCATAGTAAGGGGTGGACATTCTCTTCTCAAGTCCTACAGTAGTAGATGAGTGCATCTGGCTGGATGTGTTGCAAGTGTCCATGATGGAGGCCCCAGTCATATTTTCAGTTATTTTCATAAACCTAATTATACGTTTATACACACAATTTTTCATGGTTGACCTGTGAAAGTCAATAACATTGTAGCCTAATTTACAACTGTTGTGTATGTGCAAAGTGTTCATCCAGCATCCTGTTTGTGTAATTTACTGTAACATGCAATTCAACAGATAAACATAATCATTTCTCCATAACATTGATAATGTATTAAATACATTCTA
Organism: Sardinella longiceps; assembly: GCA_027497455.2. Classification (NCBI taxonomy): domain Eukaryota; kingdom Metazoa; phylum Chordata; class Actinopteri; order Clupeiformes; family Clupeidae; genus Sardinella; species Sardinella longiceps. The sequence goes on along the minus strand of JAODXP020000021.1, from coordinate 17,151,300 downwards.
AATACTACACCATTACAGATCGAGTATGACCAAGATTATTGATCAAGTATGTTCTGTGATGTTACCCTACTAGAGGCATTGTGGTACAATTCTTCTGCTCTGGCTGCTCATTATAAACAACTAAATGTATTACTCTGTTGGAGATGAGAATAACTCAGAGCCATATTCTGTGAAAATCATTAACTTGACTCCACCCCTCTATCTTGTTTGCCTAACTTCAACAGCAGACACACGTTCCCCAGAAGGGAGACTTTACCTTCGTTTTAGATATCATAATCTTCATGAAAGGTAGATGCCCAAAATGCCCAAAGAATGAAAGTTTTCCTGCATTTTTCTTTCCCTCTTAGAATTAGAAAATCTAGTGCTGAATTAATGCTCAGCAATCAAAGTTGATTAGTCTGTAATTTTCTGACAGACGGAGAGCACAGTAACCATGCTGGTGATTTAAATGAACAAATTCTTTTTAACAAGCCTCTATAGATTTTGGTCACGCAGCACAAATTGCTAATATGGATCTACTTTGTACCACACAGCTATCGATTGAAGACGTGACCTCTGGGCAATTAAAAGATCATTGCCTAAGCTGAGAATCACTGCCTCAGACCTCATCTACACTAATGGTTTGTCGCCTCCTAACAGTGATGATTTCACAATAGAGACAGATAAGACCAAAATAGCACCTCAACCCAACACAACCCGCCACACACAGAGATACACACACACACACACACACACACACACACACACACACAGACACACACACAACACACACACACACACACACACACACACACACACACACACACACACACACACACACACACACACACACACACACACACACACAAACACACACACACACCCTCCAACTGCACTCACTACAGATTGTTCCCACCCATCTTACGACAGTTTGCTCAGAAGTCATTTCAGAAATGAAAATCACCCTCTGGTGTTTACAACTGCCTGGCTCGGGAGACAAGATTTATCTAGCCATTTGTCATCTGTCACTTTATTGAGAAGCCTGTGGTGCGCTTGTTCCCTTTCATTTGCGGAGCGGGGCGTTTGCGTCACACCAGCGGCTGTGAGAGCGCTCAATCTGCTATGATCAAGCATTGATCCATCATCGTCCCAGTGCAGGCTCGCCGTGATCAAAGCCTTTAATGATGTCAAGGCACATTTTCTATATTCACACTCAACATGGCTAGGCTCAGAATAAGCCCCCCAACAAAATAAGAGAAACACCAATAATATGACACTATAAACCTGATGTTCTACTGCATTTGGCTCTTTTTAGACAGAGAGAAGAAGCATTGCGCCTGGAGAGAACCTGGACAAGAACTGAAATGCCTTCTTGTAGTCGGCCCAACAGACTTAATCCTTTTGACAAGTCACAGTCAAAAGTAAAAAAAAAAAAAAAAAAAACTACACATGGCGCATTACAGTGACTGAGCCTCAAATATCACACCACACACACACACACACACACACACACACACACACACACACACACACACACACACACACACACACACACACACACACACTGATGCTTACCAACAAACATGCACTCACACAATGGCACAATGCCTTAAGATTTCCTAAGAGGCAGGAATCCATATTTTGACATGACACAGTATGGTCTTAAGTATCTCTGACTGTCACACAGAAACAAACACACACTTGCACACACATTCGTACACACACACACACACACACACACACACACACACACACACACACACACACACACACACACACACAAGCACACATCACACACAAGCCTTGTCTGAGAGGTTCTATTACTTGCTCTTACAAAACGATTCTCAATGTATTAAGGCACGCCTTGTCCTTGTTTTTTATTCATCAATACAGACACTCTGATTTGAAGTCTATTATCCCAGTCTAGTTAAACAACAGAAGACACATCTATGAATACCAAATACAAACACAATCTACTCCACTGTAAACAGTCCTACAGTATCTATAAAAGTATAATTCTCTGTGTTAAAATTAATTCTGCTCTCTATGGAGCCTGATATGATCTGACAGAAATCACAGATAGATCTTCTCGTTATCAGTACCATAAATTCTACAATAATGACCCTTTATTTTCTTCTGCTCCAGACAGAGCATTTCTTTTAAGGTAGGCTTTGAATACCTTAAACAAGCAGGCCTCTATGTACTCTATGTACTGTAGACATGTATGTAGGCAATCCTTACTGTAGGTGGATATGGTGTTTGTGTTCTATACATGGTTCTATGTATAGTCCGCCTTCAACATTTTCTTAGTGACAGCAAATTGAACACCACAACGCAGACTTTTCTATATTACATGAGGCTATATTACATAGTCTATACTAATGCATAACTGGCTGAAGTTTTCTGGTTTCCACTAAGTTTGTTTTTCGAATAAAAACTTTTACTTTTACTTTTACTTTTACTTGCGCACAGCAGCATTGAAAAACCAATAATTATTTTCACCACTGGGAATAGCTTACAACTTTAGGAAAGCTGTTGAGAAAATGAGTAGCCTACCTACATCTTTATTCTGTGCTTTAGCAAATTCTCCTACAGTTTTTCTGATGACCAGCAACAGCATTTCAAACTTTGCGATGATCACTTCCTACGTAGATGTGAATGTGAATGAAAATTAGGCTGGGAATTCCCATGCTCCTTTGCGCGCTTATTTCATTTCACTCTGCAGAGGAGCATGGTGACCATGGCCGTTTTTCTCGCGTGCTTTCGGTATCCAATCGCAGAACAAAAAGGGATTTCTACAGCCCTCGATTGCATTTTACGCCACGTGGTGGCTCTGGTATTGGCTCCGAGGTATGTACAGACGCTATGATAGACATTCGTAGCGCCCAATAAACGGCTATGGACAATTGTAAACGATGCTTCCGCTACGAGAAATGCAATAGGTAGGTCCCCAGACTAAATATCACTTGTGATTTTAGTTTGGCATTCGCCAGACTAAATGAAAATAGCCCCAATAGTCCAAGAATTGTCTTCTTGACAATTAATCATGTAGGGAGCCTATTCTAATCAAAGCTCTATTAATGGAGGATGAACTTCATTGTTGACAGGCGCTTTCACAGCAGCCAAACTAGTGTTAGACAGAGATGTATATAGATGGACCATAGGACCTGCTACTTCCACCTGCATCAGACAAGCTCACAAGGCACACCACAAGTTATGCATGAATTACATTACTTACATTAGTGGAGGTGGGGACTGGTAGGCTATAATGCTTTACTGGTGTGCACAACATTAGGTCAACCACACACACACACACACACACACACACACACACACACACACACACACACACACACACACACACACACACAATCTAAGGCCATATTAGGATTATTATTTGAGGAATTACAGTAGTATGGACAGAAATCCATATGTGATCTAAGTGAATTTGTGGCCCTGTGTGCATTTAGCAAACGTACATGTATAATACCGGAAGTAGTGGGCTGGTGAAGCTGCCGTTTGGCCAATGGGTAAGCCAAAGGACCAGTTTGATCCATGATTGCTATAGAAAAATGTGGGTGATGATGGCTGGGTGATATGCAGAACATATAGTACAGTCACTGTTACTTTGGCTGAAGCTGTGCTAAATATTACTCTTCTTTACCCGCACTACAGTGATACACTTACAGTATGCTTTAAATAACTCTACTTGGTAGGGGTACAAATCGAGAACCGGGAATCGAGTGGAACTGAGAATTAATTTATTCAATTGACTGAATTTGTGTCCCTCTGGCATTATCAGTCAATGGTGGCTAATACTAAATACCCATGTAAACTTTCTAATGATTAAAGAATTAAGAGAATTGATAAAGCAGAATCAGTAGTGGCATTACTGTAATATTGATAAAATCCTCTCTCAATAATTCTCACCCCTACTACGTGGCTTGTGCCAAAAATGGGAGATGTTACGTGTAGCAGTAGAATAGTGCTATTGGTACTGTAACTAACTTTCTCCCAATTGATTATAATTACTGTAGGCCAATTCTCAGCTTAGGCAATAAATAGCAATAAATATACATATTTTGTTTTAAAAAAATCTAAATTCCTGCCCTGTACAGGTGACAATCAATCACGTCCTCACCCACACTCAAACATACTGTACATAACACACATGCTCTTATTTGATACACAATGAGGTCTTAAGATTTTCTAAGGACATTCTGTCTGTCTGGGCCTGTCTGGGTCTCTCTGGGCCTTTGGCCTTACCCAATGAGAAAGAGGAGAGAGATGACTTCTTCTGGATGGAGTGCACACACACACACACACACACACACATACACTCATACACACTCACACACACACACATTGAAATACACACATATACCCACTAACCTTGTATCATGAGGAACACCTGAGAGGTGCTTAGATGAAACACACACACACACACACACACACTCACACACACACACACACTCTCTCTCTCTCTCTCTCTCTCTCTCTCTCTCTCTCTCTCTCTCTCTCTCTCTCTCTCTCTCTCTCTCTCTGTCTGTCTGTCTGTGGTAGCCTGGGCCTTTGACCTTGCACAATGAGAAACAGCTGAGATGCATTGTTCTTGATGGAGTACACACATGGGTGAGATACCATGTTTTGGACGGAGCACACACACACACACACACACACACACACACACACACACACACACACACACACACACTAACCTTGCACGATGAGGAACACCTGAGACGTGCGTGCACGCTCCTTAGTCTGGATGGAGCATGTGTACTGGCCCTCGTCATACACGTCCACCTTCTGGATGCGCAGGCTGTACTCCAGCTGCCCCTTAGTCACCAACTCCACACGTGGGTCCAGAGACCACTTGTCCTGGCCCGCAAAGATGATGTTGGAGCGGTTGAGCCAGGCCACTTTAGACACTCTGTCATCCACGTAACACCTGTATGGGCATAGGAAAAGGTCAAAGGATCACTGGGATGTATTGTATGCTTTCCATCTTTCCAGGGTAAAACCTTTACACTAACAACACTAAGAGTTAGTGTACTTGATTGTGTTCTTTTAGTATACTGAGAAAATCAATGAACACAAAATGTCCAGCCATTTGCAATATAGTCAGTGTTCCTATGCTCTGTAAATAAATTTTAGCCCTGTAAATAAATATTAGCCAAGTGAAAAAAGTCAAAGTTCCGTCACTTCTCCCTTGGGCACACATGTACAAAAAACAGACCAAACATGGCGAGGGGCTAAAGGACCAAAAAGGCACCCTAATGTGCCAACCCAACAAGGACCAGACAAGACATGCATTCACACCATGGGTCATGGCACAGACACTTCTTGCCTCCCCTCCCCGTCTCTCGCTCTGCAAAGCCAGGCTGGGAATGAGGTTTGATGGACCCTTCTGCTGGACATGGGCCGGAGGGCTTTTACACGGATCAGAGAGGGTGGGGAAGGGAAGGGAAGGGATGGTGTAGGGGAGGGGAGAGGAGAGGAGAAGAGTGCTTTGCTGGAGTAAGACACGGCAGTGCAAAACACTAATGAGACGGACACGCTGCTCCGCCAGACGGCCGACATGACAGCCTCCAGCGCAAGGAGAAGGAGGGAGGGTGAGAGTGAGGCGTGTGTGTGTGTGTGTGTGTGTGTGTGTGTGTGTGTGTGTGTGTGTGTGGGGTTGGTGGGGGGCTCGAGGGTGGACCGAAGGCACCAGCTGTACAGCAGCTTGAGAGGAACCCAATCAGTGTTAGGAAGAAATATCTGGCGCAAGGCTAACATGAGGGTCTCCGCTCCACACACCAGTCAATCCTCTCTCTCTCTCTCTCTCTCTCACACACACACACACACACACACACACACACACACACATACACACACATACACACTGATAGAGACACACTGATACACACTCACTCTCTCTGTCTGACAAAACAGACTCGGAAATTAAAGTTCACCCCGAGCACCAAGCCTAATTCAAAGACAGAATAGCAACTTTCCTCTTTTGGTGTCTGCATGCCCCAGATCTATTTTTTCTTTCATTCCCTTTTGAAGACTCAGAGTATTTCAGGTAAGGCACTGAATTCACAGCTCAAAATAAGGCTCAGTAAGAGAAGTTTGTTCACGTCTAGCTCAGAAAGAAGTACTGTATGAAGACTTGAAAACCCGAATTAAATAGGTTAGCTTGGGCAAAAGCTAATTAAACTCCTGACTACTTACATAAACATGTTACTGGAAATGTTAGAAGTGACATAGCACTTTGAGGCATTAATATTCAGATGCAATGAAGGCCATCCGAGTAATCTTAAAATGCTACTGTCACTTATCTGAAAGGATTTTTTTAAAAAAAAATCTTATTTGGTGATTAGTTTCTGTATTCATGCTGCTATGATGCTTAGTCAAAACCACAGACAGATTTGTGATCTATCACTTAACTACTGACTGTACGGCCCCTGGCAGTTGGGTTGAACTCATGAGTCATGGATCTGCCCAAGGTTTCTTACTGAAAAGAATGATTACAAATAAAAGGGATTTTTTTTTCTCCTTGCCCCTATTACTCATGGGTGCTCCTTGTATTGTCTGTAGTGAGACAATTGTATTGTATTTGGTGAATTGAATTCATTATGGGACATTTAAGCTTGTCTATGTTATAATTAAGTTGAAGCAGTAAATAAAGAGTATTTTAAGATAACAGTGAATTCCACTGTTAGAGACAGGCTACTTCATAACTGCCCTAAAACCAAATCATCCTCCTTTTTACTTGTAGATTGTTGAATGCACAGCATCTAGTAATTCCAAATGAATAATGGATCCTAAATAGACATCAAAAATAGCTGCTGTCGAAAAAAAAAAAATCATACGCCTGGCTCACTTCAAAAACCATTTCCACAACCACCTTTCCTCACACTTCAAAGCCCTCTCTCTCACACACACACACACACGCGCAGAGTATATGAGCTGTGCATTAAGGATGCTTGACTTGTCATGACGTGTCAAGTCTCTTCCCTGTCACCTCCATTGACACTCCAGCTTGACTATATTGACCTGCTGATAATCATTTTCTATACAGCAGCTTTGCAATGTCCTTTTCTTGACATGAGTTCACACACGTGCAAAATGAAGCATATTAACACTGTATAATGTACTGCATCACCGATGTCAAACAGATAGAGAGGCGTTATTGTATCCCAAAGGAAATGAAGAACACACAAAAATAACAAACAACAATAGAAGAATAATACTGATAATTGCAATGTTATTGTCGAGCCTAATGGTCTCATGCTGTTTGTTGTCTATACGCCTCTCTACTCATTATATAAATTGCCATTGGTGTCAGATATGTCTTGAGGGGTAGAACAGAACAAACAGGCATGTGAGTCACTCTGTGCTAAATATGTCTCTTTTAGAGGGCAGGAACTGGGAGTGGGGGAGAAGCACTTAGGAGTGTGAAACCACACAATCCCCCTGCTGCCTGGTACTCACGTAAAAACTCCTTTATTTGTGTTTGTGTGCTGATCTGAATGATGAAACACGGCAAACAAAGGAAAAGTCAAATATAATCCATTTCGGTTTCATAACACACTCAACTGTGAAAGTGCTTTGAAAATTACAAAACCTACATGGCTCAGGACAAGCTATGGTTTAGCCTGGCTAATGCCAAACTATAGGCTAGTCCCTCTCCATTCTGTGATTGGATGGATCCCAAAATCAGGGCTTGAGATTGTCCATGGACATGGACACCATGCTGCTTCGCATGGCAAAATGAAATGGAGGCTGGGTTGAGGGAAGAAGAAAAACGATGTTGTCTCTGCACTGTTGTTTGGTCGCAGATCTGGGCCAACATCTGTGCAGTCCCCAGGAGCCCTTGTGCCTTTGTGGGGCCACATTTCAGTGACCTTCAGCACATACAGAACTTCAGCACATCCAAAAGTGCAGCTGAAGTGGCAGGCATCTAAAAGCTTCCCTCTCTTTTCTCCTGCTCCCTCACTCTCAGGCAAGACTCGTACAGTAACAGCCACCGCTTGGGCATCTATCTGTGATGCCCCATGTGTGTCTGTGTTGTGATTTTAACGCCACAAACCAAGCAGACGTGGAACCATGCAGCAGATTTATTCACCTGGCACAAACTGTATAGAGATGGACCTCTGCTAGGCAGCATAGGGGAAAATGCATGCATAATGCATTTCCAAAATCAGGGAATACAATAAAAACTTTTTTTGTTTGTGGGCCTTATGCTGAAAGATGAAAAGTAAGAGCACTAGTTTTCAACCAATTCACAAGTGAACTATAGATTATATCTATAAAGATTATTAATATTGATTAATGTAACAATGGGCAGCTTTAGCATTTTTTAGACTGCAAGGTGGGCCGTTTGAAAGATTGTGATGGACTGCAATTGGCTCCCAGATATTAATTTGGCCATACCTGATCTAGACAAAATACACAGACATCCTCTACAAAAAAGCTGGTGTAATCTTTGTTGATCCATGTTGATTAAGAATGGTCATTTATGCATTGCTAATTTATTACGTCTATTGTGCATATTTTTATTTGATTGTAAGACCCTGAATCGAAACACGACACACAGTTAACTGAATGGTGGTCAAAAGAATGGTAGGAAGGTCTTTTTTGGGGCAATGTTTGTTTCGTCGTTGCTCTGGGATCTGAGTGTTTGCTGACTTCTCTTGGTCAGAGCTGTCAGCAGAACAGGACAGCATGGGTGGCAGACTGACAGACCGTAACAGATTTGATTGTGCAAAGTGTTTCTTTTGTGACAGAACTCTGCATGCTCTGTTTTCAGAATCTACCAGAAACATAGAAACAGCCAATGTGAGAGAGATGGAGAAAAAGAGAGAGCAGCGTGAGATAGATTTAGATAGAAAGAGAGAGAGAGAGAGAGAGAGAGGGAGGGAGGGAGGGAGGGAAAGAGAGAGAGAGAGAGAGAGAGAGAGAGGGAGAGAGCGCTAAACAGAACACTGCTGAACTGAAATGTGCTAGAGGGTTGTGAGCTCATTCTTTTCTACGAGCATTGACAAAAAAGGACAAATAGCCAAAAAGAGTTTACAGAGGAGACATGATCCTATCCACAATTATAGACGCCTTTGTGTCTACACAGTACTGCAATGAATTAATTGGAATTTCAAAATCATGTCATGGCTAGACTTGTGTGAGATAGCTTGTATACAGTGGTGAAAGTAGTTTCAATTTCTTATCGTTACTACAACTTTATTAAAAAAAACTTTTTAGTGGGCCTAAGTGTTATGTATGGTACGTATAGATGGAGCATGGTTAGCAACAGACTCCACTCCACTCCCCAGGCATCCCAACCTGGCAAAACCCATTTCAGAGAGATGTCTAACCCCCCCCCCCCATATAGAAATATAGCTGCAGAGTAATTAGCAATTTAAGATAAATCATGCAGTGACGATTCAACAGTGAAGCCTCAAACTAAACGTTGTTGCCTTTTCACCTACATTTACTTAGCCATGTAAACAAGTCTCTGCGGGTGTGGAAAACTACAGTTGAACAGCCCCTATTCTCTTATGATCTAGTGACTAGTCTTATTGTCTGGGTAATTCTATAATACTGACGCAATCACTGCAGTGGACCACACAGTCCAGTTAGGCAGAATATGATGCAAGAACCCGAAGATTGAATGATTCTGCCAACTTTTCTTTGGCAAAGATGTCGGGGGAATATATTAGCTCTGAAACAAGTTGGATTTGTGTTACATTTAGAGAGAATATTTATCCAACAGACTACAGTAAAGCACTTTTTTTTGGCTGTAACTATAAATATAAGGCCTCATCCCCTTCCTTAGCCTTCTCACTAAATACAGAAAATATTGGCGATGGAGAGGATCTCAAAGTCACATTTAAAATGCCAATTCATATTTCAGATACGGATTCTGCATTGCATCATTTGGTTTCAACTACAGGACTGCGAGATAATTCTGATCATTAGCAGAGTCATTAGATTTAAAAGCCATTAATTAGAACCATCGTTTAATTGGCTTCTATTCATTAAGTCACTACGGCAGAAGGGGAGGAGCTGAGGGGGGAATGCTAGTCAGTGTGTCTCTTAAAAAAAAAGTATATATTCTTTATAAACTTTCTCTCCGATGTCATTAAAATAGTCAAGAATATCAGGGGAGTTGAAGGATGCGACAAAGGAGGGAGGGAAGATAAGACTGCTGAGGCACAACAAATGAATCTTTATCCATGCCTGTCATGATCAGCAGTTTAAAAGACTTTCTGCCACTCTTTTAAGCGTTGTGTATTTACATATCTGACACTAACAATGTATAATGAAGGTGCAGCATAATGATCCAGTAATGCACCGAGGCTGCTGGGATATCACCACGGTATCCATGGATTGTGCTATTAATTGGCTTCTTTTTCCTAGAAACGTGCCTGCATGTGTGTGTGTGTGTGTGTGAGAGAGAGAGAGAGAGAGTGTGTGTGTGTAGGGGCGGGGATAGTGCAGCTAGCTAGTGTTCCACCTTGCAGCCAACTGGTCTATAAGATGAAAGAGCATCTGTCAGAAAGCTCTGCACTGACCCTGGAAAGAGGCAGAGAGAAAAGGCTTCTCTCCTTCCACTTCATTTAAGTTTTTTTTTTTTTTCACACTTTCATTATTTTTGTAAACCTTTGTAAATCCCAGATGGAGAGGAGGATGTTTTTTTTTATTTCTTTTTTTTCAAAGGCGTTTCAGATGAGAAAAAAAGTATTCACTACATGAAAAGTCACAACAGCAATAACTAACTAATGTAGAACACTGAGGCTGTATGTGTATGTCCTCTATCTTCATATACAAAAAAACATCTTAATGTAAAACCTTGTATACAAAAAAAAAAAAAAAAAAAAACATCTTAATGTAAAACCTTGGTTGCCAGTTCTAAGGACATGGAAATGCCTTCCTCCATTTATCACAGCACAGCAGGACAACACAATGGTTGTACCAAGTGAGCTGCACCTTAAAAGCTGCCAAGTTTTATATGTTTTCTTGGATTTTATAAATCTCTTCCTAGCTGAGTTATGCATCTATGAACTCTACCTGTTAATACACACATTACTTTGAACACTCTGAGGACTAAGTATTATAATACATCAGGCTAGGAATTTAGTCCAACACACAGAACAGCATCAGCTTGTGTGTGTCCTTAAATATGACATCTCATTAGCAATGCTGAACAGTGTGAAGACTATCAGAGGCAGACTATCTGCAGGGCTTTATCCTGTAATGAGTCAGTGTAATTACATGACACTGATAGCGTGCCCACTAATGGCATTCAGACAAGGCATTTGTGGAGTGATTGTTTTCTGAGGCCATGACCAATAACAATAACAAAGGGACAGAGGCCATCCTGTCTCTATTTAGCGCTTTTGTTTCATTTACATGTGTTGCAATGTGGATCTAAAATAGTAATAAAAAGAAAACACACACACACACTCACGGCAGGTGCCGGAGCGGAACTCACAGTGTTTTGCCACATTTTTTGCCACATTTTCCATCCACATTCTGGGCCCTTGCATGGATGTGCACAGGCAGGGGAATGTCTTTATTTCCTGCGTAAAGCTTAGCTTGAGGTTGCCTCATGGTGTTGGCTTATCTTCAAGCAACAAGGGTGGAAAAAAGGGAGGAAAATCAGCAGGCCCCAGCTTGGCCAATTCCCCTACTGTCGCAGGGCTAGCTCCCAATTGACTGCGGAACGTGTACTATCACTTTTAAGTGACAGCCAAACATGTAATCGCTTTTGCACTGGCCACATGCTGCTGTCGTCTCTCATAAGACCCTCATCCACAAAACTAAAACTACTTAGGCCTAAAGGCTCTTGTAAGGTGCAGATACATAAGGATCCTCTCTGCTTTGCTTTGTCTGTTGTTGTTTCCTTTTTTTCCCCCTTCTTGTTCTTCTCCTCCGGCTTCCCAGCCGAGCCCTACATTGGTCAAACATCACAGACATAATCCATCTAACAGCATCAGGCGCAGGATTGAGAGGGAAAACAATGACTCTTTTTACCGAGCGCGGGAGCTTCTCAAAACAATATTACAGGGGACAGAGATAATGTCTGTTTTCTTCGGGGGGCACGACCATGCAGTGCCTATTTGTTCTTGTGGTGGAAACAGGAAATGATAAAGCTCTCATTGTAGGCAGACTCGTGCCCATAATCACACTGTGAACACACTCTTTGATCACATGAATCAACCTGACAAAAGGCTCTTCCACAATGTACACAAAACAAAGAGATGACTATTATTACTACATTGTGCCTTGTGGTGCCCTACACATTTTAGCTGTACTATAATGTAAAATTGCTTCTATGCTTGCAGATGAAGAATTATCTTTAGTAAAAGTATTCAGGACTGATGTGTATTTACCACACTCACTGTTAATTGTACAGACCAGAGCATAAAGACAGCTGTGCCGATTGAAAGATGGTTAGATAAGCTAAGCCTTAGACTACAAACACTGTAGCCTACAGTACATTAATATCAAGTTCAGAAGTTTTTTGTGTTTTGTATTGTGTAAGAAACCCATCTCTTACACTCTCTTAATGGACTAACACAGTGTGGTTACCCTGCTGGGCAAGGAACAAAACAAGGAGATGGATGTGCCTCAAAGCAAATCTGACACACACACACACACACACACACACACACACAAACACCAGCTGAGAGTCTGAGGGGTGCTTGGACTGAATGGCAACCTGAATGTCGATTTTCCCATATTGTGTTGTCACCAGGAGCAACATTATCATTCTAGTAAGTGCAGCATGAATTGTTGATGAAAACTCAAAAGCAAGGGACACACTGTTCCACATCCCCAGCCCATAACACACTGCATGTCACCCATCTGTCTCTTAGCAACATACATGAACATCGCTGACTAAAAACTTCAATACCACAGTTGATTAGTGGAACACATGGTCTTCCTGTAATCAAGACAATTATGATTACACTAACTTGAATCAGGTATGCAAGGAACAGGGTGGAATAAAAAGCGATGTAGGAGAGGAGCAAAAAATTCACAGACTCTCAGGGATAGTCTTATTAAGGATGAGGTAGGGTACGTGCCTTACATGACAAAGAGAATGTGCGGGGAAAAATGGAGTGGAGACTGCTTGTGGGTATCCATGATGGACACATCTCTGAAGGTGAGCTGAGGATCAGTGCCTTCTCAGGCAGGTTCATGATGATGGATTTTGGGTGAGCGATTTCAAAGCACTTTGTCAGGGTGGCCCATTGCGGAGAACACAGTTAATCATGGTGACAGTTCCATGCTTTATGTGTCAAATGGAGGCAACTGGAGTCCGAGGGACAAGGACTTCACTGGGTAAAATATTGTTATTTTAAAAACTGCCAAGAGCTATCTACCTCAAACTTTTTTTTTTTTTTTTTACACTCTCGCACTCACCGGGTAATATTTGAAGAAAATGGCACAACAACTTGACAGGCCCGAATGAGGGTTATGTAAGGTTTCACAGACATGAAGGTCATAATGTAAGACCACATAGGTTTAGGTTAAAGAAATCCAACAAGATAGGAATTCAGATAAAATTACTGAGTTAGTTTTCAGTAAATCTATATTTTTAAAGAATCAAACAAAAAAATACACAGTGAAAATTACAGCAGGGTAGGTTTGGAACCAGATATGTGTCTCCAAATTGATTGAGATTATTTACAAAAAATAAATTGTGATGATAGGCTAATCTCTGGCTTTTGCTTGTAATTTGTGTCGCTATCAGCACCATGGACAGCGCTGCAATAACTCAATTCTGGATTCCCCGCTAAAGTAATTTAGAGGATCTTCAATCCATGACTAAAATAAAATGACTTTGGTAACGTGTTCTCACCCAAACTGTCAGGGCTGCTTAGATTATTCAATCAACAGACAACTGAAAAAAAAAAAAAATGTTTGTTTGTGTGGGTGTGTGTATGTAACCACACACACATACACACACACTCAAACACATAAATGTAAACAGAAAATTAGGAAATTGGTTGAAAAACCTATTTCAATAATTTCATACCTCAGGTGTTTCAAATAAACAAGCCACCCACAAACAACACCCATGTAACAACACCCACACCCAGTAAAAAAATAAATAAATAATAAAACAAAAAAAAAAGGACAGACTTAATTTGACATTGTCCAGAGGGCTTCAGCCTCTGTTTGAGTCCCCTACTGATAAAAACCTCAGCTGTGTGTGTGCTTTGAAGTGTGGACCAAGGATTTGGGTTTGCCTGTGATGAGCACAGTGTGGTATGGCTCTACTCTAACTGCCAGCGAATCATGACTGAGAGTCTAATGGGATGGTGAATCCCCATGGGGCGTGCCTCAACTCCACTCTCCTCCCTTTCAACTGTTTTTCAGTTGCTGAAAGTCACTGCCGAGTGTGCTGTTTTACCGATGGGAGGGTGAGAAAGCTAGAAGTAAGTGCAATTATCCCGGACGATCCCCCCACCACCACCACCACCCCCAAAAGGTGAGCAACACAGAAGGAGCTGCTCTTTATGCCGGGGCTGCTGTTTGAAGGCGGTTTGAAAAGCTCCGGCAGCGGCTGTCAGTCTAGATCCCTAGCTGCATTATTTATCTGGGGAGACTGTAGCCCAGGCCGCCGCGGGCTGAGGGAGAGGGAGCATTGCTGATTACCCGTGGATGGTGGCAGCAGCAGCAGCAGCAGCAGCAGCAGCATTAGCCGCAGCAGCCACAGCACCCGCAGCAGTGGCAACACTAGCAGTAGCGGCTGACTGGCCTACTCTAGCATTGAGGATTGCAGCTAATGAACCATCCAGACAGAAAAGAAGAAGAGAGCCACAGATGAGATAGAGCCATCATTGGAGGCATTTTTTCAGGTTGAAAAACAGAGAGGTCAGGGGTGAAAAGAATGATTGGTGTGTGTGTGTGTGTGTGTGTGTGTGTGTGTGTGTGTGTGTGTGTGTGTGTGTGTGAGAGAGAGAGAGAGAGAGAGAGAGAGAGAGAGAGAGAGAGAGAGAGAGAGAGAGAGAGAGAGAAATGTACATAGGCACAAACAAAGATAGTTAGAAGTGAAGGAATCTGTAGTGACTTTAAAGCAATGCCATTTTCCCTCAAACATCAATTACCAAGGAATAGAATTCTGAGCTCTTTCTGAGGATTGTAATGATCCCTTTTGCCACAGCCTTTGCTTTAATCTTAGTCCTTGGTGTGCTCTCCATACCCGGCTTTTTCTTTAAACCAATGCACATTTTAACACATAGGCTCTAATAAGGAGTTCTGAAAATGGCTTGGTCAAATTGTGAGCAACACTTTCAGGAATGGATGACCATTTAATTGCTAGCTGTAATTGGGCAAATTCTGTTTTTTTCTTTCGGTCATTTTTATTCAACAACATTTGAAGATTTTCACTGTCTGTTGCCATCTGCCTTCAGTGAAATAAAAGTCACGCAGCAGCATGGCACTTTCAAAAAGTGCACTACACTAGAGCAACTTTTTGGGAAGATTTTATCAATGATTATGGGCTAGACTAAGCCTGCTTTCTTGATGCTGCTACTGCTTGAGTGATCGACAAAAGAAGACAATATCTGCCACCACAGCTTTAAAGAATGCACAGGCAGGCAGAACCTAGCCTGACATAGCCTGCCCATAATACTGCTGTTCATCCGTATTCATGGTCTGGAAGTTCTTTAACCTGACGCGATTATTCTAGCGCAGCCCTGTTGAAAGAGCATTGCTAACTGCGCTGGTTAGCGAGTGGAACAAAATGATTGGTACAGCACAGACCTAATCAGCTTACGCTGATGTGATCAGGCACTTGTACTCTGAACCGATGTAAACACTGCCCATTGAAAACCGTACCCCAGACCATGAGATTACGGATTGAACATTCATATGTAAAGTGTTTGGCGTTCGTGTTAGGTCAGTGCTGTGCAGAACCTTTCATTTCATGCCAAATATATTGCCATTAGCAGGTTCTGCAGCAAGTCTGTGCTAAGCTGACTCCGAGTACATTACTTTAGCTCTATTGTGCAATGCAATACACTGTGGGCAGAGTCCTGTTTTAATGAAGTCCTGAGCATGAGTGCTGAATATCTGAACCATGGGAATGGACTGTAGTAATGAATGGTTAAAATGGTTGAAGATATGGATGGAGAATGTTTAGGGAGACAATTTAACAAGGCATGTCTACACCCTATTGTACCCTGCTGCAAACACTATGGTGTAGACATCCTGAAAGGAAATCCTTTTTTTTTGTTAGGTTAGCATCAGACATTAGGTAGGCTATATTATACAACAATGTAAAAACAGTAGGAGCAGTGTATAGATGTACATGTGTGGAAATATGGAAAATACGAAGTACCCTGTTTGTACACATTTTCATATACAGGACAGGGAGAACTTCCCTTCCCTTTATCGACACTACAGCTCAGTCCTTTTGTGTGCAAGGGTGAAAAACAGAGAGCTTATTAGACAGCTGTTCTATTGCCAGCATTTATTAAACAAATTGTGTCTGCTAAACCTGAAGAACTAAACTGAAAGGTGAACCTTTGACCAACAACATATTCTACCTGTCAAAACCAATAGTCTTAAGGTTCAAACTAACAGCCCACCCATCCCAGTGCAAAAATACTGTAGGCGATGTCTAATCTAATCTGTCCTTAATCTTTGCACAAAGTGAGGTAAAAGTGTCTTGTCCACCAGGCTAGCTCATCCTCCTAGCATGAGATGCACTGTAAATGGACGCAGCTGGCTTTGACAATGAACTTTATTGCCATTCAGTCGTTTGGCGTTCATGGACCTCTAAGGCCAAGTGCAAGTGACAGCTAGGGTAGTGGGAAGCTTGCAGCTTGTAGTCATGCTCTGAAAAGCATGAAAATCCTCCTAAAATACACAAAGCCTGCAAGGCAGGCAAGGGGTTTTGCACATGTCTATTACGTAACAGCATTAGAAGTGAAAGATTGTCAGCTGTCCTGTAGAAACCGCAATTGTGAACAAGCTTGACAGGGAGTACTTCCCTTTGCCGACATTACAGTTCAATCCTTTTGTGTGCACGGGTGAAAAACAGAGGTCTTACTTAGACAGTTGTGAATGTGCAAAGATGTGTTTTGCTCATTTTATTGCCAGCATTGTATTGTTATATTAATCTTCAGAATGAGACTGTGAAAGCACAGAGACTTTCTGAGGTAAACCTTTGACCAATAGGATATTACACAGGATATTTCACCAGTGAAAACTCTATCTGCTATATCTGTTATATGATCAGGAGGAGGCTTTCATTGTCATACTGACACTTTTGGGTAAAACATCCATACTGTACATCATTTTGAGTATGTACTATAGCCCATATTATGGCTGCTACTGTGAGACAATATTAAGAACAATGGTTCGCAGACAGTACCTTTATCAAAAATTAATACACGTGCTCACATTCACAAAGCTGTTTTAGATCAGCCTGGTAAATCATGAATGAGACTTAGACAGGAAATAACGGTTACAAAACACTCTATGCACACCATTAGAAATAGCTGGATGGGTAGGTAGTGTACCAGTTAAGGAACCTGGCTAACTAGGCTAATAGCCTGGATAGTGTGGGTTCGAAATCAGACTGCCAGCATTGTGTCCTTGAGCAAGACACTTAACCCTTAAGTCACTTTGGATAAGAGCATCTGCTAGATGCATAAATGGAAATACACAGAAGCCCTCAGACAGTTGCCAACACACAGACACCTTTTCATAGTATCTGTCATTTCTGACAGATTGTGTAATTGGTCAAATAGTGTAAGCATAAATTCCATTCCTTAAAGCACAGCCAGTGTAGTTGAAACAGTACTAGTGAGTTAAAAAATATGTAGCTATTATCCATGGCATATCAGATATTCCATATCACAAGATCCAAAAAGACATCTGATGATGTGGATTTTCTGGGAGTTTAATTGCGCTGCTCCCAGTCAGTGATTACAGATTTCTAAAGTACAAACTCAGGGCGAGGAACATTATTTATAGACATTTAATGAGGCCATTTCATTCTTGGAGAGAGACCACCTATGTCGAATAAAAGAACGCAGTGCGACATCTGTGTATCACTTGTTTGTTTGTTTGTTTGGTCTCAATTTCATCATGTTGTCCCCCAGTGCCTTTTGTTTCCCACTGAGCAAGACGCCCACACTGACCAATTAAGCCTTCATCAGTGTGCTCCTGAAGTTGTTGTTATTCCAGGACAGATAGTTCACATTTTGTATTTTTTCTCTAAGGAAGATTGAAACTGAAAGCCGTTTTTTGGCATTTGCCAAAGGGTAGATGTTAACATGACCAAACGTGCCTTTGAGACCATCTGGTATCAACATTTCCCCTTTGTAATGTCCTGGAGAGCATATTTGACATATGCAGGCATTATATTAGAAAAAAAAAAAACAAGAACAAAAACGAAACACTGGAGACCCAGATAGGCTAATTCCAACCATTTTCCCCTCCATCTTAATCCAGCGAAATGTTAAGTCTGCTGGATGTGTCCAAAAATACCTTCCCAGAAGAGGTCAGCAGAGCTATTCTCCTCCTGGGCCAGTGGTTAGTGGACAAAGTGTTGTCACACATTGCCTTCACGCTACAGTGCCTGCTTGACTGCTTCGAGGTGAGCTTTTGGCGCAGCAGCCAGCCGCCCCATGCTCCCATTCAGCCCCTGACAGACATTTATGGATTGGATATTCAGCCATCAATCCTGAGTCAATTGCAGGGGCAGCGGACAAAAAGGGTCAACCACAGTTAAAGGCGGAGTGAAAATATAAAACAAAACATGCTTTGAGGGATGTAATTTAACTATAATGTAAAAGTGAAAAATGTTATTCAAAGTCATTTTGTTGTTTTGTGTTTTTTTTTTTTTTTTTGCTGCATTGAGTCAGAGGACAGTGTAAAGTCACAAAAAGGAGCATCTTTTGAGTTAGTAAGCTGCAGCATCAAGGAATTTGAGGTCAAAGGCCCAGCTGGATACGACAGCATGCAGCCAGAGGCAAACGGCTGGGTGTGAATTATGGGCCCAAAACTATACTGTGCCCTGTGCAGGTGTTCGTGTAGGACACTAGGTCGTAGTGCAGACACTACAGTATAGGATTGAAACAAACCTACTGATGTTGTCTCATGTCCAATCACACTGTATGTAGTAGAAAACTGCTGTGACAGCTTCACCACTACAATCTGGTTTGTCACATGAGTATTTCCTTCTCCACAAACAGAGATCTTATATCCTGCCAGCACAGATGCACTGAAGCTAATGTAATGCATCATAGGCTTGAGGTTTGGTTGCGGGATGCCGAGTGAAGAATATCTTATGGTGAAAAATGGGCATTTCAGAGTAGACTGATGGACCCAAGAGGCAGATCGTATTTCTTGTTTTGTTTTTTTGTTCCTTGGCAGGGGAAGCTGTACATAAAGAACACGGCACCAAGGCAGAATTTACACAATCCTTCCACGGAACAAATGTAATCTTGTCATGAGGTAGCCTGCGCATGTGTAATTTGTGGATAATTTACTTGACGAACCAAAGTCAGAGCACTTCAACAAGGGGAAAAATACATGTTCAGCAGTTTCTGACACACAAACACACAGACGCACACACATACGCACACACACACACACACACACACACACACGCACACACACACACACACACACACACACACACACACACACACACACACACACACACACACACACACACACTCACACACATGCACTTAATGCACTGTGTTTTGCATGCTGCTGACATTTCCTCCTTGTCTCCTCTTTCTCAAAGTGAGTTGTGAGCTTGGTCATGACATGAGTTCAGGTTAATGTGCCTTCTGGGCAGACTCCAGACACGGAGGAGGCGACTGCTGGAGCTGGAGCACCACAGGAACAGCACAGGACCCCCCCCCCCCCCTCTCCACAGGCCCTCTCCAAACCCCCAACCCCATCACAGGGCCGTTTCAAGGTACTTAGGGGGCCCCAAGCAAACAGGACATGGGGGCCCTTCACATCCCAAAAACACCTACATGAACCACATTCTTATAATTGTCATACATCATCAATATAACTATTTGTATTGTACAGTTGTCTGACTCCAATTTAAAGTCATTTTTTGTTGAAAAACACCACCAACTTAACTACTAAAATGATTAAACAGTCAATCTTGGGGGCCCCTTTCAGCCTGGGGCCCCAGGCAATTGCCTGGTTTGCCTGCCTTGTTGCGACGGCCCTGCCCCATCACCATCCCCAGCCCCAGCACCAAGCAAGCCAAGCCTGTCTGCCATTAGATCGTACTTAGGGGGAAGTCAACATTAAGGCGGAGGGTTTTCCACCCACTCAGACAACAGTATGAATAACCCATGAGCTCTTTTAGGAAAATGCACTCCTTCAAGCCAGACTCTATTTCTGAGCGTAGGCTACTGTCGCTGTCGTCGTTTCGTAATGCCCAGGTTTTTTTTTTTTCTTTTTTTTTTTTTTTTGGTTCTGTGAGGATGAGTGTGGTGTTCTTTTTATTCTCTCTGCCAATGATTAAACGCATTAGCAGAGGGGAGGACTATCTCACTAAATGTGCTAAATCCTGTTTGTTTGCGACACATTGCTTTTCTTTACTCCCCTGTGACTGCGAGGCTGTACAGTATGTGTCTGAGTGAATGTGTGAATGTATGAGTGTGAATGTGTGTGTGTGTGAATGTGTGTGTGTGTATGTGTGTGTGTGTGTGTGTGTGTGTTTGTGTGTGTGTCTGTGGATGAGTGAGTATGCATGTGTGTCTGTGCATATGGTGGTTTTTGACAAAAATGTGCTCCGGCACAGAGACGAATCGGTGTCGTCAACAATCCACCCTGCATATTGCTAATGCATTTAAATGGGTTTCTTGCTGTCGGTTGTGGACTACAGAGAGAAGGAGGGGACAAGATGCAGGATGGGGGGACAGGGGGGACGGGGGGGGGGGAGCACGGGGCACGATGCTGGTGACTGGGAGAAGGCGGGGGGGGGGGGGGGGGGTGGTGTTGTGGGCGCAGGGGTTGAGAGATGCCTCTCATTTTGTCACACCCTCAGTGTATCATTTCTCTTCAGGGCTCCACAGAGAAGTGACGTTAAGGGAGGGGAAATAAATAAATAAAAACAACTTAATGTGTGGCACACACTTCAGTGCCTCAGAGGGAGAGAGAGAGAGAGAGAGAGAGAGAGAGAGAGAGAGAGAGAGAGAGAGAGAGAGAGAGAGAGAGAGAGAGAGCGGGGAGAGAGTGAGAGAGAGTGAGAGAGAGAGAGAAAGAGAGAGGGGGAGTGAGAGAGAGAGAAAGGGAAAAAGAGAGAGAGAGAGAGGTGGGGAGAGAGAGAGAGAGAGAGAGAGAGAGAGAGAGAGAGAGAGAGAGAGAGAGAGAGAGAGAGGTGGGGAGTGAGAGAGAGAGAAAGGGGAGAGAGAGAGAGAGAGAGAGAGAGAGAGAGAGAGAGAGAGAGAGAAAGAGTGTGAGAGAGAGATAGAGGCAGGGAGTGAGAGAAAGAGAAAGGGGGAAAGAGAGAGAGAGGGAGAGAGAGAGAGAGAAAGGGAGAGAGAGAGAGAGTGAGAGATAGAGAAAGGGAGAGAGAGAGACACCACTGGTACTAAATGACTGATGGCTGTGATGTGTTATCAGTCCTCTCTGGGATGACAGGGAGAGGAGGGGAGGGGGGGACACAGTTTCATATCCAATATCCTTTATGTCCCTCAGGGGCCTGAGTAAGGTGGTGGGGAGGGCGCAGGATGACTCGAGGAATTAGCATAGCAATTTGCAGGGCTACATGTCCTGTGATAATCATATACAAAATGGCTCCACTCAGCTTTCTTGTGCCTCAGCTGTGTGCTTGCTGATGGGGGCTTGCCTGTCCCTTTGAAGCTCAGCATCATGTTCTCTCAGATTAAAGCACCTTTATCAGAACTCTACTCCAGCCAACAAGCACGCGCGCGCGCGCACACACACACGCGCACACACACACACACACACACACACAAACGCATATGTGCACACATATACGGGAAGATACACATGCACATGTACAGTGTACGCGCAACCCCAACAATATACACGTTCGTGGACACACACACACACACATACACACACAAACGTGTTCATTCACATACACACGCACATACAATGCACGAACACCCACCCACACATACACACAAACACACACACACACACCCTCCCACACACACACACACACATCATGCTACGCCATTCCTCTCTGCTCTTAATCCCACATCAAGAGTGAAAATACATGACCAGGTGACAAAGCCTCCCTCTGAGTAATTTCTGCTCCAGGTTTTAATAATGACACAGAGGGTTTTTTTTTTTTTCTCTCTCTCTCTCCCTCCAGGGAAGTGCTGAAGGAAAAAAGAAAGAAAGAAAACTTAAGAGGGAGCCCAGTGTGACTGTGTGTGCCTATCTGCCACCTCCAGTGTGCGTGTGCTTTCATCCGGCACTTTTAATCGTCACGAGCATTTGAGCACTGTGGCAGCACATCATCACGTGTCAGACCTGGCATAATGTCCGCTGTGTGATCATTTTAAACTCAACCATCAGGGCAGTGGTCGTTCAAGCACCTAACAATCTCCACACTGCCAAAAACAGACAAGGTTAAAAATCTCGTTGAGTGGAACCCCAGGCTGTGCCACTTGTCAGCATAAGAAAGGAAATGCCACTGAAGCATGTGCACTGATAGACTACGCCAGGCTCCTCTGCCAGCCAGAAGGAGATGTTTCTGGAAAAAAAGCAAGGCATGCCATCATGATAACTGCTATCACAGTGGACTGTGACACAAAGCCTTGGCACACATGCCAGCGGGGTTGGGCACTAGTGCTGCCCGGTGTAGGAGACGTGTGCCAGATCAATATGGCCTTTCCACCTGGCAGTGTTAAGAGTTATGCACTGATTGCCCGCGGTGATCCAACAGCCTGGGATAAACGATGTGTAATAAATGACAGTAATAAATGCAGCCGGTAATAAAGGTTGCATGTAATAAAGGTGTGTAATAAACACTGGCTGTAATCAATGCTGTAGGCATGAGGCAGCCAAATGGTATCAGCGTTCATCTTTAGAGTGCTTTGTGCAGTAGCAGACCGCAAACAATTAAAAAGTCTCAGTGTTGCTGAAGAATGTCAAAACGCTATGCTGGACATAATCTGTGTTTGCACATGCTGGTCTAATCACTCATAAAACGTGCCCATTGACATTTCATTTATTGCTGAAACGCATCGAAGCAAATTTTATTGCTTGCTGCTTTTGTTGTTTTAGTTGTTTTTGTTGCTTGTACCAAGGTGAATTAACTTTGTTGTTCTTGCATACATATTTTAAAACCGGGAGAGGCAACGTGTGAATGGAGATGGATAATCGCATACATAAATAATTGACTGAGAAACTCCTGAGTACTTATAAGTTGCTGTTGTTGTTGTAGCTCTTAAGGAAAGCTTACTCTATGGAAAGTATGTTAGGACAGTGTACCAACATGCCATGTATAAAATATCACCATCCCTTCAAGAGAGGCACCTTGGTGTGTCCTTAAAGTAGTGAGAAAGGAGAAAAGATGATGCTTTTCCTGTCTCATTTTTAACAGTCACCTAGTTCCAGCATTCCGAGTCCCGGCAGCCAGCACCTGTCGAGGATTTTTCAGCGAGGCGCATGTTGTTACTCGTTAATGGTGCCCCACATGGCGCAGCCTCGCCAGCCTCATTAATGGGGCCTAAAGGACCCGAGTGTGAGGGGGAAGCGTCGGGTGAAAACCCCCCAGCATCCTCCAAATCCCCCTACGCACGAGAGGGCGACGCTACGGCTACGATTAGAGCTGAGCTTAAAAGAGTTTCTCACACACACCGTCTGGGAGTGTGCCTTTCTGGTCAAGTGTATATGTGTGTGTGTGTGCAGAGACTTGTGTGTTTTCAATATGGGGTGTTGTGTGGATCTGTGAATACAGTTGGCAGGTTCAAGGTTATAAGGGGCATACGAGTGCAACTTGTGGATGTGGGAATGTCTGTGTGTGTGTGTGTGTGTGTGTGTCTGCGTATCAAGGAAAGTGTGTACTGTCTACACAGGCATGCCTGAATAGACAAGGGATTGTGGAGTCAACTGTCTTATGGATGTGGAAGCGTATAATCCTTGTGTATGAGTGTTTGTATGTGGAGTATGGGATATGTGTGTGTATGTGCGCACATGTTTGTGTGTGTGTGTGTGTGTGTGTGTGTGTGTGTATCAGCAGAGACTGACAGAGAAGGGGAGAGAGGCTGATTGTGTGTGTAACCCAGCTGCACGGGCTCACTTGGCCCGATTAACTGTGAGAGTGGAGTACTGGCTCGAGTGCCCAGCACACTCCGCTCACTCTCCTCTCTCTCTCTTCACTCCCTCTCTCTCTCTCTCTCTCTCTCTCTCTCTCTCTCTCTCCCTCTCACACACTCTCCTCTCTTCACTCTCCTCTCTTCTCTCTCTCTCTCTCTCTCTCTCTCTCTCTCTCTCTCTCTCTCTCTCTCTCTCTCTCTCTCTCTCCACTGGCGCCGTTCGCCCATGAAATCCGGTGGCGACTGAAACATTATTATTTGCTGGGAGGGCTGGCATCTGGAAGACGCAAAACATCTGTTCAATTTCACACCTTTTCTCGTTTTTCGGTCTTACCCCGAGCCCCCCCCTCCCCTGCTACCACCACCGCCGCCGCTGCTGCTGCCGCTGCTGCAGCCGCCCCACCTCAGTGAAGGTGCAGCGCGGCGGCGCAGATAACAACCTCTCATAACCAGGCCTGGCAGAGGAGACAGGACTCAGGGCAGCCAGGCACAGACACGTGCACTTTATTTCATTCAGCCGTGTGTGTTCAGGAGAGAGGGATAGAAGTGGGGAGAGAGGGAGGGAGAGAGAGAGGGAGAAGGAAGAAAGGGCAAGAAGGGGAGGGAGGGAGATGGAGTGAGTGAGAGAGAGAGAGCACTTAGGCTGCATCTTCAATTGTACAAACACACCTTTCCTCCATCTCCAGACGTAATGAGATCAGATCAAATATGGCATGAAATCCACATGAGTTGAAGACAAACAAATAATACATGTTCCAGGGCACACATACACACTTATACAAGTGCACTATAATGACATCCTCGCTGACAAATACACACACAAACACACACACACACACACACACACACACACACACACACACACACACACACAATGGCGCTCACATACACACACACACACACACACACACACACACACATACACACACAATGGCGCTCACATACATGCACACACACACACACACACACACACGCACGCACACTTAAGCCCACACACACACACACACCCAAACAAACAGACAAATGAGTCAGTGGTGTATATAACTCTAGGCTGGCACAGCCATGTCCGACACAGAGCGGCAGCCTCAGCACAAGCCCTGCATTGAGCCCTCCCTGCACCCCAGAACAGACGGGGCATTCACCTCGCCACCGTGGGCACTGCTACCGCTACTGCCACATCCACACGGGCATTCCACCACCACCCCCAGCGCCACCACCAGCAGCAGCAGCAGCATGAGCAGCACCCGCCCGCCCGCCCGCCCGCCCGCCCGCCTGCCCACCCGCTCGGGAGGAACTGCGGAGAAATGTCACTGACGCTGGCATCTGGAGCAACAGCCTCCAACTAACCCCTCCTCCCCAGCTGCCCTCTACTCTCTCTCCCCCGCAGGAGGGCACTGTGGCAGATTAGTGAGCGGCAGCCGCCGGTCGATCTTCAGGCCTTCGCGCAGTAGCACTGAGATCAAGCGGGTTTGTAAGTAGTGAGCCAGCTGGGGCCATAGCAGAGAGCAGAGATGAGGGGTGAGATGATAACAACAACCCAGGGGGGGGGGGGGGGTTAGGGCAAGCGGGAAAGAGTGAAAGAATGAAAGGAAGAAAGCTATATAGACAGTAAGAAAGAAAGAAAGGCATAAAAAAAAAGAAATGAGGGTGGCTGGATTGGTGATGGGGTCGGGGGGGGGGGGTAGTCAAGGGCAGGTGGAAAAGAAAAGAAAGAAAAGAAAAGAAAAGAAAGGAAGAGAAAGGGAACAGAGGGATAAAGGATGAGGTGACATTTCAACGTCTTTTCTTTCCACTGGAGCTGGTAATCCCACTGCAACAGATTGTGGATGCAGGCATATGAGGACAAGGCAAGGCAGTGCAGCGCAGCGCATCACAGGGATCATTACATTTACATTGGAGCTAGCCTAGGACTGAGAGGATGGATAGGGCTAGTCACACAAAGACAGAGAGAAAGAGAGAGAGAGAGAGAGAGAGAGAGAGAGAGAGAGAGAGAGAGAGAGAGAGAGAGAGAGAGAGAGAGAGAATGAGAGAGAGAGAGAGAGAGAGAGAGAGAGAGAGAGAGAGAATGAGAGAGGGAAATAGTGAAAGGAAATAAAGGTATGCCAATGGGTTATTAGTTTTCAAGATCTCAGGGGAGACGGTTGAAGCTCTCCCAGCAGTATCTTGCCGTCATTACTTATCACATCAGCCACACAGTAAGAGGCAAAGTGAAGAAGAAGAAGAAGAAGAAGAAAAGAAAAAGAAGAAAAAAAGCTCTTCTTAGTAGTTTTCTTTGTTATTCTACTATTATTATTATTGTATATATATACATGCTGTTTTCTTTGCCTGAAGCAGGGAGAAAATAAGACTGAACTTTGGTCCTATGCCCAGTCATACGAGTCTATTCACCTGCACTGTCAACGTTGTGCGGTTGATTATGGAGACAGCCAGGTCTAGCCTCAGGTAATTTCTTGATATGGGGGTGTGCTGTTCCATTGTGAGGGGTGACTGAATGTGTTGCTACACTTGGCAGGTCTGCGAGGATGTCTTAATGTAAAAACTAGAACTGGCTCCCTGGCATTTCATTTCCCACTGTGATGTTGGCAGATATCAGGCTGATGCACAAGCAAGACGCCACATCCGAATGACTCACATTCATTTTCATGCAGTGTTGTGTGAATTTAGTGCAAATTTATCTTATTGTCTGATGGAACAGTACCTACAAATGAAATCAAATATAATTTACACAGCACACATTTAATGTGGCCAGCAGAAGAACCCTCACCATGAATTATGCAGCTAATTATCTTTTTGGCTTTTTTTTCTTGCTTAACATTTATAAGACAAAGAAAAGACTATTCCGTAGCACAATCTGCTTTATTTTATTTGCTCTCAATGTTCATAATCTCTTCATTGTGCCTCAAGGCTAAAGAAACCCATGAGATCAGACTTATATGCGAGAATCCACTGACTTTCTCGAAGTCGTCTTCTCCTATCACGTCACCCACAGATGGTGTCAGGACGTATCACTGAGGCACTCATGGGTGAAGTCACCCATCTATATTCACAACTCCAGCATCCACCATATGCCTCCTGAAAGAGGCTTCATGGTGTTTTAAATATAGCGGTTCCCCAGTGCCTTCTCGTGTGTGTGTGTGTGTGTGTGTGTGTGTGTGTGTGTGTGTGTGTGTATGTGTGTGTGTGTGTGTGTGTGTGTGTGTGTGTGTGTGTGTGTGTGTGTGTGTGTGTGTGTGTGTGTGTGTGGTGCATGCATTCTGGCTCCTAAGGACTGTGCGTGCATGCCGGCTTTCTGCCTTGGAAAAACAGCAGCCAGATGCTGTGTGCACTTTGTAGTCACCTCCCACGCGCTGCAGACACGTGTGTGTGGGGAGAGAAAGAAAGAAAGAAAGAAAGAAAGAAAGAAAGAAAGAAAGAAAGAAAGAAAGAAAGAGAGGGAGAGAGAAAGAGAGAGAGAGAGATATATACAGAAGCACTGCATGGCTCCGGACATGAAACACAGCATTGTTCCATGGCATTCATTACTGGGGCCCTGCATTCCAGGCACATCGGGAAAGATCAGAAAAATCTGCATCAAAAACGCATAAACATATGCCATGCTGACGAACCTGGATGGGTCCACGCCTCCCCTCCAAAACAGACAAGTGTTTCAATTATGCCTGCCTTCTGCTAGCCCAGACTTTGTCAGGGAAATGCACCCTCCTTCACACACACGCACACACACACACACACACACACACACACACACACACACACACACACACACACACACACACACACACACGCACGCACGCACACACACACACACACACACAGAGACACACACTCTCTCTCTCTTTCACACACACACACACACACACGCACACACACACACACACACACACACACACACACACACACACACACAATGGCCGAACAAAAGGAGCCTTTTTTGTTTTTCTTTTCAGTCAACGCCAAACACTTGTCCCTTATTGTTTCCCAATGAAGCAATAGCCCTGGACTTTCAGTGGGTGATCTGAGAGGATGTCTGAACGTCAAGTCGTATCCTTCACATAAATGTCAAGAGTCCAGTACAAATTTGGGGGGGGAGTAAATCCACTCCCCCAAACAAATACAAAACGACTATTAATTCACTTTTTGGGTCACATATATAGTGTATACGTGTGAATCCATGCTCTCTTAGACAAGGACCAAAACAAGAAGGGGAAAAACATTTGGAACATGGCTTAAAACACAGCTATCTGAATTACTTCGAAACTTCGAAAACATAAGTACTGTAAAGCTGTAAAGTCTTTGCTACACTGAAACACTACATTGCAAACTCATAAGAAATACACTAACAGCAGTAGAAATAAGCGGAGGAAACAGAACAGAATAGAGACAAGGAGGGAAGAGTGGAATTAGCTTCAAAAAAGCAGTTCTGCTGCCAATCTAGGCTTGAGCAAATGCCAAACACGAACCTGTTGAATTCCACAATGAATCAGATTTTTTTTACCAGCATTAAAAAAACAAAACAAAACAAAAAAAACACTGGGACTCCTTCACTGAATTTAGAGCTATGCGAGGTGGTAGAATTAGGTGACATTAGCAACAATTAGAAAAGCTTATCTGCAATCCAGTCTTCCTAATTACTGCAAGATCTTTTTTTTCACTGGAGATGAATAACAACCACATCAAATCAAAAGAAGTGAGTTATTCTCATGCATTGCCTGTACCAGATAAAAGCTGGAACAGAAACATTATCAATGCCAGCCTATTTTCTCAGGCTGTATGCTGATGGAGAAAGAAGATCTAATGAGTATGAATCATGTTATATTAGATGCAGTGGATTACTCTACACACCTTGGGGATCATTATGGTTTTGTGTCAGTGTGAGTGCTCTGGCCAGAAAGGTTAAAACATTACTTTTGACGAATCTGATGAGATTGTTTGGATGTTTAGAAAGACTATCCTGCGTGTGTGTCTTTAAAGTTTCATGTGTGTACAGCAACCCTTACAAACAAACCAAACCATGCACAAAAAAAGCCCTTTCATGACAAGTGTGAGCTATCTCGAGATACTACACGCAGCTCTTGCTTCTTCTACATGTTTCAGCGGTCTGTCTGAAGGCTTTTTGCACATTCTCTTTGACTTTTTCCTCTTTGATTGGACTTTTAATGATTTAGCGCTGAAACCCAAGTTTCATGTGTAATTCAGTGATTTGCTTAGGGTTTTAAACCCCCATTACTATTTCATCTGCATTTTTGGACTAACACAGCCAAGGTCAGATATTTCATATATTTATGCTCACTTCAGAGCATTAGGCTACTTTCAACAGGATCAAATCTTCAGTTCCAAATCTCTTTTAAAAAGGAAAAGAAGAAAAACAACAAGAAGAAAAAAATGCATTTAGCCCAAATTCAAAAGACACAACACTAACATTACTGTAAATTAACAGTAATTTTTAATAATGATGATGACGACGACAGTAACGATGACGATGGTGATGATTATTTGACTCGTGCCTCAAATGGCAAACCAATGCACCCCCCAACAATAAAACTAATACATGCTTGGGACTATTCCCCCCAAACCTGCTGGTCATTAGATAGCACATGGCCAGGAGACCCAACAACAAGCTCTCCCTGCATGGGGGCATGCTTAATTAATTTGAGCTGCATCAGGTAGCTGCGATCAACAACGCAAATCAGATGACTCAGGGCCTAATGGCTGGAAAATTGATTTCTGCGGGGGCACAGCTGCTCGCAGGACAGGGTGGGGTTCCTGGGCTACGCATTTACACACCGCAATTACGCGATTAAACCCAGCATTGCATATGGCAAACACACACACACACACACACACACACACACACACACACACACACACACACACACACACACACACAAACAGAGGTACACAAGACTGGGTATACATCTGCTGGGCTAATCCCCTTAAGCTGGTTTCCAACTGGTAGACATTACTATGATAATGGTCAGCCAGTTCCATATGTGCTCCTCAGGTTTTGTCTGCCATGTTCCCAGACACAGTCCGTCTGACTGGCAGTGGGGTTGGAGACTCTGCAGATGGACTCCAGTTAACGTGGCTCACTTGAGCTGCTTCCTCAGCAGCAGTGCAGAGGCAGAGGCAGCGACAGCAGCACTGTGGTCTCTTGGAGACAGTCAGCCAAGACATTAGCATTTCCTAAGTGACATTTGTTGATTAGGTTGCACTTATCGATTCCCCCTCTCAATGAAGGTGCCGAGCCAAAGGAAAGTTGGCAGGCTTTTAGGCTTCTATTGGTCTGAGGGAGCTGGGTTATTGGAGAATGTTAGAGGGAGAAAAAAAAAAACAACGAGGAAGTCCAGGTTTGTGTTTCTGGCTGGGAAAACCGTCATGAACTGTGAGCCGCTAACGAAAATGCCGCTCCTCGTCTCCATCGATCGGCAACTATACGCGCTCGCCAACAAGATGCCACCTGTGGATTGAGGCCCCTCTCCGATCCAACTCGCCGGGTAATTATGCTGTAATTGAACACTTCATCCACGACTCTGATCTCCTCCCACACGCAAAGAGCACGCTGCCTACTCAACGTGTATCACTCAAGCGCTGGGCGTCTTCTGCATTGTGCAAGCAAATCACCCCGCCGTACGTCGCTCTCATATGAACACTCTCCTTGACTTTACTTACAAAAAGCAGCAGGTAGAGCTGACAGGCCCTCCCATTTAATCGCTGTAAATGCTGGTGCATTAGAGTGTAAAATTGCCTATTCTAACTCAATGCACCTCTAAGGGAGTCGAGAACACACTAAGAATGATAAACTAGCTTGAATATCTAATTACTATCTTTTGCCACATCGGGAGGACGATAGAGTGGCTGCTAGCTAAACTGGAACACAAAGGTGATGAATATTTTGCCAACAATTTTTTTTTTTTTTTTTTTGGTTGGGGAACTGAGAAAGGGATGGCGGTGGCTTGTTCCAGTTCCAGAATGTTCCTGTTCCACAGTTCTAGAATGAATGTGATGCTGAAACCCACCCCTTCTCACAGGAGCACTTAATCAATGTCAGAGAACCTGGTGCGCTGGAAGCTTTAAAAAATGGTTGTTTATATCTTTACAAGAGCATAGAAAAAGCAATAAGACCACAAGGCACTGATACTTACTATCTCAAGAATATATTTTCAAATGGCTGACCTCTGCTTACATGAAAACAGAAAATATATGTTCCGGGCAAACAGAGGACTAAACCAAAAAGTTAACACCTCACGCTTGCTATGCACTTCAACTTAATGGTAATTACAGTGCAAATCAGTGTTCAGCAGCTCTTTTAGTGCTTCAGCCAGATTTGGTAGCAGAAGAGTGGGGGTTGTCAGGCACATTGACACACACCCTCAGACACACACTCACTCACACACACAAATGCCCACTGTCTGCCATCCACGGGTCGTCAGGCACCCATCCAGTCGCTGCGGACGACAAGGCCTGCCACAGGCCTCTGCAGGGGGGCGCAGTGAGTCGCGGGGGGGAGCAGGCGCATGCTGACCCGAGCTCCTGGAGTGAGCCCACGCCTCCCTGGGCCCAATGACAGCGGATAATTACCCCCGGCTGTCAGCTGGCACTGTGACGGACAGGCGTGTGTGTGTATGTGTGTGTGTGTGTGTCTGTGTGTGTGTGTGTGTGTGTGTGTGTGTGTGTGTGTGTGTGTGTGTGTGTGTGTGTGTGTGTGTGTGTGTGTGTGTGTGTGTGTGTGTGTGTGTGTGTGTGTGTGTGTTACAATGCCTCTGGGCACTGAACACTCTGCCATTGGGAGAGTTCTGCACTGCCTGATGGGCAACTCACTCTGATCCTGCCTGGCTTGCAGGGGGGGGGGGTGGGGGTTAGCAGACACAACACACCTAGTGCAGTGCGGAGTTCTTACTTCGCAGAACGACTACAAAGTATCCCGAGATGTATGGAGTTGATCTGGGGGAAGTTCAGGAACTGACAAAGGGTGTGGCTGTCAGAGCTTGACATGCAGTGATTGGAGTCACAAGAAGACTATCTCCCCAGAGAGAATATAGACTCTACTTGAAGCTAGAGAGACTGCAATACTATACTTCTAAGGCAACTAAAAAAAGAAATCCACTCCAACCTCTCAAGGTCACAATATATGTTCAATATACAGTATGTTTTGTAAAACATCCTTTGAGGTTCTTGATGCAGCAGTAGATGTACAGCATTTGTAGAGACAAAGTGATTTGGGACTTGACCATTTCTTGTGCTTTGTTGAGAAAAAAAGCCGATGCCAGGGAAACAGACAAAGTTAAAAAAAAAAAAAAAAAATCCCTTTCA
The DNA here is from genome assembly GCA_027497455.2 of Sardinella longiceps. Lineage (NCBI taxonomy): Eukaryota > Metazoa > Chordata > Actinopteri > Clupeiformes > Clupeidae > Sardinella > Sardinella longiceps. Next base: position 17,118,727 of record JAODXP020000021.1, on the reverse strand, counting down.
ATAACAGCGCTAAAAAAGAGCCTCACACTACAGTCAGAAGGAGAACATAAGAGGGACTTTCCAAAAAGCTAATTGGAATTTTAACAGAATATGAATCACACCATTCTCATCAAAAGCATTTACCATTAAGAAAATAATAAACTACTGCCATTGGGTGCCGGGTGCTGGGGATTATTCCACAAAGGACAGTGAATTGGTTTGTTACTATGGAAACATAGCGTCATATATTGCTGTCTGACAAAGAGCTATTTTGCTCCTGAACAATGACTGTGGCAGTTTATGCAGCTTGTTACAGTCTGCATTCAGTGCCACAAAAATTCTATTCTATCTGCTTCCGTTTATGCTATCAGCACCAGTGCTCTGGGCCTTCTGGGTCTACCTCCCCACCAAAATGAAGCAAATAAAAGGAACATTGTAAGACATAAACCTCTGCAGATAAAACACAGGCATGGAGTGATATCCTGCTGTCCAACTGGAGTTTCTGGAATATTTTTGCAGCTAAGCCTCCAGGACGAAAACCCATGGCGAGCCAAGGCAGGCAACTGGATGTCCATCTGTGCAGGGTGTTGTTGCTAATGAGCTCTTAGTTATGCACACCGCCGAGCGTTTCATTGGAGCGGCCCGTCCCCAGGAGGCTGATTTCGGCTGCGTTCGCGTCCCGTCACGGTGTAGCCTAACACATCGGTCCAGATCCCCCCAAAAAATAAATAATCAAATAAATAAATAAATAAATAAAAATACCTGCTGTCTCCTGTTTTGCTCCAAGCACCTGAGCTCTCTTCTCCCTCCCCTATCAGAGCTGCTGGGCCATGCAGGGTTTTCGAGTAGCAGTGCAGAGCGAAATAGCAAAGAGATTTTTTTTGTGTGTCTGTGCGACTCCCTTGGAAGTCCACTGTATTTACTTCACGTCTGGTGGAGGAAATGCCGTGAAATGTGGTCCATTTCACAGGCCGCTGGCTGCAGCAGGGGCTAATGGTAAGCTTAGCTGTTTTCTCACTCTCAATTAAGCACTTCAAAATGTCGCCCCGTTTCTTTGACTGACGTTCTCTCTGGAGCAGAAACAACAAAGACGGCTGCGCTGGAAAAAAAGTTAATCATTTCCATGCAGTGCGCTACTACAGGAGACTACAGCTTCATTTGAGAAAACTAGGCTACATTTTTGCGGTGATTAAATTTGGTGCTTTTGTGGTGGTGAGCGAATGGTGCAAACTTGCGGTGCCTGTCAGAACACTGGTAGGAGTCAAGCACAATAACAACATGTTGTCTCTGGCTTCTGGCATCTCCTGCAGCTGTGCACCTTGACACAAATATTTAATATTTGATGCATTTGCTATTCAATCTGTGTGCTCGACTGTCCATTTAAACTGTGAGCAAGAGTGAACATACTCTGACAATCTCTATCTTTCAACAGAACATGTGCAATTGGATTGCTTTGCCAGAGGATGTACTTTTCTGGTTGTATGGTTTCAGGCTGCATTCTCCAGTCACGAGTATATTTTAAGTGCATACAGGAAAAAATACAAGCTTCTCAGATAAGGCCAAATACTTGATTTTTTCCCCCCTTGCAAGTCAATGATAACATCAAGAAAATATGAAAAAGCAAAGAATGTTTGTTTACTAGGGATTGACTTTCACTTCATTTCCATTCTTTGCTTTTCATGTTTCCCAATGCCCAGGGGGACTACACTGTACTTCTGTCAAAACTGTAAATAAATAAATAAATAGAAACACATATTCTCCACTTGCTCAGGACCTTATTAATTTGTCAGTGGGGATGTGATGACAACAGCAAGATGGCTTATTTCTCAAAGTTTGGTTGGTGGCAGACTCCATGCAGGATCTTGTGATGACCTTCCATCCCCCACCTCCCCTGCTGATGTTTAATTCATCACTACAGGGCCCACTCCCTCTAGGGACTCCGTGTTGTGCAGTGGCTCTCTGCCACAACAGACTCATCAGGACGCGGGGAACAGGGTGATGTCTGTATCTCCCACATACCTACACTGCATTTGCAGCACATCCAAAGCGGCGTAGACGCCACCTGTACACCTCACTCTCAATAAAAGGCCAATTAATGCAGTGCCCCGTGGCTTGTCTTGATTTTTCCTTTCTTGACTATGCATGCAGATTTCTATTCAGCCACTTCCCCATTCGCTCTTAATGATGTGCAAAGACACCACATCAAACTAATCAGACTAGTCAGGCTGGCAGCCATTTTATGGGTGAGCTCTGCCTAGAAAATAGAGCAATGGAGACTTTATATATTAAGACTGGAATGACACTGAGGTTGCAAAATTACTACATGTCATTACCTCCACCAATGTTTTCGCCGGCGTGTGTGTGTGTGTGTGTGTGTCTGTCTGTGTACAACATAACTCGAAAAGTACTGCACAGATTTGGATGAAATTTTCAAACAACGTGTGCATTGGGACAATGAAGAACTGATTCGATTTGGGTGGCGATCGGTGACCCAGAAAACCATCTGTGATCACATTGTCTTGGCGGAGGTCTGCGCTCTCTGAGTGCTTTTCTAGTTTTTTATATGCTATACTACATCAATATGCACCTTCACATTGACCCACAAATAGCACAATTTTCTAGTAATTTCTGAAAACAGCATGGTTAGGTGAATATCCAGCCATTTCAATTGAAAGCATTATTGCTAATATAATAATGCTTACCATTATAATCATAAATTGTTCCAATATATTCCTGTATTTCTCTATTCCTCATATCTACCTATGTAGTTACAGTATGTAAATATACTATGCCACCATGAGTAATGTCAGTCGCTGAGTCATAATAGCCTACATCATAAGCTATTAATGTATGCTTCCGTTAGTATCAAACATAAGCGCTAGCTGTCAGTGATGCAGGCGTCTTAATTAAAAGCCATGGAAACCTATGACGGTATACGCTGTGATAGTCGTCCTGTAACTCATTTGTCTTTTCCTTCCTAGCAAGTGAGTGTGCTGAGCAGCTCTTGCTATCATAATTGTCTAAAATGACAGCTTGATTAATTTTCGACAGGTAAGGCGTACTGTAGAGTGTTGAATTTATCCTAACATTATCCTGTATAGTTTACTGTAAGCAAGTAGCATTTCTTTTGCATTTGTTTGGATAATGATTCAATTTTTGTTTGGCTTTGTCAAACACAAAATGTGCAAACTCTCTGGCCTGTGCCCCATAGGCCTAGACTTGCACTTCAAAATAAAAGTCTCTTTTCAAAGGAAAAAAAAAGAGGCCATTACAAAGTCTCTGGTGGGACTTTTATGTGGCTTCACTGCAAAATCCTGTTAATTAATTCCATCTGTCCTCCATCTAAAATAGTTTACATATCACATTTGATATGCAAGTTTTACCAAACACTGGAGCGCAAAAACCCTTGAGAGCAGCGAGGGAAAAATGAGCCTGCTCCAGATGACTGATTTTAATTAGGAGGAATGTTGAACTGGATGGAGCTTATGTTAACTGATTTCCCTCTTTAATCAGCCCTAATCTTCACGTCACTTTCCCTCCACAATATGCTATCACTTATAGAGTCAAATTAATAAGTTCAGATAGAGCTGCTTAGCTACCAGGGATCTTTAGCCGGACGGTGTGGGAGCCTTGCAGTGGGGGCAAGAGAGTGCCTGGTACTTTTCTTAATTATCGTCCCGCCTCTGGAGAGAGACTTGAGCTCGGTAAGAGTCGTGATGGAAAAACGGCCTCCCACTCGTAATCTGTGGCTTTGGCACAATAATCCCCGATTTGGCCCTAGCTCGCATCTGACGGGCGGCATCTGATGAAAATGACAAACCCCGAGCCACGTGCCTTGTTTTTCTTGTCTTGCTTGTGGCAAGAGGGGGGGGGGGGGTATGCAGCGACCTTATGAAATGAGCATGCATCACTTGCAGTCAGGAGCTTCACTGAGACAGCTAGTGATGGTGTTTCTGGATGGCGTCCAGGGCGAAACAACATCCGACGCTTGCTCGGCCAAGACCCAGGCGCTTGGGGAGCGACCTGAAGCTGCGTAGTTGTGCTTTCTTATTTTGACTTGACAAGTAATATGTCGAGGAGTTCTGGGGGCGGAGGGGGAGGGGGGTGGCAAGACGGGCAACACTAAAAGGTTTGACGGCAATCGGACACCTGATCCCTTCGGGGAGGGGGTGCCACGGCTGGGGTGGGAGTGGGGAGCGCTGGCAGGCACATTTTTTGACACAAAGCTGCATTCAGCTGGAGCGAATCAGCAGAAAATCCCCCTCGCTGTTTCCCCCCGCACGCTCGCAGGCTAAGTGGAAGGAGAGAGAGCCCCACTGCGAGAGCACTGTTTCTGCCTCCGCACAAAGCTGCTCTGTGGCGCCCATAATCAGAAGGCACAAAGGATGTTCACAAACGCAGAGTGCTCATCGCAGGGGCCGGGCCGCAGGTGCACACTATTGTGAGAGCCCTCTCTCTTCGGATGAAGCCAAGTTAATTGCGTTGCTTCGATTGGAAACAGCATCATGAAATTTAAGGTCTTCGCCATTTTAATGAGAGTCTAAGACAAGGCAAGAGGTCCTCCTGTGACATACAGCGAACACAGTAGCAGGGCCCTTGTTCACATGCCAACACCCAGCACACATCACACAAATAAAGATCTACTTAGCAGGGTCAACCTTGCACCAAGGTGAACTTCCTCTGTCGACTGATGCTATCCTATTTCATTTAGCCTGTAGAATACAGGTGACTTGATACCTTGTAAGTGCATTACACCCTGACACTAATCCCATTTGTTATGCGTCGGCCATCGAGCATCCTCTGTCAGGTCTCTTTGGGCCCGGTAATAAATCAACACCAAACTCACCTCGGCGAGCGAGTGCAGACAGCTCAAACTGCCCGACAACAGCCACTAATAGCGGAGAGAAGGGGCCCATTTCCATGCTGAGTATCGGAGAACAACTGAGGGCGAGTTGTAATACATGTAAATCGGTGGCAAATTTACACTGTCGAGGCCCATGAAATAACTTCCGCTGTGTGCACGTGCGCTCAGCGTGGCGCCCGCTCGGAAAATTTCTACAACAAATCACGTCCGTAAATATGTTTGAGATGCAGATTTTCCCTTTAATCTGGACGTGAAGATTTGTGGGTGGAGGGGAGGAGAGAGGTGGGGATGTTCAGAGACACCTGAATACACGTCTGGCCAGATGCGCTTGGATCAAAGCACTTGGAATGGGCACCGCAGCCGTAGGGCCTACTAACAGTGACGGTCAGAGATTTGAGAGAGAGAGAGAGAGAGAGAGAGAGAGAGAGAGAGAGAGAGAGAGAAAGAGAGAGAGTGAGAGTGAGAGAGAAGGAAAGAGAAAGAGAGAGAGAGCACCTGTGATGTTGACAAATAGGATTACTTAAAGTTTGACTGAATGCCCGAAGAAAGCTAAGAGAGAATGAGGGGAGGGGGAAAAAAAATAAATGGGCAGCTGATAGTCCTCGGGGGAAGCGAGGGGGTTTGATACACCGGCACCACTGTAACCTTTTTTTTTCTGTGTCCTGCTTAAGCTGGGCCTTATCTAAATGAGCAGGTCCTCGTTCAACAGAGTATTTCCATTTTTTAACACACACACACACACACACACACACACACACACACACACACACACACACACACACACACACACACACACACACACACACAAACGGCAGGCTTGCTCAACAGTGGAAAAACCCGAAATTAAATGCATTGTAAATACACTATTTTGGAGCGTATTAATAATATCAGCAAATATTTCAAAGCCTGAGCTGAAAGTCCCAGAATACAAATGAAGAGCCCTTGCCATGGACAAGGCCACAGTCTGTGCAAACAGCCTTGTCATTTAACAACAGTGCACCCAACCACTGGATTATAGCACAAAATCTGTGTTTTGTTTGCTTTTTCGCTCAGATTGAAGTTGATTATACACATGAGCCCAAGGATACAGAGACGGGTCTAAGTTGGTTAATACTGTTAATACTGACAGTAATGAAAGCTCACAAAATGGAGGGGGAGGATGTGTGTGTGTGTGTGTGTGTGTGTGTGTGTGTGTGTGTGTGTGTGTGTGTGGGGGGGGGTAGGGTGTTGCATACATTCTGTAGATGCCTCTGTGATTTACAAACATTACAAATGGAGGGGAGTTCACTGAAGATTCAAGCTATAATTTCATTAGGGCCAGGTCACTTCAGCGGTGCTGTAAATGTGTGTGCTTGTGTGTGTTTGTTTATCAAAATACAAGATGACAAAGCTTTCCCCTTACCTGAGATGATGGCCGAGCAGAGATGGAGAGAGAGGGGAATCCGGAGGGAGCGTTGCAGAGGGGAGAGAAAGAGAGACAAATGACACGTTATTCCTAGCATTCTCTCTCTATATGTGACACAAAGATAATGTAGTCTTAAGGGCATAATGTTGGAGCAAAAATCAATACTGATTCGACCATATTGACATGGCTACCAGGAGCGAGCCATTGTTTGGAGGAAAACAACACATTTTCCCGGAAGTTATGGGTCATTTGCTTGAGGCTGATGTGTCAGATGGAAGCAGTTACCCAAGCTTCAATATTAGCCAACACGAGACCCAGGTGAATGAAGTCGTGTACACCCAAGCGACAGAGAGAGAGAGAGAGAGAGAGAGAAAAACTTCCAACAAATAAAAAATAAAAAAACAGAACACTAAAGTGATAAGACAAACTGTTCCTGGGGGCCTCAACAGCCGCAGTGTATGATAAATCACCCAGCTCGCCTGTCTCCCAGCTCGCCTACCGCTCCCACAACCTTGTTTTTTTCCCGCTCTGTGTGTGTACTTTTGTGTGTATGTGTGTGTGAGTGCTTCTGGAATTAACCTTTCCCTTCCACTCGTATCATCTCTCCTGCACTCCCCTTATAATTAATGGCAGGGACTGTGCGCAGCTGATTTCCCCTGTTCAGGCTGAGGTGAAATCTTCAGCTTTTTCCTGAGATATCTCAGGGAGTCCTTGTTGCCTCGCTTTACAGACTCTACGGTAAGCCAGAGGGGCCTGGCTGGCTATCGATTCTCAGACTAAAAGCCTAAGAGAAGAGCCTCCTTGGGCAAGGTCAAAGACCATTCGGGAGAGCCGAAAATGTAGCTGGCCTCAAGAACCATTCGTCATTATTTGTCGGTTATGACATTATCGTTGGCCTTCGCGCACAGCTAAATGCTGACTTGAGGCATTGGCAAACAGCTCGGTGTGCCAGGGGCTTCCTCTTATGAGCACTGGGCTCCACACTGGATGATGACTCAGAGATTTGGAAATTACCGGGGAAAGGCGGCATTAAGTGATTTAAATCTCTCAACGTCTCACCTTTAAATATGCTGTGCCAGCTGACACCATTCAGGTGCATTTCATGTTGCGGTTTTATACATTCACACTGTTATGCTCAAAAACACAGACACACACATACACACACACACACACACACACACACACACACACACACGCACACGCACACGCACACGCACACACACACACACACACACACACACACACACACACACAGACAGACAGACATTCATACTCTAATAGAGAAGCTGTTGACAAACTATATTGACGTGAAAGACAGAATGCAATCTTTACATCTAAGAGATGTTCAGGGAATAATGTCCTTGGCAAGCCAAAGAAAGTGAGTATGTCTGCAAACTGTTGACCATAAACTGTCTGAGTGTCAATCACCTTTAAACTGTTCCAATCAATAGCTGTAGGTGGTTTCGATCTCTATTGAAAGTGCAACCCGTCACTATAACAAATGTCTTAGAGTGCCTGATAAAACGCATACATGAACTAAATATACCCTGCAGAACATTTTGCTTTCCTACTGCAAAATGGACCAACAGATCAGCCGAGTGAAAAGAAAATGTCTACCTCTGATTTATTGGAAATATTTTTCTCTCAGCAAACATACAGTAACACTCATTGCAATCTAAGAGTTTTCTCTTTCTTCACAAAGCCGCTTGGTGATAGAGGTCTCTCATATGTAGTACATGTCAAAAGATTGTGAATGTGCTGTACAGAAATGGCTGCCTTTTGATGGCTTGTGATTTGGTCTTAGTAAATTAGTTCTATTGATTCCATCTAAGCTGTCTCAGTTACCAGTTAGGAGCTAGAAGCTAGGAGTTAGCGTTTTGTGATTATTGTTCCCTGGTAGGCTTAATTAAAACCACTTTATCTGTATGGCATTGTTAAAGAATAAAATTAGATATTCACACTGTATCTCACACTATATTTATTGGTATGATCTTTGTTATCTGTTAAAATGCCTGCTATTTGTAACAAGATACACACTGACAGCACCCCTGCACACACACAGTGATGTGTGTTCGTGTGTGTATGTGTGTGTGTGTGTGTGTGTGTGTGTGTGTGTGTGTGTGTGTTTGTGCACATGTGTGACACAAAGGCCAGATGTAAACAATTCCAAAAGATGGATTGGGGAAAAGGTCATTTTTGGATGGCATATTGATTGCTTAAGTAAATGAGAAGTACATGGAAATTCATAAGTGCGTCTGACATTTAATTAAATGGCTGGCACACTGGAAAGGTTGCAGGTAAAGTTCCTGCAGGGCTTCTCTCTCAGCCCTTCATCATCTGCAGTGCAGGAGTCCTTGACCCAACAAATTGTTTATGCGAAAATGTTGGCTCATTGAAACAACTGAACAGGCTGTTTTTACATGTTTATTATTAATATTATTTGATATATAGCTGCTCTGAAGGTTTTACTCAATACAATGGCACTCCTTGTGCTCTACGGTTCGATATTTCTGCTGAATTAGCATCACTTACTTAACGGTGAACACTAATCATAATATCAGATATCAAGGTCCTGTTAACCCTGTCTTGATTTACTTCACTACAATCACCAGACCAAACGTTATTCCCTCCCTCAGCCTGGCCATTTGTTATTGCCCATTCATTAACTGCTCTTGAAGAGGCCTTCAGAAGCAGACAACACAAACACTTCCAGCATGCCTGTCCAACACTTCAATATTAGTGGTGGACATAAAAGCTTTCAAAATGCAATGCATCAGACATCAGAGTGACATTAGTAGCAAATTTTAGTTGTTATACAGCACGGCAGTAACTTCCAGCTGAGGGATTTCATTGGACAAGAGACTATACATGCTCACAGACAATTAAAATCCTAACTGCCTGTGTCACTAAGCTCTGTTGTAATGTATTTAGCTATATCTTTTTCTGTTGATAGAAAATTATTCTTCCAACTTCTATAATTTTCAACACAAACAAACACGATAACCTTCCTTGTTTCTTTCTGCTTTTGCGGATACAGTATATTTTGGAATATAGTGCTTGTTTGTAAAGCATTTGTGCTGGAATTCTATCTAACTGCACTCCTACGGTACCGATGTGGTTATACCCTCCTGGATGACAAAGACATGAGGTCTTATAAATTGGTTCCAAAGGGAAGATCCTTCTCCATGTACATGTGGCCGAACACAAACCCAAAGGAGTGCTGGATCTTCGCCTTTCCCTATGGCTCCTCACTCCTACAGTACAGTAGTCTTCATCAACTCGGATGCAAGAATACAATTTATTGGCAAAAATTTTGTAAAATTAATCTGCCATAGGGAATAGATGTAGAAAGAAACATCTAGATAAAAAAGAAACATCTAGATAAAAGCTTTGTATATATCCTAAATAATCATAAATGAAGTCAAATTGGATTGTGCTTTTAAAATTTCAGGATTTCTCTAACATTACTGTTGCCATGTTCCATGATAAGTTAAGGTTGATAAAAAATACTCTATTTATGGTGGAGTGGCATTTCCCCTCTACATAATTGCATTACATTGGCTTCAAATCGTTCATGCTAAGGCTTTCAGACTGTTGAGCCTACGAAGACATCTTTTGATAGACAGTTGCATTTTCCCTCCAGTAATTTGTTTTTGCGTCTGCGATTGTAGCCTCTGATAAAACTCTGAGGCATGCGTGCATTTGTCAACCTTAATTTATGCATTCAGTTGATCATTTACTTGTTTTCATTATTGGTGTCATTGGAGGTGGCAGGCCAAGGCATGAGCAGATTTCTTAGTCAGGGCCTGGAAAAATGCAATTTAGCCTCCACTACTGCACTGTAGAACTGAAGCTGCAGGGTCGATCTAAAGCTGCGGATCTTGTCACATAAAGATCTAAGTCCCTCTGCATATGATGGCGATTAGAGCCCAGAAACAAGGAAAGAGATTAGGGTATCAATCCTAATCAGCATACAGCATGCTGCGCTAACAATGGCCATCCTGTAAAACAACGCTTCTCTCCTCAAACCAAAATTAGAAGCTCAGCAGGTGTCTGGACCTTTGGGAATATGACTATGACACAATCTTTCTCTCTCTTGTCATCTTTCTCTCGCTCGCTGTCTCCTCCACCCCCCCTTTTTGTATCACTTTCTCTCTCAACGTCTGTCATCTCTGTCATTACATGGAGAGTTTGAGCACGGCTGTGGTGGTGGTGGTGGTGGTGGGGGGGGGGTGTTGGGGGTGATGTGTGGTAAGGATTGAGGCGGTGCAAGGGGGTAGGGGGTGGGGGTGTGGTTGAGGTCTTAGGATTGTAATCATCCACCCAATGTTAATCAGCGAGGATTTGCCGGAGCCCTGCGTGAGCCGATCTGCTTACACGCGGCGGAGAGGAAAGAGCGCGTCCGACACGCTGAGACACACACAGGCACCTCCGTGGGCGACTGTAATCAGAAGTCACACACACAGACACACACTCACACACACACAGACACACTCACACACACACACACACACACACACACACACACACACACACACACACAGACACACACAGAGACACACACAGACACACACACACACACACACACACACACACACACACACACACACACACACACACACACACAGGTGCACGTACACAGCATGCACACACATACACACACACACACGTACACGTACACAGCATGCACACACATACACACACACTCATATCAAAAGTACTGCGCTTATCTTACAGCTTTCCCACAGAGGGAGGGAGGGGAGAAGGAGGTTGGGGGGGGTGAGAGGCAGGGATGGAGGGATGAAAGGACAGAGTGTATGAATGAGTGTCTGAGGATGGAGGGAGAGTCTAAGATATAAGAAAACAAAGGCAGAAAGATAGAGGGGGAGGAAGAAGCAGAGAGAGAGAGAGACAGGGTACAAAAGAGACAGGAAAAATGAAAGAGTGACAATGAATGAGACACAAGAGCACGCAGACGGCCGAGAGAAAGAGAGAGAGAGAGAGAGAGAGAGAGAGAGAGAGAGAGAGAGAGAGAGAGAGAGAGAGAGAGAGAGAGAGAGAGAGATGATGCTTAAAAAAAAGAATCGTCAAAGCACCCAAGAGAACTGTGAAGTGGGCCAGCAAAGAGTGCTGTTGCAGGTGGGGGTGGGGTTGAGGGTGAGGGTGAGGCTGGGGTGGGGTGGGGTGGGGTGGGGGTGTGTGAGCAGGAAGGAAGGAAGGAAGGAAGGATAAAGAAACGAGAAGGCAGACAAGGGGGGAAAGGTGGGGAAAGATGTTCAAAGAGGTGGAGGAGAGGAGCTACCTTGACAGCACAAGCACATAACCCATCCGTCAGACCCTAAGCCAGGCTTCACCCTCTGCTCAATAAAACATAAGCCTTCAGCAATCAATAGTACGGCCCCAACACTCCCCGGTCCCAGCACACATACCCAACATTGCTGGACTACTTTACATTTTCCCTCAGAGTGAATGGAAAAGAGAAGGAGAGAAGAAGGAAAAGAAAAGAAAAAGAAAGAAGAAATCTCAGCTAATGTATGATAATATGCCGCGGAGCTCTGGTCTCTTGTCATCTCGGCGATACTCGGTCTGGGTCTGGTAATTATCCTGCGCACCTGTTCTCCATTTCTTTCCACTCGTCTCCTCTGTTTCTCCCCTCTTTCTCAGCAAGGTTACGGTGTGAAGCTGTGGGAATTACCATCGCTTGCGCAGCATGGGATCCCTCACGACACCACAGCCACACACCCCTTCAGTCCCGGCTACTCCCCACAACTTTGCTTTTATCAACCAGAAAAAAGATTCTCCCTGCAGTTTCACTCCCTGCCTAATTCACAGGATTTTTTTTATTTTCTCTCTGTGGAAGCATGATACTCCTCAATGCCCCCCCTCTCTCCCTCTCTCTCCCTCCCTCCCTCCCTCTGTCTCTCGCTTTTACTCTGTCTGTCTCTCGCTCTCGTTGCTGTAGACTGCCACCGGCTGATGCACAGCTGTCAATAATGAGCAATCGATGCGAGTGAATGAATGAGGGTGTGGATGTCGAGCACCAAACATATACGTGTGCCTGAGGGGAGCTGGGAGGTCAGGGGGTCAGGATGGATGGATGGATGGGGTGGGGCTTTAGGAGTGGACGGTGGATAGGCAGGGCAATGCTTTATGGAGGGCAGCTCAGCTCAGAGGGGTCAGAGAGCCAGGGAAGATGAACAGGGTTCGGCCACTAGGAAATAACGGCGAGGAACTCAATGGGAAAGACTAGACTAGACGAGCGAGGAAAAGCAATAGAGGCTGACATTCAAGTACAATCAGTCAATCGCTCACACAGACATACAAACAAACAAACAAATGGAGAGAGGACAGGTAGACTACAGAGGACTTAAGAGGTGGAAAAGAGCTGGTCAGACCTGCAGCCACAACCTGTTCTAGCAAAAGGCTCTACAGCACTGATTTAGAAAGCACATCGTCAGCCAATGATCCAAGAGAAAATGGAAATTGAGAACAAAGAAGCATTCTAGCATTTTTATTCAATAGCCATTATTTGATTCTGCATCAGCAGGTCGGCTCCACATAAACCACATAAACAAGAAAAAAGAGAGAATCAAAAAGTGACATGGAGGAGAGGAGAAAGACCTTGTAATGACCTTGAGACCATGTAGGGCACATAGGTTAATGGTGAGCATACACACTTCACACAATGTATATTTGATGTAATAGATCATGTATAAAGGTGAAAGGTCAAACCACATCATAGTGTGCAGATTGCTGTTTTTAAAGCCAACCATCAGTGCTAGAGTTGTATTTGAAATTCAAAGTAAGATGAATAGCTGTGGCCATCATGGCATCTCAGTTCTCAACTCCTCCAGGCCTGTACTGGTCTGAGCTGTCATAGATGCACTCAGAATGCCCTGAGAGTCGACAATAATAGTCCCTTACAATAGCTGCAGGAACTATGGACATAATACACTTCCCCCCACACTTTGCAGAAACACACATTATGAATAAGCCTAAGTGTTTCGAAATAACTGTAATCATGTCTGTGTTCGCTCTATTTAATAGACATCATACTTATGGGCTTCATAAGCCCTATGAAAGTTGAGAGCTAAATGCCCCCTTTTCGTCACCTGCGGCAACCCACAAGTAAATTAGTTCAATTCTTCCTTGCTCTGCACCTTCGCACAACCACCAAACTCTATTAAATCACATTTTAGAATAACACTAACATTTAGCATTCCACAGGCCTATAGCAAGCATTTCAGAGTGTTTTTGAATACTAATGAAAATGAAAACGGCTTGATGGCTAGAGGTACGCTAGTACTAGTACATTGTAGTAGTGATAAGAATGATAAAAAAAGAATGGGCCTATATGCTATGATTAGACGTTTCGATGTTTAAATAGTTACGAAAATTGAAATGAAAAGAATTAGTTTCATGGGTAAAAATGACAAATTTAAGGCATCCCAAGACCCCCCCTTAGGTGCCCTGGCACCCATTTTGAGAAGCCCATCCCTATGATTACGTTGTATAACAGGTTTTAGCCAGAGCTGTATCATTTCTATTGTACAAAAAGACTGGAGGTGCTATGAGGACATACAGCGATCCATCAGAATTATAGATCAGCTCAGATCGAGTCCATGTCTCTGATGTTTCCTGAATCTCTCAGCCTAATTGCTTGTCTACAAAGTTTGGGAGTGCCCTTACATCTGTGCTGAGAAGCACCAAGTCTCATTTCACACCGCCTGCGATTGGATTGGCCAGAAATGCCACGGCAGGCTCCCGAGCCTTTTTGACGGGCCGGGCGGCCTTTTATTGACAGAAAAGATGGATTGCCCTCTCAAGGGAGCGATGAGCAATAAAGTTATTTCTAATTGAAATTTCAAAGAGGAACCCTAAACCCCCAGCGGGGCCTGCAACCAACCCCCACCCCCACACCCCCACCACACACACACACACACACACACACACACACACACACACACACACACACACACACCTCCTCCTCTTTCTCCGCGACTGCCTATCCCCATGTTTCCTCACACAGGAAGGACTCCTCAGGCACGATCAATGGATGTTTGGAATCATATCACATGCATAGACACATGCTATTTTGTGCGTGTGTGTGTGTGTCTCTCTCTCTGTGTGTGTGTGTGTGTGTGTGTGTACAGATAAAAGCTCTCTTCATTCTCTCCCTCCCTCCCTCCCTCTTCAATTCTCATCTTCTCTCTGCATCTTTCTTTCCTCACCTTTCTCTTTCCCTGTTTCTCTTCATCTTTGCCTCTCGTTCTCTCCCTCTCTGTCCCTTCCTGTCTTCTTTCATCACTCCTCATGTCCCCTTCTCTTCATCCTTTCCCTTGCGCTATCTCTCTCACTTCTTCAATCATCCCCTTTTTCTCTCTCTCTCTCTCTCCCTCTATACCTTCTTTTCTTCTTTTCCTGTCTCTCCTTATTTCCATACCTCCGCCCTGCTCCATCTTTCCTTCTCTCCATCTCCCTCCATTCCTCTGTGTCAGTATGATCCTCTGCATACTAATAGTGGTGGGCTTGTTTGCCAGGCTTGACCGAGCTAAACTCTTTAATCCCTCTGTGAGAGCCCCCTCCATGGTCATTAGTGAGACAGAGGCAGAGCTGAGCCCTCCTCAGGAGATCAAATGCTTCCTCCCGCCCGCCCTCTCTCTCTCTCTAGCTGCCGTATCTCTACAGCCCACCCACCCCTCCGTCCCTGTTCCCCACCCGACCGCCGCACCCCTTTTCTTCAGCCCACCCACCCACCCATCCATCCACCCTTACATCCCTCCTTCTCTCTATATTTCTAGAACCCTCCGTCCCTCTCTCTTTCTTTTTCTTTCTTTCATTCATTTTTCACTTTCTTTCATTTGACTTTCTTTCTAGCCCATCCACCCCTCCATCTTTCGCTGTCTCTATCTCCAGCCTACCCTCTCCTCCATTCCTATCTCTCTCTCTCTCTCTCTCTCTAGTCATCCTCCTCTCTTTCCATCTCTCCCTCTCTCTCTGACTCTCTCTTCTTCTCTATCTCCAGCCTACCCTCTCCTCCATTCCTATCTCTCTCTATCTCTCTATCTCTCTCTAGTCATCCTCCTCTCTTTCCATCTCTCTCTCTCTCTCTCTCTCTCTCTCTCTCTGACTCTCTCTTCTTCTCCATCTTCAGTCTAGCCCTCCTGCCTTGCACCAAAGCCCTAAGTAAAGTAACTCGTAGATTTGATTTGATTCGATGGTGTAACTCAGCAGTGCCACAGGGGAAGATCAAAGTGCCCAGACTACATAAATGCACTCATATTTCCGAAAAAGTTTGTATTTGAAGGCGAATGGGGTGGATTGCTCCGGGCGGGAAAAAAAAAAAAAAGAGGGGGAAAAAAAAGAGAGAAATGTGTCCAGCTTTTTGACAGTGATCAAATGTGGGGCAGTGGGAGCACTCTGTCAATGATTGCGTATGAATTTAGCCAAGAGGCTGAGCGATTGCTATGCTCTGTGCTTCTCTCCACCATTGCGTGATATATACGCCTTCTCCTCACATAACCCAGGGGAGTTTAATGCTGATCATGTATCTGGGGGCATCGCAGGAACATGCTGAGGCAAAAGTACAGAATGCAGACACAATTACAGCAGGCCACCAGGACTTCCAATCCAAGGCCCTATGTGTACCAGCACTACAAGCAAATAAAATGTCTTGCAACCGTGCTTGTCTTCAGTCAGACAGACGCACGCATCGTCAACAGGGATTAAACAAGGTCTTGTTTATTCTCAGTTGACAACATGTCCTCTGCCCTGTTGGCAGCCTACTGTGTGTAACAACATTTGCCATGTCATTATCCCTGTCAAAGAAAAGTGTTATATCAACTCCTCTTCAAACCAACAAAAGCCAAGCCAAAAATCTTCCAAAAAAAAAGAAAAAGAAAAATCAATCTAACCATTGATCAAGTACCTTCATTTTGTCATCTATACATACTCGTCCTCAGCTTTCAAAGCTTTCGCTTCATTTCATTCTATGCAATAGGCCTATCAACTTGTGCAGAAATCCAGGCTTACAAACAAAGCCCATCAGAAATTTCCTGCACTGATCTTTGGCCCCCCTGACTCACGGACTCATTAGCAAACAGTCTGGCGGTTTGCCACACAACACCGGCAGCTGAAAAAGAACAATTAGTGTCAGGCATTAGCCTCCCATCTCGCCGGTCTCATAAGGACCATTATGATGTGCAAATTCGGTGTTGCAAGCAAGGTAAACAAGGGCAAGCATCTCAAGCACTCTTTGTTATGAGACATACACCAGCAGAGGAGTGGAAGTCATCTCTGGTGTAATGGATACGCGCGTGTGTGTGTGCTATGTGAATTGCGATAACCAGGGCGAACCTGGGAGGAGAGAGTGTGGGTGAGGGTGAGACGGTTTGAAATGGATTAAGCTTTCCGCAAGAATGTGTTCTCTGTTTGTGCATTGCTTCCACCAGCTCCTAATTGCTTGAAAAAAGCCTTGACATTTTCTTATTCTTTCATGGTTACAAGGGACATATCCAGGGCCAAACAGTGTGGGGGGGTGGGTTTGGGGGTGAGGGTGGGGGAGAGAGAGAGAGAGAGTAAAACACTACAAAGGGATATTCAGCAGAGGAAAAACAAAGGAAGGAAAATTAATGTTGCACTGAGATCCTTATTCATTTTTCAGGAGGACAGGTCTTGACAGTGTCAAGGAGGTTGCGGAGCGGGACTGGTTGCAAATATTCACCTCACACATACACACACACACACATACACACACACACACACACACACACACACACTGTATTGTCTTCTGAAAGCAGAAATGGGAGAGAAAATAACGTGAAAACAAACAAACAAGCTCAACACTATTAAACGTCCCCCATAAAACACCAAACTACATGTCCATGAAATTTTCATTGCAATTCAGGAACCATCCCAGGACTGTGTTATTTTGACACTTCATTTAGCTGAAAAGCCCCTTTGCGAGAGTGATGGCCGGGTGGCAAGAGACTTTGTCCATTGTTTCAACTGTTTTCTTTAATGGTATATGGATTTGTATGGACCTTAGGGGATATATTGATGTAGGTGCAATGAGAAATAATGCTGCCCCTGGTAAGGCCGATGAGCCATTTGTGGTCAACACAGGCAAATAAAAACTAAAATGGCCATTGGATGACAGCAGAGCAGATAAATCTTCTTGCCTCACAAAACAATAGCTCACCAAGCTGGTCATTTGAAGGACAAATGAATGGGTGATGTTGTGTAGAGTTGGGAAACGAAGTCCGACTAAGAATACTATGTCTGCAAATGGGCAGATGGGAAATAAGAAAGAAAAAGAGACAGAAAGTGGGAACACATTCATGGTCTTGGTTGCTCTGTGCCCTTATTGTTCTGTATTGACTATATGTGAAAAATCTTGCCATTTCTCAGCAATACAATTTATCACTTCTTGCACACATTCTGTCATATGTGTGCAGTTCGTAGGGGGGGCACATTCAGTCACAGAATATAACCATATGAACTATAAATCCACTTATCTTGTTGCTCCACAGTAGGAAAGAATGAATTTCTGTAATTTCATTGCAGCAAAGTGCTTTGCCTTTTTTCCAGCAAAGCATGCCCCCCAACCTTCTGTTCACAGGGGACCTGATCTTAGCAGGTTTAGCCCTAAGTGATTGATGATGTATTGAGTATTACTCGTCCTGACATAATGTGAGAAACTACAAATTGCATTGCACAGTGTATATGTTATTGAGTCTTATGGTTAGTGTCAGCTAAATCTGATTTTATATCCACAGGGTTAGAATACCCACACAAGCAAAGCAATGGAACGTCTTGGCTTCAGGGCACATTAAAAATTTCTCAGACAGCCTGGACCATTTTGTACTCTTTGAATAAAAAGTGCTGTATGAACAAAAGTTAACTGACTTGAGCAAGCAGTGAGCAGTGTTTTTCTGTTGTTATATTTCATTCATTTTTTTTTTCAGTCGCTTTTTTGACTTAATGTTGAGTCTATACTTAAGGTTTCCTCACAAATTGTCAACACAGGCAGTCACTTTTTCTTTTAATGAGCTACTGCACTAAGACACTTACATAGACTACATTAAGCAGGCTAAATCCTGCCCAAGGGTGAACGTGCTCAGGATGTTTGCTTTGTCAAATTATTAACTGCCCACACGACTATACATGAAACCCTGGTCAAATTTGCATAGACAAAGGTACAAGCTCAGTGCCAACATAATACAAGAAGATTTATGCAATGCTTTAGTCAGGGTATTGTGAACTACTACATGCAAAGTTGAGTACAAAGTTCCATCTAACGATTTTAAACAATTGTGAGCATATGAATAGCAAGCTTAATGTTGTTTGAATCGGATTGTTCGTCGCTCTGATTGGTTGTAGCCACATGTATGACATTATCCTGTTCAAGAACTGGCCATCATCAATAGAGTGATATACATTCCCCTTTAACTGCTACACATACACAATTAAATATTGTGCCTTTTTATAGATCTATTCCTTGTATTACAAGGTAAAAAAAAAAAACTGTGATAATGAACGACATGGCGTGCATCTATAGTAAAATTGAGCACCTTTGAGGAGATAACAAGGCTCCAAGTCAAACTGTGTAGCCACTTCACTCTGTTTCGGATACAGTTTCTGCACAAACAAATTACTTGCACAACTCTGTACCCTGAATGACACATTAAATTTAAAAGGTAAAAAATTGTTTGTTTAAATCTTTTATATAGCGTGTTCATGCATTATTTTCTTCCTTGATCATTGTAATCATGTGTGTCATGCTGTACTATGGGATGCTTGAATTTCCAACATGATGAGAAAAAAAAGTCTTTTCTTACCTAATAAAGTGATGTGTTATGAGAAAAAAAAGCACTGTCAAAGTAGTTCTGTTGCAGGATGCATTCTGTTATACATGTTATGAATGCTAAATTGTATTAAGTACTGCTTATGATGGCAAGGATCAGTTGCTTTTGGCGAGGACCTGATGTTGTGATATGGCTCTAACTTAACACAGCATTATTCAGATATGAGCTACCTAAGACACACTCAAGGAGGCAGGGATGGGTGACAAGAGGAAATTAAGGTTGCAGGTCACAGTACCGGTATTATCTTTGTTTTATAGGACAGCTTCTCAAGGATTTTTTTTCTTTCTTCTTTTTGATGACTGATTACTGCCTTTCAAGATGTGGGATGAGGCCACTATTAATTCTTAATGCTTTGCTCTAAGAAATATTTAGTCATTTCATTTTCATCTGTAATTGATATCTTCTTTAAAGCTGTCATTCATCTACTTCAAACTTATCATGGATTTCTCAAATAATGACAGAGGCAGGCCTACAATACACAAGTGTACTGAGAGCATATTTTTGAACTCATGCCTGATATTGTTATCAACTGCTCTTGGGAGAAAATTAATTGAATTTGCACTGGATACGTACGTGCATCACTAGCAAATGTGCTAACACTAAAATCTGATCCCAGTGAACTTGTGCTTGCTGCACACGGGGGACGGTGCATTATCTCGGTTAATGAGGATAGCTGAGCGTGATGGGACGGTGCTGCTGGTTAGCGAGACAGAGTGCGTGTCAAGCTTTCCTGCTCTAGGCCGCAAGCCTGGCGCAGCGACCCAGATAATGCCCACCGCTGCCTGGGCTGGGGAGCTTGGGAACTGGGATGTGAAAGCGAGAAGTGTTGTTTGCAGAGTGATGCCTATCATGGGCCAAAGGTGCTCCCCAGGAAAGAACACATCGGGAACATCACTCTGCTGTCAAAAAAGCCCATCTTGCAACCAGTGCTTCTTGAACCGAGGTAGATAAACAGTATAAGGAGGGCCCATATTGAAGATATATAATATTTTGATATTCTGTTTCTTTTTTTTTTTTTACATTTTACTTTTTGCTGGTATGATCATAAGAATCATCACTTTGATTCATAAAAACCTACACCTTACTTGGATATATATAGCGTACACCATATTTTATGTCAGCAGTGCAAAGCTCACAGATGTGCCGGCTGTGCCGGCGCGATCTCTTACTAGTGCTGCAGAGCCACACACATATGCAGTAAAGTATGCTGGCATCTCCAAAATGTTAGCAATGAAATGATGATCTGTGTGCTCAAATAGGTTACATGTGATGCATTCTAGGTGCATGTGATGCATTTCTAGCATTCCAGAAACCTTTATACATTGCCTTGATATGCTTTGTAGGAATCTATATCTCATACAGTACTATTCAAATATTTACAGTAAATCGCCAAAATCCAGCAAATACAGACATTTATTTTTCGCCCACTCCTTCACCATCCAATATTCTACAGAAACACGGGAAACAGTAGAGCATTTTTATGTGGTGACTGCATCTGGACACAATGCATATGCCCAAAGTCCTGACATCCTCACGCCACACAGTCGGCGGGAGCGAAATGCTCTGGTCTGAAAAATGCATGGGCTGGCTGGTGATCTCTGTGTAATTCATGAAGTGGCGTGAGGTGACAAGGGAGCGAGGCACGGCTCTAAGCCTCTGAAGTTGAGCCAAAACATTTGGAGCGGAGTGTCAGTCAGTCACTCCACTCCACTCATCTCCTCTCCGCTTGACTCCAATAACTCCTGTTCAACTCGGCTCGGCTCGACTCAACTCGACACAACACCACCTGCAGTCAGGTAAGCACCCTAGTGAGAGGAGCTGTCACCAAAGGGGGGGGGCATACAGGGATGGGGTGGGGGTGGGGGGAAGGATCAACCACCTAATCTGCCTGGGGAAACGAGGCTGATGTGATTCCCATAGACTCTTGCTCAAGGATGGTGACAGAACTTGACACAAGATATTCTAGCCCAGTGAGAGGGAGAACTACATTGGAACAGCCATCACAAAGAATCATCTGTCTTGGGTGAGACTCATTCCCAAGTTTGCAAGGATTGGGGATTGAGTGTGTGGGTGTGACTCTTGCACATGTTAAAAAAAAAAAAAAAAAAAACGGTGAATTTCACAACGCTATTTCCATGTCAGTGAGTTTCAAAGGCCATCAGCAGGCATGAAATGAATAGAGAGATAACATGATAGAGAGAGACATACAACTGTACAAAAACATAACAACTCTCATCATGCTTTGTAATGGCCATCAAATGAAATTACTATACCAGATTACCAGTGTGATTGATATAAACTATTCCTCAGGAAACATTGTGTTTATGTTGCTACACAGGCATAAAATAGCATTTTATTTTACCCCTCTATTCAACTGCCACAACAGCTAAACAAACTGTGCAAGTTCTCTTTTTCCTCACAACAGGACCTTGTACCAGGTATCAATATACCTTTTAGGATGACACGTCCAAGGATGATGACGAGGCGAGGTAGGGGGCGGGTAGGGAAGAGGACAACAACAGAAAAAAAAAAAAAAAGACGGAGCTCCTTGTGTGTTAAATGGGGAGCTCAAATTACGCCGTTATCAATAGGTCCCGTATTTCATTGTTCTGACAACTCAGTTTAATGACTTGGTTCATGGCCAGTCAGACAGTGAGGCTCCACTTAGCCCTTCGTCAGTAATGGACCTAAATGCGGCCATTTCTTTTGCCTGTCACCGCAGCCGCGTCCCGCCATCCCTCATGACTGCAGGTCAGTTACCGGGAGAGAACAGGCAGGGTGGGGCATCTGTGGAGCGGGGGTGTGTGTGTGGGGGGGGGGGGGGGGGGGGAGGGCTGTTGTGTGCTGATGGGTTTGTGTGTGTTTGTGTGTGTGTGTGTGTGTGTGTGTGTGTGTGTGTGTGTGTGTGTGTGTGTGTCTGTATGTGTGTGTGTGTGTGTGTGTGTGTGTGTGTGTGTGTGTGTGTGTGTGTGTGTGTGTGTGTGTGTGTGTGTGTGTGTGTGTGTGTGTGTGTGTGTGTGTTGGGCGGGTGGCGGCGGTGAAGTGGGGTGGGGGACCAGGTGGAGAAAGTGAGCGGGCTACAGCTCACTGGGCTGAGCTGAGATGGCCAATTTATTTTCTGGTGGCCAGAGCTCTCCAGAGGTGAACCGGAGAGACTGGCAAGGTGTGTGTGTGTGTGTGTGTGTGTGTGTTTGTGTATTTGGGTGTTAGAGAGTGCGTAGAGCACTCAAGTTGTAAGATATCATTTTTTGATGCTTTTTGCAACCCTGGTTTATAATTCACATATTCGTTGCCATGGTCCGGTGTCTCTGTAGTGGTCCTTGTCTCTGTCAGTCAGTCAGTCAGTCAAGAGTCTTGAGTTATATATTTTTTATTCCTTTTCTTTCTTTGTACAGGCCAGCCAAAAAAGTTTCCCTCGCTGACAGTAGAAAAGGTTACATAAAGGTCCTTATCTACAGGAGTGGACTCATTGTTCCCTTCCAGCCTAATGACAAGGGCTGAGCCCTGGCATTAGCTTCCAACGCCAAATGGGATGTGACCTTCGTCTTCTAATTCCTAATCGCAGCGAGCTCCCCAAGTCTTTTTTTCTTGCTCCTGAATTCCACTATTAAAGATGTTTCAAGATTAAAACTTGCTGCAAGCACAAGGTACGTCAGCAGAAAGAAAAGCGAAGTTAAATAATGAAAGCAGCACATTTGCCTGTTCGTCACAGTGACCTTCAACTCCGGAGCCAAGACTCCTGAAAGATGGGAGAAAAAATTGGGTTGTGGGTACACACACACACACACACACACACACACACACACACACACACACACACACCGACACACGCAAACATATTCAAGGTCCAGTACACACAGGGCTGAATTGGCAGACTCGCCAAGGATAGAGGAACAACTAGATAAGTAGCTGCCTGAAGGGATAAAAGCCTTTAAGACCGAATCATGTACAACCAATACACCAAGAAAGAGCTGCTTTTGCGTTTTGTTTCCCTCATCATTCGTGGCAGCCATTTTGAAAGAGTCCAAGTAAAAAAAAGTAAAAATACTATCTTTCCAAGGCTTTTATGAGGAGAGATATAACATTTGCCCTTCATGGTCCACCAGGGTCTTCATCTGAGAGGAATTCTCGCAAGCCTACCCACAGGTAGGGATTGGGTTAGAAAGACAAATGGGGTGCTTTATCTGAGCGCAGCACAGTTGATTCCAAGTACCTAAGAGAGGTCTCTTAGAAGTAATCTTATTCAAATCAAACGTACATAAAGTGCTATTACAGCCCCATTCATTTTGCAGTGGCTTTTATGCAACATGACTGTATAAATACAGGGACTGCTCTGCACTCATACAGAATGTAGGTTTTGGAAGGTGCTGAACAAAATATGGGTATTACCCAAGAACATGGTAGGACTGACCTAGAGCAAATGCCTATTACAGATCCCTAAAAGACATAGGGCCCTATTTTCATAATCAGTAGTGCCTTCTCACCGGTGTGAACCACAAGTTGCTTGTCGTGGGTGTTCCCACGACATTCTGTTACTTAATCAATCATGGGTTTTCAAATTAATCAACGATCTCCCATTGTCTTTAAGAGTAAGGAGTGCCAGACCTTGGGGACGTTTCTGTCACAGTAGCACATTTTCAACCATCCTCAAGCATTTAAGAAAATGAAAACATCAAATAGGTCTAGCAACCTAAATGAATGTTTATAGGCTTATAGGCAGATTCAGTTAATGTTGACCTTTTTAGATTATGTCTCAATAATTAATTCAATATCAGCAAAGAAAACAATAGTTAACGTGATCTTCTGTTCAAGAAAGTATAAGAGAATTTCATTCCCTCTTTTACCCTTACTTGTTTCTTCAGTCGTAGACTAATAGACAATGATTAAATCTTAAAGATTTTCCTTTTTTTTTTTTTTTTGGTACCGATTTTGTACTACCGGTAATGCCCGTACATGTGCAAACTAAATATAGACTCTACCCAGCTAAGGATGGTACTGATACTGCTCCACAGAGGAATTATAGGGAAGGCAGAGTAAAACTAAAAGAGGTCGATACAGCTTTGAGACAACTGATAAAACCCACCCACATATTTGACCCGAAACGCAAACAGCTGAAACCAGGCTCGAGAGAAGAACTGGTGTGGAAGCTGCTAGTCAATCTTTATATATACTTTCTAAAGCGGAGCTGAATACAACCTCATGGGAAACCTGTTGATTGTAGTCTCTCTCTTTCTCCTGTCCCCTTTAAATTGTTTGTTTCTAACAGATTTTATCCTATATTTGAAAGAAACACAAAGAAAAACAAAACAAAAAGAAAAACAAGAGAGTGATAATTGTTCAAAAATTAAGCAGCAGGTTGATTCTCCAGTCATGAAGCCTAACAAGGCCAAAGCTCTAATTAATAGTGCCTCCGGTAGGAGGTTCCACCAAATCAAGAGTCTGTCAATAGCACACAGTCTGCCGTGTAATAACCTGATATAGCTATGTTAGTAATTGGGTGAAGCAGCCAAGCGACAAGGGCAGCCCGGATGGGCCCACTGACCGTGGCAAATTAAACAGGAAGGTTAAGATTGATCTCTGAGAATGCAGTCCAGGCTCTCATGGCAGGAGGTGAAATAAAAAAGGGTTATTATTACTTACATGCAGAGGGAAATTCAACAGAAAAAAAAATTGCAAATAGGAAATAAGCACATCTCATCTGATATGCTAAAAAATGTATCCATGGGCTCTGTCTGATGAGAGCCAATTATAGGCATTAAAAATAGAAACTCATTTGGTTATGGTGTTGGAAGATTGTGCTACTTATTAGTAGCGAGATATTATTTTTGACTGCCAAAATGTTTAAACAAATATAGGTTCTCTGCTTTGCTTTGCCTGTTCTCAGCCAGAAAGTACTTAGACTGCAGGCTTGAGGGATCAAAGCAGAAAGCTCTGTTTTTGGGGAAAGTAAAAGACGAGGAGGGAGAAGAAAATGGCAAAGCTATAGCACCCTGAGGGAGCAAAGCACTGCGCTTAAAATAACACTTCAATTTGTAGGCCATGTTGCAATTTAGATGATTTGATTTGAATACATTTATCTACAGAAGATGCATCTCCCCGTCTCCACCCCCTCCTCCCTGCCCAAGTTTGCAAAGCTGCTTCTCATTTGGCATCATGCACTCCCTATAATTAGAAAGGCCACCTGATCAATAAGCATGTGCATGTTAAAGCTGTATCAAGCCCAAAGGTCAGTGTACCAGGCAGGCATTCCAGGTCTGATATTCTCTATGTTCATGAGCAGGGGCCAGGGCTGGTTCTAGGCATAGACAAACGAGGCGGGGGGGGGGGGGGCAAAAGTCAAATCTGGCCTAGGGCACCAAAAAGGCTAGAAGCGGCCCTGGCAGGGGCTGGGGGGAGGGTGGAGGGGGGTAGAAAAAACCCCAGCATGGTGCAGACGGACCGGGTATTTAGTCTGGTTTGTGCTATGCAGAGACAGGCCAGTTCGGTGGCTGTGCAGCAGTGGCACCCACACACCTGAGGAGCCGCACGACTAATCAGCTGCTCTGAGCTGTGAAAAGCGGCTGAGGTCTAATGGGATTTGACAGCGGAGTTGGCCAACTCCTCCGCGCTGGGATGGGCTAGGCTGGGCTGCACAACGCCACACCATGCCGTAGCCCTGGTGCCAACTCGCCTTAGCCGCAGACAGACACACACACTCCAGGGGTATAAGAAATGAGGAGAGGGCGGTGGATAAACCACTATGGCTGATGTCTGAAGAGAGAGAGAGAGAGAGAGAGAGAGAGAGAGAGAGAGAGAGAGAGAGAGACAGAGAGCGAGAGAGAGAGAGAGAGAGAGAGAGAG
Source organism: Sardinella longiceps (assembly GCA_027497455.2). Classification (NCBI taxonomy): domain Eukaryota; kingdom Metazoa; phylum Chordata; class Actinopteri; order Clupeiformes; family Clupeidae; genus Sardinella; species Sardinella longiceps. Next base: position 17,092,773 of record JAODXP020000021.1, on the reverse strand, counting down.
AGAGAGAGAGAGAGAGAGAGAGAGAGAGAGAGAGAGATGGCAGTGGAGCGGGAGAAAGGGAGGAGAAAAGTAAGTAAGAGTCTCCTTTATCTGCCCTCTGCCACAAGCTTTGCTGGAAGTGGACTCTCTCAGTCTTTGGCCCTCACTCACAGGGCCATGCAAACATGGGTGAGCGAGCACAAGCAGTAAACTCTCTAATCACTTGCAAATGCAAAAAGTCAACCAAATAAAATTAAATTTAGATAAATAAATCTTTGAATTATCCATATTTTAATAAGAAAGTCTTGTCATTCCTATGCTCCTTGTTACTCCAACTCCATCTGTTCTCAAAGTCAAAATGATGGCAATTTCACACAAATGCTCCCTTCCCTTTCTGCAGGCCGTACATAACATGAGTATCATGTGCAAGTAGACACTGACGATAGTGCTGATGTTAATGGCTTGTTCCAGTAAACTTAAGTGATCTGAGCTAGGCGCGCCATAAACGTTCGCCTTTCAGATCACTAATGGTTTATTGATGCCTTAGTTAATGGCTTCTTCAGGTTAGGTGATGCAGTCTGTAATGCTATTCATAAAGACACTTTAATGCAAAGTATTGTTGCTATGACAAAGCAAAAGGAAGAAGCAGGTAGATAAATGGCTAGCTTCACTGCAAAGCTGCATCCTGTTCCAGGAATCCCTAATGCAGAAAGCAAAAGGGCAGCCGGGTCAGAACAGCCTGGGCAGATAGATAGATTAACCTTGTTTACCTCCATTGCCTGCACGCTCCAATGGCAAACTCTCACTCTCTCTCTCTTTCTCTCTCGCTCTCCACAGTGTGGAGGTTTTATGAAAATTGACTCTGCATCTTCCGTGGCAGATGCTCCCAACTTGGCAGAAGAGATTAGTTCATTAATTATTTTATTTAAACTGCTGAATGTATGGGGCGTTTAATTAAGGAGGAGGGCCTAATAACGAGGACGGCTGTTTCTTTATTGATTTATCGCCTTTTTATCACCCAGACCACTGAGCTGCGAGGGCTTGAAAATATATCCCATTATCAGGCCCACACTGGGGGGTTTTATGGGCCCAAGGAGCCTCACCCAGGTACTGGATTAAATTATGACAGCAACCAATCTGAAGAACGTACAGTACACACACACACACACACACACACACACACACACGCACACACACACTCATTCACACACTCACTCACACACACACTCACTCACACACACACACACACACACACACACACACACACACACACACACACACAGAGGCATATACTGTAGGAATTTATCATGAGGTATACTGTATATAAAAAAGAAGAGCAGCATGTAGCTTTACCTCCAAAGTATTGAGGTAAAAAAAGACAAGTTGCCCATTACATATGAGAAAAGGGAATCCTAAAATGGATGCCACTGTGCAGTCTTCCATTCCAAAGACAAGAGAGAGGAAATAATACCAAGACTCTTCTTTCTCTGCTCATCCAGCGGCAATTACGCCTCCGAAAATAATGCCTCCGTCCTTCTGGGAGCCTAGGGCTATTAAATAAAGATTGTCACTAACGTGTAAAAAGCTCAAGGCTTGCTCTCGTGAAGTGACATAGTAATAATAGTCATGTCAGACCACAGTATGTGTATTCATAAAAAAAAAACACACAGACAAATGAAAGGCTCTTTGAAATCTACATGCTAAGAAGTGTCTAATGCACTGCTCTTCGACTTTCGCTGCATTTGACCACTACCATTCTGTTTAGGGGCTAACAACATCACATAAACTATTTATTTTTCTTGATTGCTTGAAGAAAGCCTTTCATAATTTGCTATGCGTGGTGGTATGGAAAGCAACAATTCCCCTGGTGCCATTATTAAGTGCAACAGCAAGCTAGCTCGCTCGCATGGTGTTGCGGAAGTGTGACTTGGCACTGAAACACTGTATATGACACTGGCCTTAGTGTGAAGGTTTAACAGAGATTTCGATTGAATGCATAACAACTTAAATTGCTTACAAGAGACTGACATATTTCTGAAAATCACAAAGTAACAACAGCATTGAGTTGGATTTATGCAGTGTGGTAAACTGTGTTGTATAAATTTGCATAGGGGGGAAGTGATTCTTTATGCTAATACTTTGTTCCCTGTTTCAGACGCAGCATCCGTAGCCTTGCTGCTGCTGTGAAATGATAAATGGGTCTAGATTCCTAGAAATGAAGAAAGACGCCGTTTGAGAAAAAAACACACACACACGTAAACAAAACTGTGGCTTTGTTTGAAATGATCATATCACTCTTCTCATAACAGGCACACATCTTCTTGATGGATGCTGGCCAAGTGTGACAATCAAATGCTGACTAAAACAAACAAAAAACAAAAAATACATCAAGAGGCCGTACCTGACGCATAATGCATCCGATGTCTCTACCTTTTACTGATACATTCTACCTCTCATCACTCACTTGCCCATGTACAAAAAGTGTAACACACATGCACACGCAAACTCATCCATGCACACACGCACGCACACACACACACACACACACACACACACACACACACACACACACACACACACACACACACACACACAAATGCACACCTAAATGAGGGATGACGAAGCAGGTGTGAGCGTTTTCTGTCCGTTAAACTGTCTACTACTGTTAAGTTCAAATGGCTTCGTCACAAACAGATGATCTGAGAAGAAAATAATATGTCAACTCTATGCCACTTCAAGCTTGTGTAAGCAATATGGTTCAATATTATTTACCAATATGAACGATTCCTCTATCCTTTCAAATCCTTGACTGTAGCCCCCATACTGTGTGTTCTGGATTCCACAGCGACAGCAGCAGCTGCCTTCCTAACATGGCTAACACTTACACCAACATTACTTCACCACAGCTAGAGGGTGGAAGAAGATGGGAGCTGCAGGGAGGAAAAAAAAACAACAACAACAACAACAAAAAAAAAAACTTGGGCTTCTTTGTAGTGTGTGGTGATTGGAAAGCAGTTCTTCCCTCTTAATATTAAAATTCATGTCAAATTTTTTGCTCTGATTTGCAACTGACGAGAAAAATAATTTCCAGTAATTTCAAAGCCATCCCACCACCGTCACCATCACCATCATCATCATCATCATCCAGGGCCGTGGATCCTGCTCTCTTTTATAGCACCGGGAAACAGCAGCACGCAGCCTCGGGGAGGAACACAAAGACCCCCGCCTCGCACACACATTCATGGGGGGAACGTTTGCAATGCTGTTTCAGGAAGCGTCGCATTCAAAGCCCTCCTTTACCGTTGATGCCGCCTCCACTGCGTCCATTGTGTTTCCCTTTACAAAAGAGTCACAACGTGGTTGCAATCGCAGCCCAGTCAAAAGGGAAACATGCAAAACAGTGACGCGGCTAAAAGACGCTTTGCTGGTAATGCTAATTAGGCTGAGAACTCAGCGGATGACACTTGAAGAAGGCACGGCAAAAAGATTCTTTTGTACAGATCACAGAACAAAAAACGGATTTTTGCTCTGCTCAGGCAAATTCTATTCATCTTATTTCAATAATTCATCCTTTTTTTTTTTTACATTCGTTTCTCCATGGTTCACCATTATTGGCCTATAGTAGATCTCGGATTAAAATGGAATATACATATAAAGCATGAATGTGCTCCAATTCAGATTTGTTTTATTATTGTATATCTCTTATCCTTAAAAAAATCACAGTTATATGAATGCAAAGGGGACCATTGAACTGCACTGTTTGAGTCCGAGCCCCAGGAAAACATGCAGTGAAAAACTGAATGCACTCCTTGCATGGAGGATCCCCTCCCACAGTCACCCCTGAGCCACTGAGGACACAAGCTGATTATAGACAGCAGACGTGTCTATCAGGGGACAACAAACAAGACACACAGCATCAACAGCAACTGTCACCTGTGCAAAGCTCTGTCACTTGTAGTCCTTTCTTACCCCCACTCCCACTCCCCTCCCCTGCAGTCTCCCTCTCTCTATCCCTGAGTCTGTATTGCAGTTCCGTCACCTGCCCAAGGGTGGGAGACTCAATGCTTAAGAAAGTTCACACAATGATAATAGGGACACAAGCCCTGTACCGAAAGTCTTGTTACGGTTAAGCGTTTTGTTGTTCCAACCAATTGAACACGAAAAGCCTCAGTAAGACTTTAACTACACAAAAAAGATCAGTGGTCGAAATCAGGTCTATTACAAGGTTTTAGTCAAATGAGGTTTTCTTTTGACCCTCTCCAAAGCAGACCAGTCTCCAAGGAAAGGTAATTATTGTCTTGTGTGACTGTTGTCTTGACAATAAAATGTCACAAGCCACTTCACCTCACTGGAGTCTCAACCCTGAAAAACCAACACCTTTCAACTTTCCTATCCATCAATCTCCAGACCACCGCCCCCTCCCCCCCCCATTTACAAACATCCTCTCTACCCATCCTCTCTCCCTCGCTCTCAGTAAAGCTGACAAAGAAAATGAAATCGTAAAATCAGTGTGTTGGAGCACTGCATGAACTCAAGCACATTACCGGCAGTCTGTCTCACTGAGCGGAACGTGGAATCGGAACTTGGAAGCGGAATTGTGTCTTTAGAGACTCGGCCTTTGTCTTATTCAAAGTCTATCAATCTGTGGGCGAGATGGAGATGGACTTTGAGGTCAGCCGGAGGCACTGACACCGACACCGACAGTGGGCCGGTAGCTGGTCAATATATAATCACAGAGATAAGGTCAATTTAGCAACAAGGCGGCAGGACACACGAGCGCTCAATATCCAATTAGACATGAAACAGATGCTGCATGTGCCTGATACCATCTCGGCCAAGCAAACGGTGTCACGGCCTGGCCCACATTGGCACATGTGACCCGTCAATGGTTCAGACCGGGGCAGATAGGTGGTGGGTGGTGAGGGCAGATCCCCCCCTCCCCTCCGTCTCCCTCTGTGACAGTGATTTACAGTCAGCAGAGCATTCAGGGTGTTGGCTGCGCTCCAAACGAGAGGGCTTTAATTGTGGCCTGTTAATTAGCCGCGTGATGGAACGGTGTTGCTCCTATAGAGCGCCAATGCTGCTGTTTCCCCTCCTTTTCCGTCGGCCAACAATGAAAACAATGGCAGGTCTGATGAGGCAATTGATGGTAATTGCTGAGCGCACTGAAAATCATCATATCCTATCTGACTGCATGCGCCACTCTGAATGGCGAAGCAAAGCATCCATTAGGGGACAAAAGTTGCACGCACAAGTGTGGAGTCATCAAGATTACCCCCTTTCTCTGAACCAAACTAAAAATCCGTCTTTGATGTGTGCTTGCATCTCAGCTATCGTACACGACGCTAGTACACAAAAGAGCGAACAGAAGAAGAAAAGTCGTCTGTTAAATAAACATGACCTGATTAAAGGCAACCTTGGGCAGTGGCTTTGGAAGATAGCACAGTAAATGAGGGGGAGATAAATAAATGAACAATGCTCCTAATCCGCCACAATGAAGCCCATGTCACGCCCACAGACCTGCAGCTGGTCAATGTGCCACCACTGCACTTTTTTCCCATGGCGAACCCCACTTCGGATTTTGTTCCTCCGGCCTTTATTGCCATGCGGAGAGCATCGCCGCCGTTGCTCACATCAGCGCTCTGAGTCCCTGCTCTGAATTATGATGCCTCAGCATATTATGGTATGTACATAAGATGTGTAATGTATATAATCCGCGTGCCACTTCGCTGGCCACTGATTGGGTGGTCACGGAAGTAAAATGAACAGACACTGGCGAAATTACCTCTCTGAAAATGGCACTGGTCTAACACATTAAGCCAGATGTGACCTTAGCTTGCACTGCAATTACACTCTTCTGCTGAAATTAGGTTTAAACAGGTGAGATGGATTTACAACCTGCCTACTTCTAATTCCTTGCAATATGAATGGTGCTCAAGTACTTCTGCATGGTTTCCCTCCATCTGAGTGGGAGGATTGGAATGAATAGATGAAGGATGGCTGGCGGTAATCGCACTGGGACATACAGATTCACCTTTATTCCAGCGATACCAAAGCGGCTAATCAGCTGTGTTCCTTAGGAGACAGGATGGGAATGGGGAGACTATTGCTTTTGGGCAAGGCCAAGATATGAGCAGCACCCTCAATCAGTGTGTTTGGGAAATGCAGAGGGAGAAAGAGAGAGAGAGAGAGAGAGAGAGAGAGAGAGAGAGAGAGAGGGGGGGGGAGAGTGAGAGGCAAAAGGACATGAAGAGAAACAGAGATGAAGAGAGAGAGGGAGGAAGCTGTAGAAAAAAAAGATGGGGAGAAACAAAGTGGGAGAGACAGACAAAGAAATAGAGACAGACAGAAAGAGAGAGAGAGAGAGAGAGAGAGAGAGAGAGAGAGAGAGAGAGAGAGAGGGAGAAAGCGAAGAACAGAGGAATGAGAGGAAAGAGAGAGAGAGAGAGAGAGAGAGAGAGAGAGAGAGAGAGAGAGAGAAGCAGAGGAAGAGAGAGGAGAGAGAGAGAGAGAGAGAGAGAGAGAGAGAGAGAGAGAGAGAGAGAGAGAAAGAGGAGCGAGAGCGAGCGAAAGCTACCCTAGAGACAGTGTGGGTGCCTTCTTCTTTTCATCCGGCGAGCACTGGCAGAGGTTTGACAGGATGCCAGCTTCCACTCCTCTGCTCCCATCATCAGCTGACACAGCCTCGCCTCGCCTCGCTCCCGCTCCTCATCATGCTCCCTTTCTCCCTGCTCTGACGCTCACAAAGGCCTCGGCCAGCAGTAATAGGAGCCCACTGCAGCAGGGCCTGCCCTCCAACAGCACAGTGCATGTGACCCTTACAGCCTACCAACATGTGTGCACTGTGTCCAGCATTGTAAATACATGTCTGAGGTCTGGTCTATTTTTGCGCTATATGTGTGCATGTTTTTTTTTCTTTTTTTGTTGATCTCCTCATCCATATTTTGATGCAGAGGTGGGCGAAACTCAGTTAGTGCAGCATCTTGGGAATGGTGAATTGTTTCAGTCTCCACCCCCCACCCACCCTCCACACTGGCTGTGATTTTAAGGCTATAGCTTTCTACAGTATCATCCATCCATCCATTCGTCCGTCTCTCAGTCTGTCCATCTATATCTCTATCTTTCTTCTCTTTCCTCTACAAGATTATGCATTCGCTCACACACTCATGCCAGTGTGCTGTGTCACTCATCTGCCCTGTTTTTGTCAACCAGTTTCTCTCTGTTCACACTCTGTATCTATCTATCACCACCACACCACAGACTGTGAGTGTGTGCGTACGTGTGTGTGTGTGTGTGTGTGTGTGTGTGTGTGTGTGTGTGTGTGTGTGAGTGTGAGTGTGTGTGTGTGTGTGTGAAAGTATGAGTGTGTGTGTGCGTACGTGTGTGTGTGTGTGTGTGTGTGTGAAAGTCTAACTGTGAGTGTGTGTGTACGTGTATGTGTGTAAGTGTGTGTGAGTGTGTGTGTATTCTAGCTGTCCAGTCTGTTCCCTTTAGCGGTGTGCAGCCCAGCGAGAGGTGAGAGGGAGTAGGAAGAGAGAGAGGATGCGGAGCTGCATGTGCACAGCCTGATTGGGAAACTGGGTGTTAAGGCTGGAAATCTAGGCCAGTCCTAATGAGTATTTTCTCTCTCTCTCTCTCTCTCTCTCCCTCTCTCTCTCTTTCACTCTCTCTTTTTTTTCTTTCCACGGTAGCCCTGCTGCTGACTTCACTGTGATCTATTTCCACGTCGCCATCGGTGCCTGGAGCGGACTGGGGTCCTTTGTAGCCCAGATTTATGTGAACACCCTATGGATTATTGCCTGGCAATCATCCAGATGCTCAGACCTGCCGTAAAAATTGAAGCCCTGCGCCTCATCCTGAAGTGCTGTGCAGAATGCAATTCCTGTGATGCCACTTCAGTGATGTTACACTGCATAGCCACAGTGCATTCGAAGGGAAACGGTGACACCCAGCATATGCTGTGGGATGACTGCTTGCACAAACTTGCACAACCTCTGAATGTGGCTCAAAGACATAGACACACACACACTTTCTCTCGTATACCCTACACAAACACCTCACACACAGTCACATATACATCCACAGCCACCCACAAACACACACACACACACACAGTCATATATACGTACACAGCCACCCACACAAACAAGTAAGCACACACACACACACACACACACACACACAGAGTCATATATACGTACACAGCCACCCACACAAACAAGCAAACACACACACACACACACACACACACACACACACACACACACACACACACACACACACACACACAGTCATATATACGTACACAGCTACCCACACAAACAGGCAAACACACACACACACAGACACACACACACACCCGACTCCAGCAGCACCACATAAACAATGCTCCAGGGGGGCAGATACTGATTACCAGGCAACCCAATTCAATATGGTCCACATGTAGGTCACCATCCTCAGTGGCAGCCACTGGAGCCTCACTGGGTCACATACACAGCCACCCTGGCTTTCTGACACAACTCCAAAGCAACAACTTACAAACAAATAACAAATAACAACACTTTAGACAAGATGAGAAGTGCACTTAAAGCGATCTGACAGCTCATTTGGCATAGACATGTGTGGGTGTTCTCACTATCAAGGTGTGCCAGTCTGTCACAGCCATACGGTGAAAAAGTTGCATTACCAACCAGGCTAGCTGTTCTGGTTATAAGAGCTTCTCTCTGCTAATGCCTAGTGGCAGCTACATCAAATGGAAAGAGAGCTTGGCCTCATAAGACAGCCATAATTAAGAAAATGAATGTAATTGTTTCGGCACAAAAACATTACAACACAAAAGGATTCCTCTACATCAAACTAGCTGCATTATCCATGTTATGGCAGTAAGAGTGTGTTTTTTTTTGTAGTGCTTGTGTGCAATGCACATGTACTGTATGTGCTGTGTGTGCATGTATGTGTATGAATGTGTCTTTATGTGTGTGTGTGTGTGTGTGTGTGTGTGTGTGTGTGTGTGTGTGTGTGTGTGAGTGAGTTTGTGTGTGTGTGCCTGCTTCCTGGCTTATTTAGTTTTCAGCTGTGGAGTTTTCCTCCTCTTTGTAATCCACCCTCAGACTAATATCCCTCTGAATCCATTTAGCAAATCAAAGCTGAGGTCAATTCTTTGCCAGCTTAACTTCAGCACTTTATCTCCAAATATGACTTACATTTTTATTTTGATTGATCTGATTTAATCTTGCTCAGCTTGAACGGCAATTGCTTGGGTCATGCATTTCATTATCCGTCACGCCCAAGACACTAGCGAAAGGACCTCTGAATGATCCTGTCAATTGAAAATAAATAAATAAATAAAAAAATAGACAGATAGTCATTCATGACGCTTCATTTTCTAGTATTTGCAGTTGCATCAGCAGTTATTCAGAAATCTCTCAAAAGAGTCTAACACTGATGGATGGCTTTGAAGGGGGCTGATTTTTAATCAGGCTGCCCTTAAAAATAACAGCTGAGTTTTCAAGCAGTGTGCCGTTCAAAAGGAACAGCGTGATTGACAGGGACCAGGGCACAAACAGCGGGGGAGCATATATGCTGAGCAAAAGAGGCTTTTCGATCTCATTTGCATCACACTGCACTATCAGATCAGGCACTGGAGCCTAGCTTACTCATGCAAATCTCTAAAACCAAGACATTCCCAATCAGAGTCTATTTAGTTCCCAATGTCTTAAAGTCTTTTTTTAGGGGAAGGGGGGAGTGTGTGTGTGTGTGTGTGTGTGTGTGTGTGTGTGTGTGTGTGTGTGTGTGTGTGTGTGTGTGTGTATGTGTGTGTGTGCGTGTGTATGGGTATGTGTGTGTGTGTGTGTGTGTGTGTGTGTGTGCATGTGTGTGTGTATGTGTGTGTGTGTGTGTGTGTGTGTGTGTGTGTGTGTGTGATGGCATGGCACAGGCTTACAGACTGTGGGAGCTGGTAGGAGAGCTGGCTAGGGAAGACAGAAGTGCAGGCAGAGAGGAGAAAAAGGGGATTCTGTTATATATGCAGTGCGATGCTACTTTTCCCTATCGATAAAAAAAAAAAATACAAGACAGTGATGTGAAAAATGGGGTCAACTGTGTCAGCTGTTGAATAAAAAAAGGGATTTGAATGAAAAAAGCATCAACTTATCTTCCCTTCATCGCCTGTTCCATATAGGAATTCAGAAAATCGATGACAAATGAACAATCTGACATGCTCTGAAACTTTGTCAACAACTATCGTGAATGTTGCCAATAAGCAATTTGGCAAATTACAATAGTTGGCTCGAAAATTCTAGTTGTACTTCAATGGCTTCAAAGTAGCAGCAATTAAGACAATCTACTTCTCTAAGCTGTGAAATGACTGCTTTTTCATTTCCCTCCTGATTTTTAAGTAAGTCTTTGTTTCTTTTCTATACAGACTCTCCCTCCATGTCAGACAAAGCTTCTGTTTAATTTTTATTCCTGTCAAAGTATGGTATCATTGTTCAACTCAAATGTATCCTTTCATCTGAACGCTTGTATGACTATGTTCATGGTTCTCATCTTATGCAACATATCTTTATATTCCATCAAGATAATGCTCTGGCCCCTACAACTACTTTGTTCAAGACCCACTAGTGCTCCTTTCTCTCTCTCACTCTTTCTCTCATTCTATACAGTAGCTTGTATGTTGGTCTGTGTTTCTTTGTATGAAAAGCCTTTTGTGTATGCTATTAGGAGCACCCTCGCTGAAGTTTCCCGTACTGAACAGTACCACTCTGATATGGACAATAATACCTTTATCTAACTGTGTGTAGTCACGACTGACTATGGCAACAAAATTGGTGTGTTTCCAAGAAAAAGTTTAAGTAAGCAAGAGGCTGTGAGTCATGCTGGTGTAACCATAAGGGTTGTTAGGGTACAGTATGACGTATATAGACCCATTTAGCTGTGGTAAAACCATTATAACCCACAGACTCAAGTGGGTTAGGCCTATTACATTTTATAAAATGGTCACATTAACCTTTCATGGTTTCAGTCAACGAGAAATGTAGTCAATTATTCAAAGATAACAATTCCACCACCACATATATATTTCCTCCAGCTGAATAGTTGCCAAGTAATGCATAATGAGTCATGGGATATAGTGAATATTACAATGGCATGGAAGTTGGAACACCATTTCGACCAATGACAATCAAAGACCTAAACCTATCCGTTTCACTTCTGAGAACAAACATGATCACAAGGAATTTCAAAACTGACATGGCTAACCAATTCTCCTTCAGCTGCTAGGTAAGAGGTCCACTAACATAGAGTACGGTAATATGATTGATTAGGGTAGTGATGTCCAATCATTCAGAGGACATCAACTTTTTATCAATCCAGAGTGAGGTAACTGAATGAAGGTAAATCTTGTCCTTCAGAGAGTAAAACTAGTGTAGGACATCTTGAGGAAAACAATAGATGGAATATATGTGGCTTGTCTCAGTCCTCAGTTGAAGAATGTTACGCAGAGATCTATTTCTGAGATCAGTTTATCCATTTACATCCCTGTCATACAATTCACTCCAAGCTACTTCAAATAGTAGAGTAGCAAATAGTGCATTGTTTTTCTAATAATCTTTGTTTTTGCCATCTTTACTCATTGACTCACATTAATGTAAATATCGAAGGATGTGACTACTATCATTGTAAGCTACACCCTGCACCTCACCAATGTCAGAGAGAAAAAAAAAGAAGAAAAGAATAGACCGCACCTGTGTTTTAAAAAACTTATGTGTGGAATGTAATGCACGTAACAGCAATGCCTGAAGTTAAAACTACAAATGTATTTGCTTTCAGTAAGCGTCCATTGTTGCTGCATAGCAAGAGTGAATACTTCAGGAATCACTGTGGCAATGGCACTAGTCCTTCCCAACAGTCAAACAAGACCAAAACTATCTGATTCCTAAGCTCTTCTTCCAAGAAGATATTTGTACTTCTCTGTGAATGGAGTTCAGCCTTGATCTGAATCTATAAATACAGAAGCAAATGCCCGTGTATAGCTGTGGGCTCCGTCTCTGCCAAGCAGTGAGAGTTTTCCTGGGAGCTAAGCTGGGCAGAGCAGGTGTCGTGACCTCATTACAGTGCGTCAGCTCCCAGTGTTTCATGCAGTTGTTTTGGCCCACGTGATTCGCCAAGGCCGGTCCATCTTATGCAACCCTATTTTTGCTACACTGCCCGTGTGCTCGCGGCCGTGTGCTTGCTGCCACATGAACCCTAGCCAGCCAAAGCCACAATGCATTGCCAGACAAGTACTCTGACAGGGGCTTCCTCCACACGTAAACAAGGCCTGCATGATGTCCCTGGCCATCAACCCCAATCACGCTTATCTGGAAATCCAGTTCCCTGCAGGCTAATGTGTTTTTTGATGATGGACTGAGCTGAGCCCCCTTATATCGTCTAAGCATGGAACAACTGACCCTTAAACTGCAAGCCTGCTCGCCCCTCCAGAAATAGGTTCTATTCATTTTGCTGCCCCTATGCTACAGCTAGAATGGTGTGAAAAGAAGCTGTTCCCATTTTCTATTGGCTTTTATTATTGTGCTAAATGCACACTTATAGCCTGTGAACCTTCAAGCAGCTCTTAAATGAATGAATGAATGAATAAATAAAAAATTAATTAATTAATAAGGATAATAATAATAAAATTATTTGATCAAGGATAAAAACCCAAGAGTGAGAAACAGACTGGAAGTACTCCACTTTGATCAGCACATGCTTGATTTGTCCCTCAGAGGCTGGCTGCCCTTGACCAAGTGAGAATGTTTGTGATGAGAGTTTTGAGGTGGTTTTTGAGGCTTTAATTAGGCAGCGTCCATGCTGCTTGCCTGGCAGCGGGGAAGGTGAGATGGATGCCTTGCCTGTGACGATGCTGTAAGTGACTGATTCTGATTACTCCATCCGTCTTGTCCCTAGTCATTCCCCTACCCCCGCAAAAAAAAAAAAAAAAACATTCCCAATCCCTGCCTATATCTGTCGTCAGACCAACGTGAGGTGTAAACATGGACAGCTCCTATTCACGGACAGCTTTCTCCCCGAGTGGTGGGTGTGGGCGCCTCACAATAACCATCAATTAAAGAGCCGCGGGGGCCTTCCTAGGGAAGGGAAGGCTGCATAAAAGACACTGGAGGATGCTGGGATACGGCAACACAAACACCACACATCTGAAGAGAGCGGAAGAGTGGAGTGATGGAAAGAGAGAGAGGCAGGGAGGAAGGCAAAGGAGGGAGTCATTTTTAGTACACGAGTAAAATCTCTGGGTTTTTGATGCAATGTGGTGACAGTTGCTGATAAGTAACATTACAGGTATAATTTAACTACAGGTCCAGGAAAATGACTGCTGTATCTTGCGGTACAGATATGCAGCAATGTACCTTGCTAAGGGATGTCAACTGATGGGTGTATCATATCTAGGTTGATATCTTACTTGTAAATGTTAGGTTTCTTTGGCTATATATGATAATAAATGGTTTGTCACAACCTCAAAGTTCACTGATACAGTACAGTAACTCAGAAGCAAGGCCATACAACCACAAGAATTTCTTTAGATTTTTCTCTGAGGTTCAATCTGGTGATATCAATTCTGCCTGGGTAGCTAGATTTGTCAATCATTGCTTTCCTCGCCCAAGGGGATGTTTACATGGCTTGAAGCAATGGAGGAAAGGATGTATTTTAGAGCACATCCAACCAGGCCAAGCAAAGAAGGTTGTGTTTGGTGTCAGTGTTGAAGTACTCATGGCTTCTAACACTAGTCAATCCATTAGTAAAGCTCTTGGGGAGGGAGGGCTGAGGCAAAATTTATTCTGCCGATTTCCTCTCTTTGATCCGGAGCTGTTTGCGGCTTTTGTTCTGTTTCAGCTATGATCTGTGTGCAATTGTCACACTCCCCCAAAACCTTTCAAATAAAGTCTTCCGGAAAGCTGCAGAAAGCCAGGCTGTAAAGTAAACGACAACAACAGAAACAAAAAAAAGAAAGAAAAAAAGATCAGAGGAGTTCCAAATCCAGTTTGACAAAACACTTACATGTACATTCATGTTGCTTAATCAGTCTTAGGCTGGGAGAAGCCAAATGTTACAGAAATATACATAAAAACTCCTGTTTTGCAGTCATTCTCTTCATCCAATTGCTGATCACCAGTTTTGTCCAATCATAACCCTTCTCTACATCCAGACAACACTTGTTATTCTGTCTCTGTATTTGCATGTTGGAGAGCACAGATTTAACCCGAGACTGAGGTTAGATTAGTGATAATCTGAGTTCCGGATGACAGCCATATAAGGAAACCCTTCCCTCCCTCTCTCTCTCTCTCTCTCTCTACCCCAGTCCTGATGGAACCCACTAATCCCCCCAAAAAATGGCTTGTCTAAAAAAAGAAGAGGGAAAAAAATTGTGCTACAAATCGCAAAGTGCTACAAATCGCATCACTCTAATCAATAATTTAGGGCTTCTACTCCTGCTTCAAACTTATCAGCCTTCCCTTTACAGTGGCTCACTGGATGTTTATACTATCAAAGGTCTGTGAACAGGTGAGAAGACAGGGAGAGAGAAAGAGAGAGACATAAATAAGATGGCTGCATGGTGAGGAATTATCTGAAAAGCATTTTAGAGGACCATGAACACTACCTTGTAAATATCACTGTCATTCCAAGTGTGCAATTTGGATTCTCTTATCTTCTTACATAAAAACCATAATCACAGCATAATCACTCACAAAATCATACAATTACATAAGATGCTTCAAATGCTGTCTATTTCAAGTACTCAGTTCAGGGCAAAGGGATATTATATGGTTTGCATGGACTCCCCAAAACCACACCATTTGACTGAAGGCTGGCTGCTCCTATTAGAAACCAATCTCTCAAGGCATTGCTTTTAACAAAAGCTTTTTGTCATCAAAATTTATAGATTTTTTTTTTTTGTGTGTTTTGTTGTTGATGAATTACTTATTTTAATTATTGAGCTGTGTCATACAATCCTCTTTGGGGTATTCAGTCACAGCTGATAGGATAATCATTGGGCTTCATAATCCATTTAACCCTATTGGTGCGCGAGGTGAAATCCCATGAAAAACACAGCAGAAACGCAGCTTGTCTAGGATGTTTACGAAAGCTCCCTAAAAGCCTGGCCTGCTGTGATTAGTCCCCATTTTGATGCACTACCCCCACGGGATGCAAACATAAAGTCTGAATCATACAGCAGACCAGAAAACATGTGGGCCAGTAATGTACACAAAGTTGAAATCATGCGAAAAGCCGCACAGTTATGTTTTCGTGCTTAATGATGTGTTCGGCAAATTTGTTCGACAGTTACTAAGGAGGTTCGTCTGTTACTAAGGAAGGATGCTGAGGAGTTGAGCTGAGTGCGATTTCCTGAATGAATCTGTATTAAGAGTTGTGTGGTGAGTTGGTTCAGACAGTCATAGTCATTAGTCATTAGATCTAGTGTTGTTTTAGATTATCGCTTATCGCTATCGCTTTTTCTGTGGTCATTCAGCTGGTTTCATGCAGTGGGAGAAAATCCTGCTTATTGACAAACACAGCCAAGCAAGCGCTGACAGCATGCACAACCCCAGGCATAAAGCACAGATGTGAGGAGGCCAGGGCCCGTGGGAGCTACTGTAGCATCAAACACTAACACACCTCTTGAGGTGTCAGGGAAATTAGCTTTTCTCAAAAGATTGGACATGGCAGCTGCCATGACATGTTTGGGGGTAATGACATGTCTATCTGAGGATGGAACATAATGTTTCAGGTCTTCAGGCTACATGTTTTAGATACTCAGGGTACACAGGAACCAAGAGAATGATGCACTTACACAAAGGTATGTTATACATGTACTGTAGAAAGATGAGAGAGGCCTGGACTCTACCTATGATATATTTTTATACAAGTCCATTGATATGATATCTGAGGCTTAATTGAACTATTTGCTATCATATGAGGTACTCAAGGATGAGGGACAATAACAGCTTTTACTGTTCCCAAGACGAGGCCCTGTTCAGTGATTATTTTGACCACACTCACAACCCTCTTAAGCACATTAAGTAGCCACCTAATCCATGAGTCTATGAACAAACAAGAGGCTCTACAATACAAGAGAGGAAGGCCAAGGCATCAGGTGCTCTTTTAAGAGAGCAACTGAGACACCCCATACCTCATAGAATATCTTGGCCCATATCCCCAATACACATCTGCCAGATATCAATGAAGGCAAATTATTTGTACAAACATACATTAAATATGTATGCATATATGCTGGTACTGCATCCTCTTAGAGTCAAAAAAGAGATGCTGAAGTAATTGCCAGACAAAACAATATTATCCCACCTTTGTGTCATTTGGTCTAAATCAGCAACTTTTTCATTCATTTTGTTTGATGCTGCTGTGTTAAAAGCAATATCTACTAAAGACGCAAAAGAAAACCAGCATCTATTCTTAAAGACATTACTAAGAACCACCAAACTCTGCAGCTTCACAGTCAGGCACTGCAGAGTGGTAGATGCAGACAGGCATTTATTTCCCCACTTCCCAAATTAGCTCTGAACAGCAAATTCACATCCGACTCCTGTGTGCTGAGGGGGGGAAAACAGATCAATAGCGTTGGGAAATGCATGTATCTTAGGAGAACGGCAACAAAGTGTCAAAACATTTTTGGTCTTAAAGTGCAGTACAGACGAAAGTCTCTGTTCCCTCATCTCACTATTTCTTGTAGGTGTTTGAAGTTGGGATGCCGCGTTTATAGAGCGCTTACTGACGACAGACAGGACAGCATTCACTCAGCAATGAACAATGACACGGACATACAGTGCTTTTTAGATTCCCTATCACAGTCAAAGTCAAACAGAGACTACAGAGAGGATTCAGAAGAAGCTCTCTTCTTAGTGAAGAGCATGCCGACAAGAGAATCATTCCACTTCCACTCATATAAACAGGGCCCACAGTCTCTCACATGTAGCAGCAAGAGCTGAGCAGTGAGAGAGAGAGAGAGAGAGAGAGAGAGAGAGAGAGAGAGAGAGAGAGAGAGAGAACTAAGGCTCATTGTGAGGTACAGTAGCCTTTGTTCTGCTTGCGTCTGAAACCAAACCCCTGGGAGTGCAGTCCATTCTCTCCATCATTACAAGAAGAGTCAAGCAGTGACAGCCAGTACAAGACTAGATACATGGCACAAGTCATGGAGTCATTTAAAACTCCCCCATCATTTGTTCCAATCCCTGAAGGCTCCATGCCACACAGGGAGCAGAGCCTGCCTGTACCCAGAGGGTTACAGCTGTCCAGGTCCTGACTCCCAGCAGAGAGGGGAACAGAGAGAGAGTTTCAACCACTTTGAGCTTTCATCCATTCAATGACTTGAGGAACAGTGTCACCATAGACATGTATGGATGGCGATTTTATTATTATTATTATTATTATTATTATTTTCCACTTCTCCTGCCCAATCCACACGCAACAGCATCATAGCCAAAAAAATGAAATTGATTTGAAAATCCTCTGCTCTGGCTCTCCCGAGCCGGCCTCGGAGGGGATTATCTGGCGGTAGGGACACTAATGCAGCGCGTCCCCCGCACTCCCATAGGCTTTGAATCAGGTCACTAGCCACTATTCCAGATTTGGAAGATGGACGTCGTCGCTGCAAATTTTAACAGGCTCCAAGAAATGCTAAAAGCGAAGACACGGGCAAGGGTGTGGCTAGAGTTGATGGAGCCATAGGCATAGGAGAAAGACAGGAACTGACATTGCTGGCTGGCTGGCTGATGAGTCATTGAAAGATAGGAACACACCAGGGACTCCCCTCTCTAGAAGACAGCGCAACAAGAGTCATCAGTTTTGTGGGACTTGGCCAAAGTTTTGTCTTATTTTCAGCTCCCCTTCCATCCCCTTTCCCATCAGTCCCCAGCCCCCTTTCTCTTCTTCTCCACTTCCGGATGATCACTCTTACAATCCTAATGGGACAGTGGGAGATTCATCCTCCTATATTTATCTTTCAAGCCTGACTCCTCTGGTAGTAGGCTACTGGGCCTGAGTGTTAGGGTGTTAAGAGTGCGCAGGCCCCTCCCCGGCGTGATGCTCCTATCTGGGGCTGCCACTTTGGGAAAAGGTTAACCTCCTTGGCTGGACTTTAGAGCCATCACCTCATGTGCACTCATACATAGCCACACTTAAAGCTGCCTTAGCCTCTCCACCAGCAGTCTGCCGCTGTTCAAGGAAATATTCTTACAAACTGAGAAGCTTTACGACGGAGTTAATGAAAAGCTCTACTTAGGGGCCTTAATGCAGGCTATTTCATTTATTTTGTTTACGGGTTGTTCTTACATCACAATCCCAGCAGTGGTACATAGGATAATTTGTGTATTTGTGTGGCACTACTCGGCGTGCATGGCCGGAGTTCTAAACCTCACTTCGCCATTATTTCTGTAGAACCGGTCACCTCGTCGGCCGTTATCCCTTACGTATATTTGCAGTATGGCTTTATGTCTTGGTACCCCTATAGTTTAATGAAAGAGTGTTTCATTTAATTCCTTTTTAGTGATGAATTCCAAATCAATATTGTGTAGTGTATAGCTTATGTATAGCTTAAATCTCTACGGTGAAGCAAGCTTTCAATTAATTAATTTATGTACAGTATTTATTTCTTTTTACAAAGATATCTTAAAATGGTACGTACTGTACATATTTGGACTTCCACCCCAGTTTTGGTCCCTTCCTTACAGGTTCTGGATCTGGTTCAGTAATTCCGAGTATTTAAATGGAGAACAATAGTCATCCCACAGTTTGATATTATTGTGAGTACCAAAATGGACTTGGATGAGAGAAATAGCTAAATGCTGCCTGAGGTGATTAGAATGAAAATTATAGACGAGGATGTTAGAGGTAAAGGCTGCCAGAACATCTCCAAGCAGCTTGATGTCCTAGTCATTACATCTGGACATATTATTAGCAAGTCTGAGGTGCACAGGACTGTTGCCAGACTCACTGGATGTGAGATGTGAGAGAAAGAAATCAGCCCAGAGTTCTCTTGTGCTTTCTAGATGTTATACAAAACAGTGCAAATTATTCAACTGATTTATGTCACAATAAAGATGAGAAAATATTAAAACCTCTTTGCATTGCATGTTTTATGCAGGTAGTTCCACGTGTTTTAGATAGGCCAACAGCACACTGCAAATCCGAATTACTGCCCTAGGAATTGAATGTCCTTCAATCCTTACAATTTTGCAGAGGTATCCAGGTTAATTTCAAATTTGAGTGTGTTAAGAGCTAAATTTGCAGACCCTTTCAATATTGACACAGGTCCGAAATATTTGAAATGTCTTCATTTTTTGAGTGGTTTAGACATAGGCATGCAAATGTTTCAAAGAGCATTCCACTCAGGAAAAGGTTCTGACAGTTCATTAATATTTCCAGGATACCATCGGATCGTCTGAGCTGCAATGCTGGGAATGTGGACTTCATTTCAGACCTGAGGGTACAAATCAAATATTCTCCCCTTTAGTGATGAAATTTACCATAAAATTGGATTCAGAGGCACTCAAGAGTTCATACAGCCTCAGGTTTCCTTCTAATTCCCCTGACGGCAGCAATGGCCACGATTCCAAGCCACCCTTTCACTCGCAAGCACGTCACCTCACCGATCACCTGGACTCGCTGTTCAAGGTGTGCCACTTAAACAGAACTCATTCAAGCATGGCTGACAAGCTCTTAGCTGATTATAACGAGACACTAGCCAAGATGTCAATGGAGGCGACGATGAGGAAAAATGACAGAGAGAAAACGGTCTGCCGTTTTTACATGAAAGTCAGGTGAGATTAACTGCAAAATCCCCTCTCTGATTGGAAGAATCACACTGGTGACCCCTTGAAATAGCACCAATGTCTCCGGCTTAATGCCAAATGATACGTGAGCTGCAGTGAGCAAAAGGCTGTCATCTGAAGAACGGATTCCCCATAAACCCGCTAATGTGCACTAAAAGGCTATAATGACGAACTGCATGGCCTTTGTGAATAGGTTTATCCAAATAATGAAGAAACCAATGCCAATGAGAGAGAGACATCAGGAGAAATTGGGAGGTGGACGGGTGGTTTAGCTAAGTAGTACAAATGCAATTCTATGTATAGTTGACTTCCTTAAACTTAACCACATGTCTGCTTGTTAGCGTGCCGTCATTCGTGGTCAGGAAAAAAATATTTATTTGTATGCTGCTGTAAATCCTGCAATCAGGGTTCTCTAAAAACCCAGACACTATTATTTTAGAGCCAGACAAATCTGGCTCCCTGTTAAGCACAACATCATTTCCAAATCCTTAGCTGTAGTCACCCCTACACACAACCATGGTGAATGCCTCATACTATATGACGCCATGCCAGAGGTTGGGTGGGTGGTATTAGAAATTTCTGAAGGGGGCGGCGTGACAGTGACTAATGAGAGTGAAACAAAATCACACCCTCTACATCCCCCCACACTACTCTCTCATCTAAAATAAAAATAAATAAATAACATCATACGGAGGCTATAGAGTAGGCTATGTTGTCGCTGTTACAAAACATATCTACAAAGCTGAAGTGTGACCAGGGGGCAAACAGATAGTTCAATCAGTCTGGCTTTGTCATTAAAGCCTTAACAAATGAATGTCAAGTTTTCTATAGAGCTTCAACATCTCAGTTTTTGCCCTGTAGGCCTCCAAGTATATTGACAGGGTGAAGGGAGGCAATTATAAAAGTATAACAGCAAAGCAACAATGAAAAAATGAAGACAAACAAAGACTGCTGCTGTGCCATTGTGCGACACCGACCGTTTGATGCCGCGTTGAATGTGGGCAAAGGACCGGAGGCAGGAGAGGAATGAGTGATTACACAAGTATTAAACTATGTCTAATGGAGCTCAAAATGTGACTGCGTCAGCCACTTAATTCTGTCTACCACATTCCTCCAATCAATTATAATAGGCCCACATTAGGTCATATTTCTGCAGACCGAGACAGCTCGGGATTGCTCCGGAAT
Organism: Sardinella longiceps; assembly: GCA_027497455.2. Lineage (NCBI taxonomy): Eukaryota > Metazoa > Chordata > Actinopteri > Clupeiformes > Clupeidae > Sardinella > Sardinella longiceps. The sequence goes on along the minus strand of JAODXP020000021.1, from coordinate 17,071,771 downwards.
CATCCAGTAATTATAACCATAACACATTCTAGAGTGGCGAATAGAGCAACTCTGGCTATCAACTCTATAGGGATGGTACTGAATGTCTTGTTCTCTCTTATTTTTATGCCAGACTAACCTCATAAATTGTCAGATATAGAATTGTAAAAAGTGGGGATATTCACAATATTCTGTTGCTGAGAGACAGGATTATTCTCTGGTACTTATTATTGGATACTGCCCCATTGTATTGACTAAGAATGGTCAGTCCTTGGGCAAACTATTCATACTGTCCTCTATGAAGCATGAGTGTTCTTGGGGCTGTGGCAGTTTGTTCAGATTTATGGAAAAAAAAAAAAAACACTTCTCTTAACCAGCTTACATACAGCCAATCATGTGTTTCAAAAACAAAGAATTGTGGTATATGGTCATATTTAGAAACACTGAACCCATGAACTAGGCAGTGCCAAGTGCAGCCTTCAGCATCTCAGGGATGCAATCACCATCTGTAACATAGCTTTCACGCTATAGTACAGTCGTAATGCTATTAACACTGAATATACTCTATAGAACAGCCCTATATAACACTCTATAGAGCAGCAGCAATACTGTTTTTTTTTTTTCTTTTCTTTTCCTGGAATCGTTTATAGTTTACAACGCCTTTATGTGTCTTACTTGATGGATTTGGAATCCAACCACAAACTGTACGATGACATGCCTGTCACAGCCAAAGACATTTGAATGAAGGCCCAGCCACAAAGATGCCTTGAAGCTTTCCAAACTGCATGAAGGGAGAAGAAATAAAGAGGGAGCTAAAGACAGAAACTCCCTCTTTTGGCTGATCAAAATACTACCCCTGCAGGCCTTCCTAGACACTCACCGAGATGCAAAGATGCTTAGCCTACTTGCATGTGCTGATGTGAGAATGTGTTCCTCAAAGGCTCCACCACTGTGACTAGGACACAATGACGCCAGCTTGGGGAATAACTGTGCACCCGTGATCAGACTGCACACACTATGTATTTATTTTCACTTGTGAAAAATTAGGCCTTTAGTGTGCTGCTGAATCATCCATAATTTTGTCTGGACATAGTTCTGCTCTTCCAAAGCAATGCTGGTAACACTTGGATTATTGTTTTCTTTAGCTGTTAATATTGATCTAGACAGGCATGCTACAATGATGTGACCAGATCCATCACTATTGTATGTAATACTGCGTGTGGTTCAGGCTAGAAGATTACTTCAACTGTCTATTGGCGTACATAGGACTATAACTGGGATGCCAAAGGCTCGCCTAACAACTCTGTATCAGAAACCCGTTAGAGCGAGGCAGGCACACGTGCAGGCTATTCATAAGATACTTTATAACCAATGCCACGTGACCTAGGACGTCTGTCTAGTCTGTCCAAAATCTGTTCATTAGTTTGACGATCGCCGGTTTGGGAACAACGGCGTAACAACCCCTTCCAAAACTGTGATCGGCAACCAATTTCTTCATGCACAACTACGTCGCATTTGAAAGTACCAACGCCAACTGCCTCCTTCCACAGAAAGAGGCATGAGTACCTATTATTGTCTTTACGTATCACGGCATTTGTTTACGGAAACAATAAAGTCCAGTGGTCCGACTAGTCTACTTCATTCACGTTTTAACGTAAAGCCGTTGCATTCACCAATTTTAAGCACATTGCTGTAGTTAACCAAACATTTAAATACGCGTCGTCACAGCTAAATTCTGTGTAATTCGTCAGACGTTTTCGATAGGCTAAGTTAGTGAAATAAATAACGTAGGCTTTATTTTTAAGATGAATATACCCTCACAGGTTTTAAAAAAACATTTCAAAGTCGTTGCGCGCCAGATGTCAACCAGACAATTATAACAAATACACCAGTGCTTTCAATTATTCAAAGTCTCTTTCAGTTCACATTCAGTCACAACTGTCATGCTGAATTGAAGTTGGTGCGCATCCTACCTTATTACAGCTGTATCACCCTGACGCACGGTAACGTTGTCGGTCGGGCGTTGCATATCCACACTCCGGACGGGGAATCCTGTGGGAATAAGACAAAGTAGCCTGAAAAAGGACGCCTGCAACTGCCTCCAACACGACCTCCTTCCGACGGACATTTCAAAAGAGACACGTTAGGTCCAACGAGGAAAAGTATTTGCACTTTGCAAAGAGATTGTTCCAGTTCAGTTCCAAGCCCGAGATGCGCTCCGCAACAACAAAAGAGCCCCGTCTGACTTATACAGAAGAAGACAAACACGCGTTGAAGTAACGGAAGAAAAATGGTCTGAAAGCAAGCATGGAGACTACTCCATACACCCTTGTGCACAGAGACGTGTCCCGCTGCTCCTGAGTAAGAAAAGCGACTAGCTGCTTTCCCATCAAGTGGATATTCAGTCCTCTGCCGTAACAATCTCACACTTAGGCTCACTCGCTCTCTTTTGCTCTATCTCTACCCAACTCTCCACCCCCGCTCCAAACATCGCACTGCTGCCCCCCTCACGAGAGCCCAATGCTCCCTCATTGGTTGTCACGACAACAGGACCATCTGATGTCCCCTCTCTTCCCGCCACAACCGCAGTTAGATGTCCTGAAATGGGGATGCAACTCAGGGGTCTTTAGTGGGTAAAATGAAAATTCTTGTACCTTAAATATTTCAAACTTAAGTTGCAACATAGAACCAATCTTTAAACAGGTCTTAATGTAAGATATACATCAAATTTCAATCATTATTAATAATTCAATTCAATTTCATTTTAAGCAATGTTACTGTGCAATAAAAACTACCTAGGTCTACCTATTTGAGAAATGTCATTCAAGCATGGTGCCTTAGCCTTGAAAATGCACTCTTGACTGACATTCAATATTGGCTGGGAGTACTCTATACATACACTTTAATGCTGTTAAATAACCAAACAAATACTTTAAAAATGTCTGCATAAACCGTACAGCTGTGCTAATGGGGATTAGATTAATATATATTGTGTGCTGTGGAAATCCAGCAACTAGCTTGTAGCCTACAGTAGGTTACTCATAAGTGTTCTGTGATCCATAATCCAAGTAATCCAGTGATATGAAACATGCATGCAATAACATGCACAATTTAAAGAGTAGCCTATTCCAGTGGAGTTTAATCTAAATAAAAGTGTGTGTGTGTGTGTGTGTGTGTGTGTGTGTGTGTGTGAGAGAGAGAGAGAGAGAGAGAGAGAGAGAGAGAGAGAGAGAGAGAGAATGGGTGTGTGTGGAGGTGTGGGAGCTATTACAGGTAGGGTAAGCGATGATGAACGACATTGCATTTGTTTCTTATATAGGGAAGTCCACCAGTGAACCAAAAGCCCAACGATATGACCTTACTGTAGAAAAATGTGGCAATGTGAGAGAATAATACTGTGCATTAGGAAAGCTTAGCGATAAGCATGTGCATAATCAGCATGTTATATTTTAATGGTAGAGCACTGGATTTCTGCGACGCGCCCTTGTCTTCACTCAACCTCTCAGAAGCCATATATTTCATAGTCAATTATTTGTCTCATAAAACCGTTTAGCCTCCCAGTGTTTAAAGCCATACAGAGCAAGTGTTTCCCCCTTAATATCAGTAATTCCTCCACTGGGAAGTGTAACGGCACCACTTAGCCGGAAATACAATGTATTAATCAATCATGTTTTCAGGGCCATTGACATTGAATGGAAAAGCAAACACTCTCGCAGGCTTTGGGGTGCCAAATGTATAATAGGCTCAATTCAACCTCCATAACAAATAAGAGGGAGGATAACAGCCACTAAGACCTGTGAGTGTGAAATGCCTGCTGCTTTTCCAACCCAGAGCTTGATGTGAGTGGAGGGGAGCTGCTGTGTTCACACCACTGCAGAATACGCTGCATGGCACATCCTTGACATGCCTGAAGGGGGGACCGTGCATAGGCGTTTGGTTGAGGTGCGCACATCCACAGAAACAATAATCCAGGTGCCGGACAAAGGTGATAGACAATGAGATTGATCGGTCCGCACACTGGGTATATGATCCAAAAATACACTTTATTTTAACACAAATACGGCAACGTTTCGATCCACCACTGGGATCTTCTTCAGGGACTGTGCATAGGCCCATGCTGACAGACGGCTAGAGGGACCAGCCATACTGTACAGTATGTATGCATAGGCCCATAGTGCTAAACTGTCAAGTTGTATGATTATCAGTATCTCTGGTAATATCTGGAATGGTTTCTTAATGTAAGATCACACACACAGACACACACACACACACACACACACACACACACGTGCACTAAATAATTACTGAGCCACAATCAACCAAGTCTTCCTTCACTTCATATATTTTGTGTTGTAAGAAATGAACTTTAGATAATACATCTGTCAACTAAATTCACCTTTAGGGATGAATTTAATTAATATCCTACACTGTGGGATGCCGGAAGTTCGATTTGGAACTCCAGGTCCCTTGTGTGTTAAAATGTCCTCCAGTGCTAGTGGTGAGCTATCAGCTTTAGGCATGTGGTTGCAAACTCTTGCATGGCTCTCAAAGACTGTAAATGAGGTGCCGAGCACACACACACACACACACACACACACACACACACACACACACAGAGAGAGAGAGAGAGAGAGAGAGACGGAGAGAGAAAGAGAGAGAGAACAGCCACACTGAGGATGTGAGTCATCTGTCACTGATATCTCAGGAATGAACCACCATATATTATTTCAGTAGGCAGGTCAGTTCACATCTCAATTTCAAATCCGATCAACCCATTTGAATTTGTTCCAGAACTTATTCAGTCCTGGTGTTTTGGCCGGATTTTCATCAGGTATGGTCAATGAAACATGAACAGCAAGTTTGAAAGGTGGAATGCACATCGCCCTCAGTTAGAGACTGCAGGGGGGATCCAATCTTTCACTTTCAGCCATAAAATGTCATTATGCTTCAATGCCATTTGGCCAACAAAAATTGCTCCACTAGTTTCCCGCTTTTATCTCAACATCTGTCACTTCACCTATAGACACAGAACGTTCCAGATTTGTGCTATAGTGTGGACTTAGATGTAAATGCAGCTTTGTCATTCTATTTGTTTGTGAAACTAAGACAGCTCTAGTCTTAAATCAAATTATGGTAAACCAATACTTATCTTTAGTTGGATTTGTAATATAACACTTTTTAAATGATAGCTTTTAATTTTTCAGCATACAAATCAAAACTTAAGTATATCATCTTATTCAACATGAGGTAACCACAAATAGGAAATTGTTTTAAAATTGTTTAGATTTTTAATAAACTGAAAAACAGCTGACTGGCAATATACCAGGTGATATCAATGAATAAGCTTATGATTTGTTTTGACTTGGTTTATTTTTGCTTCATTTTAATAACCTGCAGTATAATAATACATGGAATATACAGTTTAAAAATATAATTAAAATATTTATAAACATTATATCTCATATTGGAAAAGAGCTCTTCATTTGCCTACTTTAAACTATTATGGCACAGGAGGAAAACTGATCCTTAAAACTGATCCTGCTGTCTGCTGTTGGGTTCTCTCAGATAAAAAAGGTCCAGGCCAAACTACTCCTACTATACGCCAAACATAAACACAACGTTGGTTAGATTCTTCTTGACTTGGACCCCTTCCATAAAGCCATAACTCTGTGATACAACACATTACAAATACTAAACATAAAGCTAGATCAATTACCTGAATTTGACAAAAAGTCAGGTCATAGACACAAATCCATACAAAGCATATAGCAACAAGATAATCATAAAGGGTGATCAAGGACAAAAGGGTGCAGTGTAATCGCCTTGACCAATTGATTTATACTGACATTTTTTTTCACAGCCACAAACTGAGCAATCCAAAGGGAGCTAATACGGCATACCAATACCACATTCTACAAATGGAAAACTAAATTTAATGCCAAACTAAAACTGAAAAGTGGCCCCAGTGTGTATTTCGTTGTTAACTTCAAGATACTTGAAAGACCGATCACCACATGCAAATATTTGGAACCTGTTTTTATGTCTGTGTTTTTAAAATGGAAAGACAGTTTGTAAGGAATTTCGGTGTTTTCTTGACAAGTGGTGACTAGTTTAGGATGTTTCACTTTCTGCCAAAAATAGTGACAATGAGCCCCCACCCCTCCAGCAAACTGCCTGGTGGGTGGAAGCTTAATAATCATGGTGATAATGTATCACTGGGGGCATAGGCTCCTGAGTTTGGCAATTATGCCTTTCTATTCTGATCCAATGCCTGTGAAACCTCTAACTGAGTGTGAATTGGTTTTGCTTAGGTTTTCCACTCCTTTTTTCACTCCTTGCTGCTGACTGGAGGTTTGGACAGCTTTGCTGATGAGGTGATGGCATGTTGATTTCCTTTATAACCATGAGAGAAAGAGAGAGAGAGAGAGAGAGAGAGAGAGAGAGAGAGAGAGAGAGAGAGAGAGAGAGAGAAACAACTTCTCTCCTTGCATAAAACACAGCTTTGTTTGTTTGTCCTTCAGAATATGAGTGCTTTTACAAAATAGTACGGTCTTGGTCATTTGGTCATCTAATCCATATGGAGTATTTGGTTAGGTGAAATGTTTTTCAGATATCTGGAATTCCACACATTACACTTAATTTAATGGTTGAGGCTGACCAGTAATTGGTTGCTAGACAACTGGAATGCACAAACTGCCATAAGCATCTTGTTGTGTTCCAGTGTTTGTCAGCCACAGTTAAACAGTGACAGCTAATGTTTTTTTGACTGCTTGACTAAACTTCTGATTGAACTCACAGAAGTTACTGATCCAAAATAATTTCAGTACACATTATTCAAGAACATGCAGTGCCCTAGACAATACAGTGTCAATAAATGTTATAGAATTGTTTTTAGAAGCAAAGATGAACAGCATTGCATCAAACTGTGCATACATGGTAACAAAACAAAAGAGGTCACACATTAAAGGTAGTACAAAAGGATTAATGAAAGGAGGATATTCACACATGCCCAGGAGTCTTCAGCGCCATGAGAAAAACACACACAGAAAGTGTGAATGCTTATCTGGACTCCCAGAAGGGGCAGTAGAACAGGCAATTAGGGTTTAGAAATACACAGTACAGTGGACATGGCTTCAGGGATGTCCCCCAGCCATTTCCAATGGGTAGCGCAGGAGCAACTCTCCAATGTTCTCATTTATTTTCCCCTGTTTAATGATGATTTAATGATATTTTAGCAAGGCAGAGTTGATGCACTAGTGAAAAATTTACCTGACTGTAAGATTTATTTGAATGCCAGCATTTCCTGTCAACACTGTATAGAAGCAATTAATGTTGGGAGAGGAAGTTGATATTGCATATGGCATCACATATGGAGGATTTATATAAGATGAAATTTAAAGCAAATGTCTTTCACACACTCTGGTCGGCTGTGCCATTAAATACAGTTATTTCCAGCCAGCAAATTTATCATATCAGCCGGAAATTCTGGCAGTGTAATCAAATATGCTTGTCAACCTCACGCAAAAGCACTTTAAATGAAATGCCTGATTCAGGATAAATCAGAGACCAGACCTTCCCTTCTTTTTTTTTTTTTTTTTTTTTTTTTTAGCTCAGCAGCGATGGAGGTGTAAGCTGATGTCAAAGAAGTGGCAGTCATTTGTCAGCTTAGTGTCAATCCATACAGGTTTCATACCTTTGCAGAAGGGAAAACCCAAATGTGCCACTGCTGGGGAGAAATGAACACAGTATATAGATGCCTTTGTTTCTTTTTCTCCAGTGGAGGAAGACTTGGTTGATTGTGGCTCAGTAATTATTTAGTGCACGTGTGTGTGTGTGTGTGTGTGTGTGTGTGTGTGTGTGTGTGTGTGTGTGTGTGTGTGTGTGTGTGTGTGTGTGTGTGTGTGTGTGTGTGTGTGTGTGTCTGTGTGTGTGTGTGTGTGTGTGTGTGTGTGTGTGTGTGTGTGTGTGTGTGTGTGTGTGTGTGTGTGTGAATGTGTGTGTGTGTGTGTGTGTGTGTGTGTGTGTGTGTGTGTGTGTGTGTTGTGTATGCACCTTATCTCATACCCTATACCTCTTAGACCACCTGCATCCCTTTGAGAAATAACCTTGATGTGCAACACATCATCTGCCTCTAACTCATGGGAATTGCATTGTTGGCCTCAGGTCCTCAGCTCACCATTCTCAGCTCAATGAATGCAGGCACACAGACAGGTGTGTGTGTGTGTGTGTGTGTGTGTGTGTGTGTGCGCGCGCGTGTGTGTGTGTGTGTGTGCGCGCGCGCTGCACAAATGTTTGTGAACATGTCAACTACAGATGCAGTCAGGACTCTCTCTCTCTCTCTCTCTCTCTCTCTCTCTCACACACACACACAAGCACATAAACTCATGCACATAGACATATACAAACACAAACGCACAACCTTGGAAAGATGTTCACACAAACATCTACATGTATGGCACAGCTTGCAATAAGCACTGTGAGATCACTGAAGAATTACTGATTTATTCTGTTGTGTTTATCGGTAAGGGATGAATGATTCAGTCTTCACTATGAATACTAATGCATAATCTATCCTCAGACAACAATTAAGGCCAAGTCATGCATATAGATCAGGTTAATGCTCATAGCGACTTCTTCATCTTTCTTATATTCTGTTATCACAAAATGTTACGTACCAAAAATATATGACATGTAATTGCACTTTAAAGGCAAGGTCTCTGATACAGTTTTTACTAGCAGATGTCTCACTTGTAGTGTACGTCACAGCCGTGAAGAATACCATGCTGTTAAGACACCTCTCATTTGCTCTCAGTATGTGCTTCTTATTTGGTGGGTGAGAATGTGTTTTCACTTGTTTCAATTTTTGGGTGCCCAGCAAAGTACGGAGTTGGTGTTGTTATCCCTCAAATGCACTATTTTAGCACACCGTCTGCAAGCTTAGGTTTTCTAGACTGGTTGGCACACATACAGATTTGCTTCCGGCTCTTCTCTGAGCCGTAATCAAGATCAAAATACCTCTATACACATTAGGCAGACAATCATGCAGACAAATGATTCCAATGACAAAGCAGGATTTTATGATTTGAAACAAAACACGTGTTAGCCTGTCTCTATCATGTAAGGATGAAAGCTCCTTTTGATTGGTTCCGTATCTCAGGCAAATGAGAGTGGATATGTACTGCTGATGGCCATACTGGGCTGTATAGTAGATAAGTATGTGCACAAACCAGACAATAACAACAAATAACTTTCAAAGTACAGTAATAGTCATTTTTTGCTCCCTCGGCAGTTAGATGAGTGGCTACCATGTTTCAGCTGAAGCTGAGCAGGCTTGGGCTTGGTTAGTACTTGGATAGGAGAGCTCCTTGGAAAGCTAAGGTTGCTGCTCAAAGTGTTGGTGATGGCTGACAAGTAGATGGCACTCTTCCCACTGGCCAAAAATCAATCCCAATCCTTGGTGAAGGGATGGGGAGGCTGTACTGTGTGTGCCATCCTTTGGATGAGACATAAGGTCCCCACTGTGGCCATTTCAGATCTGTAAGCACTTCCAACTGAATAAAGTTGGTGATTCCCCAGTGTCCATGCAGGGCTGATTAGTTCTGTTGACTCATTGCCTCACTTTACATACTGTAACTCTTCAACTGTTTCATAGTAAGTAATACAAAGAGGACGCTACCAAAGATAATTGAATACTGACATGAACATGATACAAGATATAAAAACATTATAACCTCCACCAAGGAGGTTATGTTTTCGCTGGCGGGTGTGTGTCTGTGTGTGTGTCTGTCTGTGTACAACATAGCTCGAAAAGTACTGCACAGATTGGGATGAAGTTTTCGGACAACGTGTATATTGGGAAGAGTAAGAACTGATTCGGTTTTAGTGGCAATCGGTGATCTACAACACCATCTGTGACCACATTGCCTTGGCGGAGGTCTGCGCGCTCTGAGCACTTTTCTAGTTTACTAATGTTACTACCGATGAGTTGGCTTTGTGGTAGAGCGTCCGCCTCTCAATCGGGAGATCGTGAGTTCATCTCGTGGTCGGGTCATACCTAAGACCATCATAAAAATGTGTATATGGAGTGGGTAAAGTTAACACATGGGACTGCCAGAGGACTAACCCCCCACTGTAGTCACACAGTCCTGTGCGGCCATGTGGCCTCGGGTTAGGGAAACGGAGATGGGCACCGCCACATGGAGCAGGAAGGACTTTAACTTAACTAACTTATCTATTCACTAATGTTACAATGGGAGCAAGCATGAATACTGTAGTTCTGGCAGATAACCTTTCAGCCATCTTTGGTGTCAGCCTACAGTTTGACTCTGGTCTAGATAGAGGGGCTTACAGCTTCCCTCCTCTTGTGAAAATACAACTCAAAAGATGTCAAATTTGACTCTGCTTTTAATTCTGATGTGATCCATCTGTGGAGGTTGTTTGAGAGGCTCAGCTTTTTATGGAAAGTCCTTTTATTTAAAGGGTGCTTTGATTCGAAGGACAAACTTATTATCTTATCAGGTCTAGAACTGAACATTGCAAAGGAGCAAACAAAGGGTCAAATGTGCGCTGCGAGACAAATCAAGAAGAGTGCCCTGTAAACAGAGCAATTCTGTTAGCCCTATTGAACCTCAGGGTCTGTGGCAACAAGAAGACATTCAATTAGTGGAGGAGATGCCAATGATATGGAAAGGCCTCACTGTCTCTTTGACCACTGCCTCTGTCAAGGTCAATCCATTCCTCCCGTTTCTCCCCGCTGGCAACCTGCAGTGTTTACTCTCTGCCGTCTGTCTCGTAAAACTGGAGCGAACGACCGCAAAACGACAACTGCTGCTGTTCGAACCGAAGTACCATAAGGCCAGCCAGTGGAGTGAGCAAACCACATAATCGAAGGAACAGCGCTCCCTGAATTACTTTTCAAACAATCCTTTTCTCGTCCAAGGACAAAAGACAGCCCAAGCTGAATAAATCAACAAAATTCCCAGGCTCACTGAACATGCTCCACACGCTCGTGCTCTTTGGAGTGTGCGCGAGCGATTTGATTGAACATTCCTTCCAACAGCCTGGACAGATTTCAGTGCACACGAGCAGCTGTCTCAGATTACCATAATTTTGTTTCAAGTGGGCCAAGGGCTTTAATCATAAACCGGTCACCGGACACGTTGATGTCACTGAAGCTAATCTACTAGCGGCGTCTCAAATGTTCATCACACGGACGTCAAAATCATCATGTCATTCTGCTACAGGTTTTCAAAGTCACTGGAAGCAAGTGCACGCACCAGCCTTAAGAATAGTTCTTTACAGAGCCTCTTACAGATAACAGTCAGCAAATGCTTTTCTCCAGTCTCTCAACAGCTGTAGTAGCAGCACAGTAGAAAAAGTTTAGACTGAGTAAGCATTTAGGGAAAATATTTAAATAATTTCATTAATGGGCCGCCTGATCAGTGGAGTCTAGCAAAGCAGCACATGGGAAGATCTTGCTGGCTAATGTGTTTTTTCGGTTTGTTGAAGCAAAGCATCGACAAGGTTGCAGAGCACACCCTGCACAGCCATCTTGCTCCATTCTACGTCTGTCCCTCTGATTCTAACACTCTTGCACTCTCTCTCTCCTTCTCTCTCTCTCTCTCTCTCTCTCTCTCTCTCTCTCTCTCTCTCTCTCACTCACACACACACACACACACACACACACACACACACACACACACACACACACACACACAATCTCTGCATCTTCCTGTCTCAATTGTCAAATTTGTACCTCACATTCAGAAACCAAAATGATATTCCAAACAATAGTATACACCAGGCTCTCTCCTGCTCCATAGCCTACCACTCCATGCATGACCTGAGCGCCATCTGTGAAAAGCATATATGGTGATTCTTCCTCCCTCCCGTGGGGCCATTTAACCTCTGGAACTGGAGGTACATTGAAGGGGGCTTCACAGCCACAAGCAACATGCAATATTCCGTCATCTCCAGCATGCCGGCTTCCCATCCGGCGTGAGAAAAGAAGGATAGAAAGCCGCGGGCTTCTCCCTGGCCCCTCTAGCGATATTCCACACTCTTTTCCACTGTCCTCATTAAGGATAACCAGCACTCTAGCACTCTAATGCCAGACTAATGCAGCTTTTCATTCTTCTGGCTTTGTGTCCTGAAAGCTGTAGTCAGTCAGTGTTTTTGATAATTATCTATAAGACTCTGTTCTCTCTGTTCTACAGAAGAAAACATTAGAAGAAGAAAAAGATGATGGAGGTGATGATAATGACACGGGAGGAAAAATAACACTAGAGTAGCCCTAGCCCACGGCCTGGAGACTGATGGTGAAAAATCTAAAAAGCATACAATGTATGGTGAGTGCAGCCCAACCCTATACCCCAAAGTGTCATCCATTTGAAGGACAGCAGGGGCAACAAATCAATAGCGTGTCTCCAGGGAATGGCTTTATAGCACACTCACCTCCCCTCTCGTGTAAAAGCCACACAAGCACTCTCCTTAAAAGAACTCCTCTGCTGCTGAGCAAACATGTGTGTTGAGGAGTGTGCTGCTGGCAGCCTTGACTGAAGCCACATAATCACACCTTAGCATGGCTGATGAGCCCACACTCATTATGCTGTGTTGTTTTAGCTGCGAGTCAGCCCTGGCGTGATAAGCGTGGCATGCTAATGTCTGGTTGCTATACGCCGGCACTTCCGTGCCGTTTGCTTTTGCTAATGGAGCTGATCTGATGGCCCCTGACCCGTGGTTGGCCTGCCTTCCTTGCTTGAGGCTAATGGATCTCACTCCGGGGCCATTCGGGGAGGGAGCCATGACGCCAGCGCCAAGCGGACGCGTGAAATGACTGAAGGTCACAGGGGTCTGTGGAGGCGACCCTACAATTCATCACGGCGTTATTGCCACAGACCCTGCATAATGAGCCAGAGGCACGGCATACAAGCACACTGATGCTGCTGCTGTGTGGGTGGAAGGGAGAGGATGGGTGTGAGTGTTTGTTTTGTTTGTGTGTGTGTGTGTACGTGTGTGTGTGTGTGTGTGTGTGTGTGGATTGGGTTTCTGGGTTATGGTGTGTGTCTGTGTGTGCAAAGTGTGTGTGTATTTGAGTCATTGTATGCGGGTGGGCGGTGATGATTGTGTGGCTTGACCACACTTTCCAGATGCTATGTTGGAAGGTTAGCCAGCCTTTCACCGGCTTCTGGTTAGGTTGGATTGAAGCCATGTTGTTGGGGATAATCTCATGTGTGTGTGGCTTAATCTCTCACACCAGGAATCCAAATATGATTTGTCCCTCTATAGTGGTGAGGTCAAACATGCATAAGTGCACACACAAGTGGATACACACACACACACACACACACACACACACACACACACACACACACACACACACACACACACACACACAAACACACAAGTAAGCCCAACTGCCACTCATCCATATCTGGCTTTTTAAAATTGAATTGATAGTGGAAACACATATTGTACTAATGTTTAATCCACATGCTTTAGGGAACCATCATTAAACTTTAAATGATAAAATATACCGTGTATACTGCTTGATATAACTGGAACAGTTATTTCAAGCTGAATTTCAAGTGGGGGATGATTTCCTTGGTAATTGTCTCAGTTTTGGTGATGTCGCTTGCGCACACGTTTCCCTGACTTGCTTGCCTGCAGGAAGTCCAATAAAAGTTAATGGTACTGAATACAATTAACCACCACAAAAGATTATTCCTCTCATCTGATCGGACAAGATGAGGAACCTCTTGATTACTGAGCAGATTTCAGACCAGCCATTTGGCTAAGAGTAAATCAGGCCCCCAAAATCAATAGACCTTACTACTCACTATTTCAGCGCAATAATGTCAAATCAATAGCTTCAGGCTTAAATTACATGTTAAATCCCCAGCTCACCCGAGAAAAATACTTAATGTGTCTGCAGGCATGCTGTTTAGAATTGGAATTTATGAGGAGCACGGTACACACAGCAGAGAGAGCACACACCTTTCCACTGACTATACTTATAAACCTTTCCACCGAGATCAGAATACACTCTAACTTCATGTGAGTAATAATGAAAAGAGAAAAATACACAATAAACTGTTAATGTGGAGTAATGATTAAAAAAAAATAATGATTTAAAAACAGCAGGGGCCTTTTAGAATGTTTTCATGACCACTGAAGCTATTCAAAGCCATCCTCAAAGAAGGACTGTCAACAGGATTGCTATTCCTTCACAAGCTATTTCAAAACATGTTGATCAAACCTGACATTTTCCTTGGTAATTATCTGTCAAATGTGAAAATGAAATCTGGAAAGAATGCTTGTCACAAACAAATTGTGCTAATCTGACACCCATCAAACATGACATCAACACAAGTGTTCTCACCAAGACTGGTACTTAGTAGGTAGGTAATTCACTGCCATTGCTAACCGAACTGATCTCACATTTTACAATTCTGAGTCAAGCACCCAAATGAAAAAAAATGCTTTCTGGGCCCTAATTTAAAAAGGCGAAGTTAAAATCTTTCATCAAGTAAAATGATCTTGCATGAACTACATGTAGAGCTATTGTGTGGCACCTAAGAGCAAGTTGACTCACTCATCAGACCCATGAGGCAAATGTCACATTTAAGGCAGTAAAAATAGTACAACTTGTTATTTTAAACCACAGACTGTTTTTATCTGCATTTTGTTTATCAGTAATTCATGAAAGATTCGATTGGGTTACACTGTTAACATGTGGGTGATGAGCCGTACTGCTGTAATTTAAAGCATCAGAAGCTGCAGGGTTCTCATTTGGTGAGACCATCAAGACATACTGCACTCTAATACAAATATTCTTTGCTAAACATCTTTCACTGAAAACCTACAGTAGGCTATATTTACATTTGAGTACAATATGTGTGTGTGTGTACCTGCACACCTCCTCTCTCTCTCTCACCTCACCCCAACACTATCTTTGTGTGAGTTGAGAAACTCACAATGTATTCCTGTGTTAAACGCAAGCAAGATAAATATGCTCAATTGAAAAAAACACATATCAAAACACAGAACAACGAAGCTCTACAAACCAGACATTAGACTCTGAAACTTTAATAGGAGCATTATGATATCGAAGACAATGATAAACGCACACAACATCTCTGTCTGCGGAAAACTATTCAGCCCCTTATTGAACTGTGATAGTGAATTATTCATTGCCTTTCATAAAACAGAGTCCCAAATCAACACAATAACGCACGGTGCATCGTAATCTCGGCACTTGTTTATTCATCCAATGGACTGCCTCATACCGCTCATCCTCTTCTTAGCAAACACTTAGACGGGAAGCAAAATAGAACTCAGACAATGATACAGAGGGTGGTTTTAATTCTGTTTTTTTTCTCTCTCTCTCTCTCTCTCTCTTTCTCTCTTCTATTTTTTTGATGAGAAAATAATTAGAAGGCTTCTGGCAAGAGTGGAGGCAAAACGGCAAACTTGAATTTGTGGCGTAACAAATGTTTGATGGCACGCATGGATTGAGGAGCCGGCGTGAAATGGATCTGAGTACGGAAAGCATCCAACTGTTACCCAATCAGGATGTTCATTAAAAGGTGCATCACAGACCAAATGCAACCAAAAACACTGATCAGTGCTATGGGCTAAGATAGGATCAGTGCAGTTTGGAACGACACTTGTGGTAGTATCTAGGGTTGGGTATCGAGAACCAATTCCAATTTAGAACTGGTTCAAAATGATCAATTCCATCGATATATTGTACGTCTCCAAACGTTATCAATGCTCTTATCAATTCTTTAGTTTCTCTGCCCGCACGTCGCGGTGCATTAGCGCCACGTGCTAACTGCAAATTTCATAGCAAGCTATCACATTAACTCCAGTGATTCACATAGTCTACCATATTGAGGAGACAGATACATGTAGCTGTTCTCAAGCCTTTAAAGACTGCCTTTTTTTGGCATGAATTAGGCTACTCAGGAATCGATAAGAGTATTGATAAGGAATTGGGTTGATAGGCAAAATTGATAATGGCATTGATATTGATAAAATCTTATCAATACCCATCCCTAGTAGTATCCATGAGAAGGCTCAAGGATCTGAAAGCTGCTGTAGCAATATTCTAAATGTAGGCTACTGTACAAGTGCACTTTAATTCAAAGAAACTAATGAAGTCTCTATTTCTCATTTATTTGAAGACATTCAAATATTTACATACTGTAAGTTTAATTAAGTTTGTCTGCGTTGTTACTGTGTTAATAATGTCAAACGTAAAGAGATGGCATAATCAAGCAAATACCATCTGTCTTCTACATCGCTATATCTTTAGCACACACATGCACATGCCCACACACACACACACACACACACACACACACACACAGAGTAAATACTGCATATTTATTACTGTGCCTTTGACGTGTTGCACTGGAGTCCCATTTCAAATGTATTCCTCATCAGCGAATGGATTAAAAGTAAAGATAGAAAATTACCTTTCAAAAGGGTTAATGTGTCATTTGAATCACTTCTCTTCCTCTTGTTGCTGAGGACTTGTGATTTGTCTCTGAAACTAGTGTTGGGAAGAAGGGAGTGTGTTTTTCATAATTTTGTCATAATGAGGAAGCAGATGCTATCGTCCCCTTTTCCCCACTTTAGGCAAATATGGGATTGGCAAGATGCTTGGAGTTGTTTCCTGTTTGCAATATTCACCAAAGTTATTAACATGTTTCACAGACAAGGGTAAAACTCTGTATCTCCATCTATAAAATATTTTTTTATGAAGTTCATAATCTACATCTACAAGATATTTATAGTCTCATATTGGCGGCACACTCCAACACACCTAGACCTATGCAAATGGAATATCAATTACAGGCAAAACTATTTTAGCTAAATTTTGGCCCGGCAAAACAAGTGTGTGTGTGTGTGTGTGTGTGTGTATGTTTATGTGTGTGCAAGCGTGTACTGACCAGAATGTAGGTATAAGGCAATGTTCCACAGGCATCATTATTGAAATAAATAACATTTAAATGTGAAGGAGAGAGCGTCGGTGAAACACAGATGACTTTTTAACTTTTTACTTTTATTTAATGGTGCAAAACATAATGACTAACGTTTCGATGTGTGTTACATCTTCATCAGAGTCCTTGGTTCGTCCTGCTCTGGTTGCACCAGATTTGACTATCACAGAAGCGCGAAGAACCTTTCCCTTTGTTACTTAAATAACATTTTAACTTTTAAAAACAGGGAGTAGATGGGGTTTGTTGTATTTTATCAGGGACAGACCACCAAATTCAGGGTTGCCAGGTCATCCCATAAACATCCATTCTTATCCATTGGCTGACCATCTACTGTAATTTCTACTGTAAATCTACTGTATCATTTCATAGGAACAGGTTCTACGCAAATCGTGATAAATCCCTGGAAAATGACAAATGAATCACAAGCCAAGACATACTGTCCATGGGTAGGCCTAATGGATGAAATTGAACAAATGAGTAATTGGATGAGTAAATGGATCTCTATCAGTTTCCATCCATCCATGGAAGTCTATCCATCCACCCATCCATCCATCCATCCATATATCAATCAATCAATCCAACAGTGGTCATTTAATCAGCGGAGTTCATAAGAGCTTAACAGCCCAAAGGTATTAGACACAGAATCACATTCCCCCTGGTGCATCCTCAGTCAATTTTACACAGTGTAGCTTAAGAGATTACTAGCATGCTTCCCTCCACAACTGCTCCCTTGTGAAAGATCTCACTGATAGAGTTGATTATGTTCTGTGGCATCGGTGTCCTGAGTAACCAACTGACATGGGTTAATCCCTTTGGCTCCACAAGGGAAATAAAAGTTTCCTTCTGATAAAAAAAAAAGAAAAAAAGAGAAGGAAATAAACCAGACAGACTTAAGGTAACTGGATAAATAAGGAATGGATGGATGGATGAGTGGGCAGTATCCATTTTCCCTCATGGAGTGCCATTCCTCTCCTAGCTACACACTACTACAAACTATCTGTTGATATTCACAAATCCCATATCTGCGGTCTATAACAGGGCACAACCTCTTTAGCTTACTTTAACCTGCATTTTATACATTTGCAACAACATAAACAACAATAACAAACAAAATATGTTTTCAAACAGCAAATGTGTCTTCAAATGTCACAAACTGTTATATCAAACATGATAGTCAACTCTCACTACTTTGGACAGGCTTTGTAACATTCCCTTTGGGGAAAATCCAATGAACTACACAGTCCAATCTATCATTGGTAGTTTATATGGATTCTGCAGTTTAGAGGATGAATGAATTCTGGTTTCTCAAGTCCTATCCATAGCTTCTGTTTGCCAGACACTTGAAACAAACTTCAAATTCCATCCCAGCTGACCACAGCTACAAAGGCTTTTTTTGTTCTGTGCACACTGCTTAGCAAACATTGGGAGGCCTGTCCTAGCACACCATTTTGCCAATCAGCACCTTGTCTGTGAAAGCACTGAAATTTCATTCCCCTGATCTGACACAAATAGCACCACTGTGTCGCCCCACCCCTGACACTGCACAAGCCTCCAGCCAACTAGGTGTCAGATAAAAGGATGTGCTCAGTCCTCTACCGCATAGTGGGAATACATTTTTATATCCTCACTTGCAGATTTTCATAAAGGCTTGATTTCTTTTTAGCAGATGTTTTTTTTTTTTTTTTTTTTTTTTAAATGGGAAAAAGTAAAATTTTATACAAACACGTCACAGGGTTTAGTGCAATTGTTACTTTAGACTTCATGACACATTCACACAAGAAGGGCATCCCAACCTGCACAACCTCATGACTACTTATAGAATCATCGAGCATCCGGGAAACTGGTGGTCTGCCTGGTCACCAACTTGATTTCAGAGACAAGAAACATTTCTGGTCATTGCCAGTTTAATAAGGCCTCAACTGACCTAAAATGAAGTGTAGACAGAAAAAAAAAGGAAAAAAAAAGCATATGAGTTTCTATATGCGAGTCAGCACTTTCTGCATGAAGCAATTACAACTTTCCCCCAACCAACCATAAATGGAACAAGTCTCCACCAGGTGCCCAAGAGGAAGCGGCATCCGCTGGCAGACACCTCTGTGCAAGTCTTCAAAATGCCACCCCTGTCAAAACACAACTGCGGCAGCAGTGAGCGGTGTGTGTGTGCGGTGTCATTATTTCATTGCTGGAGGGACATCCCTGGCGAGAGTGTCAGCTTGAATCTGGCCCTTAGGTTGCTACATGTGTGACGGGATTGACAGTGGAAGGAGAGAAAGAGGTCAGCAGGGGGCGATGGAGGTGACCAAACACCTGTGGTGCGCTGAAGGGGATGACGTGTTCTGAACATAGAAGGCCGTTGTGGACAGTTAAAGGGCCTAACCTGGGGTGAATTCCTAGATGTAACTTTGTAACAGTCTTGGTGGTTCTGCCATGGGGTGAAAAGGTGTAGCCTGACATAGCTCGACCATAATACTGCTGTTCATCCGTATTCATGGTCTGGAGGTTCTTTAACCTGCCACGATTATACTGCGGGGAGGAGGGCATTCACTTCTGGTTTGAAACTATTGGACAGCTTGTCTAATCAGCTTCACTTATTGGCCGGTATACGCTCTACCGATGTAAACACGCCCCAGAAGACCGTTCCCAGACCATGGATACGGATGAACATTCGTATTATGGGCGGGCTATGTCAGGCTAGTGAATTCCTAGATGTAACTTTGTAACAGTCTTGGTAGTTCTGCCACTGGGTGAATAGGTGTAACAAAGCAGAAAAACACAACCATTAGAACACAAGTGCTGCGTTTCTGTTCCATGCCTGAGAATACTGATTCAAAGAACTAAACAGTGGGGGACTGATTGTTTTTAATGACCTATTTGCATACGTGGAAAAAAATCCTCTCGATTGATGAATTATGCTAAGATTTGTTGGACCATGAATTGAGCTTCTCAATTGATGAATGATGCTAAGGTTTGCTGGACCATCACTGGTGTACTGTTTCATTCCCCACTCCAACAAGAAAGTTCCTTAATTACACAAGAAGCTTCTCTCAAAGAAAGTAATTACAACAGTTTTTCAAAGAGCTATTTATCAAAGTGGAACTGTAAACAAAATGCAATTTTAAAATAACTGGGTAATCCACACAGAGATATTTTATATTAACTGACTGATACTTCTGAAAATAAACATTATTTAATTTCATTCAATACAAGTTTTAAAACAAGCCATCCTACAGTCATTTTAAATGGCAACTAATAAAATAAGAATGAAAAACATAAAACAAACATTTCCATATAAAGGCAACATGACATTAAATAAAAGTCTTCAGGCTAAAACTGTTTCAATATGCCGATCTGACACCTCTACATAATGACTTAACCTTTCCACAATCAGTAAAAAGTATCTTGACCGAAAGGTAATGAGCTAACAAGGCTACCAATTATTCTTTTTTTCTGTGCAGTTGTTACTTGTTTAACAAAGAACAATCTTGATTTTTTTTTAGTTCTGCATATGTTCGTCCATTAGTGTGTGTAGGGAAGAAAAAGTAAATGTGTTCACCCTCCACTCAACCTTTTAGAGTAGTTTCTTCTCACCAGTCCTTTCAGCAGCACAGATAGTACAGAGAGCAGCAAGG
This sequence comes from Sardinella longiceps, assembly GCA_027497455.2. Taxonomy (NCBI): domain Eukaryota; kingdom Metazoa; phylum Chordata; class Actinopteri; order Clupeiformes; family Clupeidae; genus Sardinella; species Sardinella longiceps. Next base: position 17,051,154 of record JAODXP020000021.1, on the reverse strand, counting down.
TCACCGGTTCAATTTCTTAAGCTTCACTGACCTTAAAATAGCCTGCAGTTTCCCTGCATGGGCTTCAATCAGAACGGATACCGCCATTCTACAAGGTGTTTGAAGCCAATGCCCTGTCTTGTTTCCGTTGTTAATTGCATTTCCCTTTGGCCCGTACGTTAGGCTGTCATTGAGATCGCTCTTAGCCTGGGAATTCCCATGCTCCTTTGCGCGCTTATTTCATTTCACTCTGCAGAGGAGCATGGTGACCATGGCCGTTTTTCTCGCTTGCTTTCGGTATCCAATCGCAGAACAAAAAGGGATTTGTACGGCCCTCGATTGCATTTTACGTCACATGGTGGCTCTGGTATTGGCTCCGAGGTATGTACAGACGCTATGATAGACATTCGTAGCGCCCAATAAACGGCTATGGACAATTGTAAACGATGCTTCCGCTACGAGAAATGCAATAGGTAGGTCCCCAGACTAAATATCACTTGTGATTTTAGTTTGGCATTCGCCAGGCTAGTAGTGTACTGTAATTTCAAACATTAGCATACTGTTTAGGGCCTCTGTCCTGTTGCACCATGTTAAGCAGCCCACAATGCATTGCAAACTACAGTACTACACTGTTTAACACGAAAACAGTATTTTAGTGTTGAAAATTTACTGTAAATATACAGCAATTTCTTACAGTGTGGGCTTCAATCAGAACGGATACCGCCATTCTACAGAGGTGTTTGAAGCCAATGCCCTGTCTTGTTTCCGTTGTTAATTGCATTTCCCTTTGGCCCGTACATTAGGCTGTCATTGAGATCGCTCTGCTAAGTACAAACAAATGAGTCTATGAAAAGAAAAGTACGGTTGGGAAGTGCCTTGGCTTATTCTGCCATATCTATTATCGCTAAGTGTTCACTGTATTAGGCTAGGTCAATGCCCATGCTTGACCTTTGTCCTCCTTAAGGTGTGTTGTGTAGATGAAAGAACCTGTAAATGAACCTTTAAAAAAACGAATTAATAGTAGGATGAAATAATGTATAAATCTTGAAACAGTCAGATTTATGTAGGCGTCCTATCAAAGCCCAATAACCAGCAGGCATATATTGCCAAAGAGAATATATACTCATATATATATATAAAGAAACATATAAAGAATATATATGAGTATATCTTCTCTTTGGCAATATATGCCTGCTGGTGACTGAGAAGTTGAGAATGAATTATGTCTATCCAATCCCTCTCCAGCCTAGACGCGCTTCAGGTGTAAGGCACGTATTTTCTGCTGTTTGAAGGTGAATTGACTTTCTTAAAATAGAGCGTCTAAATTGAAAAGGACCCAGCTATTTCTTTCTTGATTTTACAGAAGCAGACGCCATCAGGGTGCTCATTGTCTTGTGGTCTTTATCGAGCAGGTGGTTAATAGAGCTATTCAAGTCTGGAACATTGGTAAATGATCTCTAGACAAAACTCAGATCATAGCTGTGTCGTATTTTATGTTTTACTACTTTACCCTAATTCTCACCCATGCATAAAATGAGCATCCAAACATATAAACATAAAGACATCCACAACTAGAAACACACTCATACACATGCACACACACACACACACACATGCACACACACACACACACACACACACACACACACAGAGGGGCTGCCCAGCATACAGAGGTAAAGGTATGAGAGAGAGAAAGACTAAGAGAGAGAGAGAGAGAGAGAGAGAGAGAGAGAGAGAGAGAGAGAGAGAGAGAGAGAGAGAGAGAACAAGTGCTTGAGACAGCCGTGCTGCATTCACCCCTGACTTGTTCCCTGAGGAGACGCACGCATCCTCTCAGACAATAGGAAATCCATATTTATGGGACCTGCATTCTAACTCAACTCTGTGTTTGTGTGTGTGTGTGTATGTGTGTGTGTGTGTGTGTGTGTGTGTGCATATACGTGTGAGTTGTGGATGTGACAAGTTGTGTCTTCACTCAAGATAAATTTGAAGTTTAAAATTCTATGGAGAGCCCTCCTCAACGGCGTGTGTCCGGGAGAGCGTCTCAGCTTTGACCTGTGCCACATGTAGCATGCACAACAACACCAGGCCCAGAATACACAAGCGTCAGAGGACACTTTTGTTCTGTTGTTCCTCAACAACCCAGAGAGAGGTCACACGATACATGATGAGAATCATCATGCTTACTTTAAAGGTGTAGGGTACTGTATGGTGGTATTATGAGGATATGTCATTAAATATATCCGCGGCATTAGCCTCTTGGCAAGGCAACTAGCGCATAGCGCATTGCTAATTCAACAGACCCCTCTAGTAACCCTCAGAGACAATCCTTCTGGAGCCGAGGTGTTTGGTTTGCATGAGGTTGGTTCAGTGAATAATTGGTCCCACGCAGACTTGGCTCTTTATGTGTGATCATGCAAGACAAGACAGCAGATGCATTTAATAAAGTCACTGTTTGCAGGAGAAAATGTCAAGCATCTTTGCTATCGTATCTAAAGCAGTGAAGGTGGTCCAGTCATGAGCAAACTGGAAATCTGGGCATTCTGGAAATATCCAGAACGGCCATCCAATCCAGTGGCCGTGTACCTGGGTTGCTTATCTGCAAACTAGTTTAACTCCAAAAACAAGCTTTACTGAAGCCCAATACAAGTCATTAAGATGAATATGAGATTACTATCAGCTACCATTCTCATTTAAAAAAAAAAAAAAACATTTGTCATCTTTGCCTCTTGTTTAATGAACAAAGAGATTCATGCATTATGTTACAAAAAGACAAGGTGACTTTTATGAAGTATTGGCAGCTACATTATAGTAGAGACCGATGCAACTGCCACAAAAGGAAAGTTAAATTAGGCACTATTTTATGACTAGCGGTCATACAGGATTTTCATAGTGGCAAGGCAACAAAGAGCTGTGCTCCTGTACATCTCTATTTAGCTCAGAGCTACCCCACCTCTAGCTGGCCGTTTGATTCGGTATGATGTTGATTTGAAATTGATTCGGAGATGATTTGAAATAGTAATGTCACCTATATCAGTGTGTTGATTTCATTTATTTAGTTTTGCATGCCCTCTGTGTGAATATATTATTCTTCATTACATTCCTCTCAAAACTCAAGCCAAGAGTTGTTTTTGAGGAAAGCTGCCCTAAACTCATAGAGCGTTATGATTAGTGAACACCAATGGTGTCCAACCAATCAAATTCTCTATGGCTTGCTAGTAGACATACTGGCTAAGCAAATCTATATGCCACCGCTAGAGTACGTCTAGATGTCTAGGCTAGGCAGCCATTAGACCTGTAGTCAATTTGATTATCATACCTGTCTAGACTTGACCAAGGTGTACTGTAGGTCTTTCCAATTTTATCGAGCAAGTTTGTAAAAAACAGAGACATGCAGCTCATTATTGTTAGATCCCCATTACCAAAATTGTCTATGTTCTGATTATTATTATTTTTGAAGGCATGAGGTGAAACAATACACTAATAATCTAACATTATTTTTATTACAAAATATGACTGGCTATTGTGCATATGACAGACATTATATTGTTCTGAAGGATATCATTCATAAGATTTGTGATTTTTCAAGTGGCCGTGTTGGCTTGAATTGTAAAAAAAGTTTTTTAGCCCCAGTCTATCCTTGGTCCCAGTATGTGAGAATAACATTTTCATCTGAAGTGTAACGTGGGCATACTCAACATCTCACTTAAAAATGAACTATTACTGTAGACAGAAATAGTTTTGAGTGATTTCATTTGTGGTGGTAAGTATTCATAATCAAGTCCCAAAACAATGCCGACAGTTTGAAATGTGAAAGCTAGACCAAATTAATGACTCAGATAGGCTCATATGGGCCAATAGCTGATTCCTATTAAAGACCAAACACACAAATCATTGCAAAGAGGTCAAAGCTGTAATCAGATGAGTGTTGTAAATGGGTCACAGTTGTAATGAAGCAGTTCAGGTAATTGAAACTGGAAAGGGGGAAAAAAAAACCTCCAGTCAGGCAAAAAAAAAGCCAAGCCACCGAAAAAAGGAACTTTCTGAAGAATAAGAGATGAAGTCATATCCTCTGATACACAGAAGAGCTCAAAATGTGTTTGAGTCAAGAATACATAGTTCAGCTTATTATCTGGAGTTTCCGCCAGATAACTTTCTTAAGGAAATACAATCCTTCTTCCATATCTCAGTGTGACGTCATTATGTGATTTCTATTCTTTGCCTCTCAGTGTATTCTTATTTCTTTGGAAATCATTTGAAGCAGGTAATACCTTCCTCATATGTTCCTTATTATTTCCTCAGTGATCATATTTGGTCTGTCTCATTAAAAGCGATCAATCCGTTCAGTTTCAATTATATAAAGCATATCTCCATCTAATAATGTCAAAACTATTGCAAGGATTTATTAGGAAAGAAATTTCAAAGCCACTGCATACAAAACTTGGATAGACTTAACAAATTTGGATTAAGACGTACTGGGGTAATGGTGCGTGCGTGCGTGCATGTGTGTGTGTGTGTGTGTGTGTGTGTGTGTGTGTGTGTGTGTGTGTCTGTAAGAAATAGAGAGGCAAAACATGAAAGTTTTTGAAGTTTAAAAAAAGTTTTTTTTTTTTAATGTTCTCTATTCTGTAGATGAAGGTGGAATCTCAATGTTGCTGCTTCAGTTTTGCTTTAGTGTCTGTGCCTCAAAAATACCAGCTGGAGGTCTTACTCTTCATGTCAGATTAATCATAAAAGAACAAAACAGAAATGCATTGATGGGTTCTTCGGCAGCGGAATGCCAAATCCGCCTCGACTTCCATCCTGTACTGATGCCTTCATTATGCACTGCACTGCACTGAGTCACTGATTCCAGGTGCATTTTAATCTATTATCTTGTTTTAAAACCCTCTAATTATGGGTTCAGTTATAATTGCTGTCTCCTATCTACCCTTTCATTTGTTTCATAGCAAATATCTTTTATGAAATGCTGTCATGGTTTTTTGGGTACAGCAGGAGGGATTTAAAAAGTTTTTTTTTTTTTCCCTAATTAGTATGTGAAATTATGGAGCCCTACTTTACCCATTAGTTAGCCAGAGAAACCAGTATTATGAGGTTAACAATGTGCCGGATGCAGTCTGCCCTGCATCAAGAGACTCCAGAGACATATGAAATATATTCTGAAGAAATGTTACAGGGAGAATAAGAGTTGACTTTACACAACCAGTCAGCTAGAGCTACATTTTGAAATGTCTGATGTTATGCCGTCTGTCTGGATTAGCATCTAGCATTTGTCATCTGGGAACATGAGTTTTGTCTATATGCTTCATCACAATCTTAGCGGTTTGGGCATGACTAGTAATAACAAACCAGTCCTGGCAACGAATATACAGAATCATTTAAAAAAGAAAATGAATTAAAAAAGAATGACAAAACAAGCTGTTATACAAAGTATTTTCTGGTATGTTGGCAAATGTCATCAAAACAACTTGATATGTTTTAAAATGTATCTATATAAAATATAATACATATTTAATGTCCATCCAACATGGACTTCAACAACATTTGTGTATCATAAAACTCTCCAATGTGCAGATTCAAGTTACCCCACTTTTCAGTTCAGCAGCTTGATAACTCTACCAAACCTTTTCAGAAACAGTAGTGTCAAAGTTACTTTACAACCCGTCTCTGGTAATGTGAAGGAATCCAACATGATCTTCCTCTGCTAAGAATGTTTGTCTGTTTGTTTGTGATCGTGTTCTGTAATGTCAAACTGTAAGACCTACTGTGTAGGTCTACATATAAAACAAACAAACAAACAAACAATCAACAAAACATTTGGGTCCAGATCAATGATCTTATGCAGGGGGGCGAAATTGTCTCAGTTAATTATATTCACATTCTTTTCACTCATGGCTCAGGAAGCTATAAAACAGACGAATGGGGAGTTCAGGCATCAGAGTAATGCAATAGCTCAACACTGCTGCCACTGTACAGTCTACCAACAGCACTTTACTTGGAGTTCTTTTATTTACTTATGCTTTTACTTTACACCCATCCAGTTTAAGACTGACCACCTGGCCCTCACAGCAATTAAAAAGAACCTAAAGAAGACTGAAAGTGAAATTCAGGGTCTTTTTAGGTCATGTTCTGGAAAGCTCATAAATTATTTCAGTGTAGATGCCATATAACCATGGTGCAAAGGCAACCCTGCTTCTCTCTCTCTCTCTCTCTTCCTCTCTCTCTCTCTCCAAACTTGCAAAACACAAACAACTTGACATTGACCAAGCACTGACCAGCGATCAGAAATAAAACACACACACACACACACACACACACATACCCACACCCACCCACCCACCCATCCACACACACACACACACACACACACACACACACACACACACACACACACACACACACACACACACACAAAAAACACATAAAGTGACACAAATTCAGGCTGTAGTTTTTAAAAATGTCTGATGAAGGCTGATAGGCACTGATAGGTTATTAGACTGCGTGGTATGGGGATTCTGGGTCACACTGTTCCATGGTGCATGTCTTGAAAGCACACTGCCTCAGCCCTGTGCGAGTCGGCGATGGCCTGAAGAGTGAGTGATCACCCTGATGGGTACATGATTTGATCATGGCGGGGAAGCAACTCGAACAGATGATAATTTTTTAATTGCCACAGCAGGGTCAGTGTTATAGATTTAGATGAGCTGATGACAGAATAATGAGGGCACTGCCAGCATTCAGACGAGATGCCCCCAGGCCATTAAATTCAAATGTCCCCTTACTTATCGTGACGGAAATCTCATTAAGATACAATTGGCATCAGAAAAGAAAAAAATAAATAAAACAAAACAAAACAAAAAAAGAAAGCTTGGAAGTAACGTGTTCACAGTAGTGGTGTAAGCTGAGAGTATGAGCTGATATTTTGTTGTTATTTCACCACTTTAGAACATACTTGTGTCTTTTAATTTTTACAAAATCATAATGAGACTCCCTAGAAGGCTCATATTCCCTTTCCCCCCAGTCTCTAGCAGAATAAGGAAACTGTCTACAAAGGAAGACTAGTAATCATAGCCCAACAAAAACTTGTATGTGTGTGTGTGTGTGAGTGTTTGTGTGCTTACACAAGGGCATCTTTTGAGATTCAAATGTGTGTGCACTTTGCATATTTCACAAGTGACAAAAGCGAACTCACTTACCACTCTGGAAACCATATGTGACTATCTCATTTTCACAATCCAAATTTCAGTATATGAGCAGAAGGCCAGTGCAAATGTACTTCTACACCTACAAGTAAACTAAATTGCACAAAGTGAGTAGGAGGTAACAGCAATAACAACAAAATGGAGCAAGAGACACAGACGTGGTTGGTTCTTTATCCACTTAGGTCTCCTTGCAAGAGTTACCTGATTCTCCTATCCTATGCATTCTGGAATCCAGTGAGGGCATATTACTATTTCATTGAAATCTGGAGTTAGTAAACAAACAGACTGATAGCCTATATGATCACACTTCCAGTAACAGCAACAGGAAGAAAGTATTTTATTTATTTATTTGGAGATAAAAACACTACTGGCACTAATATAGACTGACATAGCAACTGCGGAGTGTTGAACATGGCACAGGAACAAGGAAGTAAGTAACACACTTGCTTGGCGGGTAGGCAATGTCTTTATTTCTGTTCTCTGATATATATATATATATTCTTTTTTGAAGATGAAATAAATGAATTATTCAATTTAAGCATTCAATTTTTTGATGTTTGTGTTTCGATGGTTTTGAAAATTGTGTCCAATCCCTTGTAAAAAAATATGTTTGTACCCCTTTTGAGATCACAATGTGCCATGTGAGTGTCAAGGAAAAATATAAAAACTTTGTTTTTGCAACAATTCAAAGGAAATCCCCCAACAGGTCTACAGAGTCTCCCTACAGACTAGCTATTTCCATTCCCAATGATTATGCTAAGCTAGTTTAGCAGTGCCAGCCAGGGCATTGAAGAGAACAGTAGTCTTCCTCTTATATAACAAGATGGCAGTAGCTAGTATGTGTCCTCTTCTATAGCTAGACTGCAAATAAGCTCACCCCCACCCCCTTCCAAATTTGTCATGTCCCTCTCATACAGCATATCTTTACAGTAGCCTAGTTTGGACTGAAATACTCACAAAAGGAAAAAAAGGCATAACACAAAGCTCCTCTTTCAGCAAATTAAGGGAGACTGATCAAGAGCTCTCCGACTTTCTGAATCCAAATGTGCTAGTTTTTAATGCAATGAGGATTTTTAATGGAGTTCCATTGCTGCTTTCAACTCCGAAATGGGCAAGACTTCCAAAGAATAGTGCACATTTTGATTTGAGTGGCTGGATTTTGCCAGATAGGACGTCCAGCATCATCTATTTATGTTCAGCCATTTAGTTGTGAGGGGGGAGACAGCTGATCAGTGAGTCAAACTGCCAAACTGGATTGCATCTCTCTCTTGCACTCTCTCTCTCTCTCTCTCTCACTCACTCTTTCTCAGACAAACTGAAAAATGGGTTTCATATCTGAAAGGCTGCATCTCGGCAACAGTGGGCTTTTTGCATTTCAAAGTGGGAGGACTGTGCTAAGGAGGGCCTGGGGACAAGTCTCACATTCTCGCTCACTCGCTACCCTGCATGGATTAGCCAACTTTAGATTAGCATGACCCAGGAGCATTACCTCGCTCTGCCAAGAGCGCTCTCTCTCTCTCTCTCTCTCTCTCTCTCTCTCTCTTACTCTCCCTCTCTCTCTCTCTCACTCTTCCTCTCCCTCTCTCTCTTCCTCTCTCTCTCTCTTCCTCCCTCCCCCCACTCTTGTAGGCTATGTCTTTTTTTAGGACACCACTTTGTAACCACTCAGAGGAGCATGTATGAGGGTGAAAAAATAAGGAAGTGGAAGTGCTCACAAAACACCTGGTGTTCTGAAAATGTCAGCGTAGGGCGGAGCCTTGTGACTGCATGCATGCGGCCCAGAGTGAGTATAGGCCCTGTGCTGTAGCAGTAGGACACACCAGGAACAACCTTCTGCTATTCCCTAGCCTCATTAAGTCTTAGCAAAATAACGCAGCAGAGGGGCACCAGCTGAATGGAGATGTTAGAAGTGACTTGCATTCTGTCTGTTTCTTTTTGGCTTGCTTGCATGGGAAACTATCTGCAGCTTGGTGTTGAGGGACTATTTATACACCTATCAGCTCACAGGATTTTGCCTACCTCACACCTTCCACCCTCTGGGCCTGATCTGCAAACACTGCACACACACACACACACACACACACACACACACACACACACACACACACACACACACACACACACACACTAATACACACACATTCACTCACACACACACACACACACACACACACACACACACACACACACACACACACACACACACACACACACACACACACACACACACACACACACACACACACACACACACACACACACACACACACACACACAGAGATAGGCTTGTGGAGCTCTTGAAGACTCCCTGGCTGCCACATTAATTGGATAGCCCAAACAGTGTAAAGAGATACAGTAGGATGAAAGAATTAATCTCGGGCATCCGGAGACTAATTGTCCTGTTCGGGCTCTGAACTTCCAGAACAGGTCAGAGAGGCTCTGCCTGCAGAGACCCGCCCGTGCCGTTGTCTGGAGAGAATCTGCTCTGCTGAGTTTTTGCTACTGATGCACACTCACACACACACACACACACACACACACACACACACACACACACAGACAGACACACACACACACACACACACACACACACACACACTCACACACACACACACACACACACACACACACACACAGACACACACACACACACACAGACAGACACACACACACACACACACACACACACACACACACACACTCACACACACAGAGACAGACACACACACACACACACACACACACAGGATGAGTTTTTAATATCACACCACAGAGAGTGTGCGAAGCAATTAGACTACATACTGTGCTCCGAGGGGTTACTAAGAAAAAAGGTCCTGAAATGAACCTGCACTTCACGAGAGCAACGATAAGGTCATGAGAGAGACCACCACCGGCACACATTTGTTCAGTTTGCCAATTTCTGTGTATCGACCCCCAACCCCACCACCATCACTGTGCCATGTTAATACTAGTATTAAAATATCAGAGAAAGACCTCTGTGTGGAAAGGGTATTGTTGTAAGAATGTGTATAATAAGACGTTCTGTAGTGAAGTCTCTCATCTCACTGAGAGGGAATTATCATTACAGTAACATACAGTATATGAGCATAATATAACATTAGTTATAGTTTTTATCAGTGAAATAACGTGCTATTAACAGTCTGTTACAATACAGCATACATCGTACTTTCAGAAGTTATCTTATCCGTAAGCATCAGTAAAAATCAATAATGAAATCTAAATCAATCAAAAAAAAGCTCTCAAACTGCATGGTGCTCTTACAATAATTTACTAACTTATGCTAGTAGCTTCTGCACACAAAAATGAGGGGAGCTGCTCCGACAAACCGTAATATTCTCAGGGCATTATATCATGGCATACGTTTCATAACATCATTTGTCGGGATCAAAGTATTATGTTGTGCATTTTTACGCTTTTGTGCCTTGCTACTGTATTGCACCACAACATTTCCCAAGTTAGTGTTGGCATTGGGTCACATCACACTGACAGGTATGTGAACCTCAGGATTTGCAGAGATGTCTCACAACTCTACACCCCCCCCCCCCCCCCATCCCCCCACCCTCCCTGTTCCCACCCCCAGGCTTCCTCCTGATCCTGGATGAGCCCAGTGGGGAGTTTTGACACTCCTCTGTCAGACACTCAGCAGCAGTGAAGCCCAGGAGCCATCAAACGCTGACGCGCCAACCTTACACCCGCCGCCACCGCCTCCGCCTTCGTCTTCTCTCTCTCTGAGTGGAGTACACAAGCCCGCTAATTAAATCTCGCCCATGCGTAACATGTCAGCTGTCCAACAGCCGCTGCGTGACGTGCAAGTGACTGCAAGAATAATTGAGATATTCCCTTCATTCGCAAAAAAAAGGGAAAATTTGAAGATAAAAAAAAAAGAAAAGTAATAGTCACAGCGCTGCTGGTAGCGAGCTGCGGAGAGGAAAGCGAAAGGCGCTTGCTATGACGTCACGCCTGATAGGCCTACCTCAAGCGCGCGCTGCAGGTCCTAGTGAGCCAGCACGTTCAATATGATTCTTATTAAAGGCCACTGAGACGAAGCCAAATAATATGCAGACGAAGAGAGGATTCCACAGTGTCTCTCGCCTCTTGGCTCATGTCCAATGCAATATTCTAATGGACTTTGATTCATCATTTATCATATAGCACATAATTCAGGGAGCGATGGAGAATGAACTTGTAGTGATTGGAATATTCATTTGGCTCTCTGGCTTTTAAGCCAGCCTTCCTGCTATAGTGGGAGTGCATCTTAGTGAACTTGAACAAGCGTGTGTGTTTGACATGGAGCTAGCTAGCACAACACCCCCCCCCCACCCCATCTAACGCTCATCACTCATTCACTCCCGAAAAGGAAAGGAGGAAAAAAAAACATAGTGAACTTGCTTTGATCCCTGGCACTTTGAACATTCTGTCAGGCTTTGCTTTTATACAAAAAAAAGTAATCTAGTGGGCCTTACGAGATGAAATGCTTGTGCAACACACTATCTGAGTTTTTCCCCCCACCCTACACTTTCTGATTTTTTTTTTTTTTTTTTTTAGAGGAATCAAAGAGGTTCTGTTTTTTTCTGTTTCTTTTTCTTGCTCTCTCTCCTTTTTCTCAAGAATAGAATTGAATCGGGGCTTACAAAAGTGTCATTTCTTCACCTTAGCATCCCTTCAGCATTGCCCCTCCGTACTCAACGCTAGCCTGACTCTGGAGCTGAGACAATGCACCGCTGATGATGATAATACTCCCAACCAAAGCATAATAAGAGTCCCGGGGACAGCATAGAAAAGACTTTGCCGCGGCACTGTCAAAACCCTGGCGTCGACGAGCCCTTTGTACTCTGCGGCTGTGCGGCGCTGTGCAATTTATGTGCTTCTTTAACTGCTGCTGTTTAATTAAGCGTAACAGAGAGGAAGTATGGTAATTTGCCAGAGGCACGTTGGATGCATGCACCACCATTCTATGGAAGAGTTGGCAGGTGGCCTCAAAGAGTCAGTGAAGCCTACAGAATCTATACCAATAATATGTACAGTATGACATTACTGTGACGTGGTGGAGCACATGCAAATTACATGTAAGCCACAGCCAAGCTGTAGCCTTTGGTTCCACTTAAGAGTTCTAGAACCGATGCCAGTATAATGATGGGGTTTTACTGCCTTTGCTTTTCACATTGTGAGGGTGGACAGGACCAAGACATGCTGCTATTTTGGCTCAGCCAGTGGGAAGTGTTGTGCTTTGGTTCATTACACAGCACTAAAGGTCAGAATTGGATGTGATATGTTGTGTTATTTTTTTGTTTCACAGACACTTTTTAATAAATGCCAGTTGTGTACACACTGGGGCGATAATAAAAACGCTGTTACATTCAGTTTGAAACCTTTCTCCAGACACTTTATGTGTGTGTGTCTGTGTGTGTGTGTGTGTGTGTGTGTGTGTGTGTGTGTGTATGTGTGTGTTTATGTGTGTGTGTGTATGTGTGTTTGTGTGTGTGTGTGTGTGTGTGTGTGTGTGTGTGTGTGTGTGTGTGTGTGTGTGTGTGTTGTTGTGTTGTCATGCTATGCTGTGTTCAGAAACCGAGCCTCGGGCATCTCTCTTATTGCCACTAACAATTAAACCTGTGATAATTTAGCATTTGGCCCACACTGATCACATTTAGCCGAAGCCCAGATTGCTTCGTTTAATTTCTACCCTCTGTCAACATCAATCATTATTTTGCCCTGGCAGACAATAGTGACCTTGCCCTGCCCATATGTCCCTCTGTTTATGGCTGCTATCTCTCTGGGCAACACAAACTCAAGCTCCACTGCTCCATCTTATTGTGCTGCCTTACAACCGCAAGCACTGAAAGCCCATCTGCCTCCTTGGCGGCTAGGAAGTATGATATGCCTAAGCATCTTTCCCTATGTGCATGTGTGTTTGTGTGTGTGAATGTGTGTGTGTGTGTGTGTGTGTGTGTGTGTGTGTGTGTGTGTGTGTGTGTGTGTGTGTGTGTGTGTGAATGTGTGTGTGTGTGTGTGTCTGTGTGTGCGTGTGTACGTGTTTCTTTTTCATTCATTGACCTCATCAGTGCATTTGGATACCTGCGGCCTTATCGGTTTATTTCCAAGGGAATGGCACGGCCAGAAGAAATGCAAACAAAGCAAGGTGGTAATCGCGGACCTGCTCTGAATCTCTGAGGTGTTAGAGAGAGTCAATATTAAACGATACGACCCGGCCACGGAAACTGTGTAGTCAGCTTGGGCTGGTGTGCCAGTGTCCGGCGAGCGACTGGGGCCAAATATGCAGCATGGATATTAATGGTCTCATCTGGACTAGGACACAGCTCATTTCTTGCCTCTCTACGGCACTTAGACTTCCCCATGCCAGAAAACCTCTGCAGGACCCGCAGGTCATCACTAGCGACTGTCTCTGGAAATCTGAAAATAAGTTAGGGATGATTCTATCTATCTGAGAAATGGGTAAGCACACACACACACACACACACACACACACACACACACACACACACACACACACACACACACACACAAGAAAAAAAAACTTTTGGAATAAAAGAGCTGGAGAAAGAATAGCAGAGATGCTACTAAGCATAAAGAAAGCTCAGCAAGCAAGGAAGAAAGAGAGAGGCGAGTGTATCCTTGGGCGACTGATGGGGAAAAAAAAGAAAGTGCAGGCAGAGGAAAACAGATTCAGGGGATAGAAAGAATAAAGAAAAAGAGGAGTGTGCCACAATTATTCTGTGATGCATAGAGAGATGAAATGAAAGTAGTCTGCATTTCTGTTTGGAAGGATCCTTAAATATTTTATGTTTTGCCGAGTTCTGCTATTTTCTTTGAAAAAAATGTCACCAACATCAAACATGCTTCATTTACAAATTATTATTCATATTACTGTTGTATCCCACGCTCAGGTATACATATAATGGCATCAGCCTGTGGAATGTTGCATTGTCCTAATATGGGATGATTACTAGATCTAAAAATCATTTCCCCCTGGAGAAATGCGACTAGAACCCTGGTAAGAAAGTTCTGTTCACTGTTATAAAGCTCACCAGTGTCAGTAACCAAAGAGAACAATGCAGAAAATGAAAAAAAAGGTTAGCTTCTATTTAATCTGAATTCTTCTTTTATGCTTTGAACATATGCTCATTGCTTAAATGCATGAGTAGCACATGGGTAAGAAGCAGAATAATGGCTTTTCAGGGATCCTGAAAGCTTTATTTTTTTTTTATTATTTGCCCCCACCTTATACATTGATTCCTATAAAATTGGGACATCTTGTAGGCTTTTTTTATCCCTTACAGATTACATAAGATGAAGCCTACACATTTGCAAGAACACTTACATCAAAGCCAATTAATCCACCTATGATAAGTTCTTTAAAGCAAGTAAAGTCGGAGAGCGCGAGCCAAAAACGAGGAAATGCTTGTGAAACAAACAGACTGTCCCTGTGTCGTATGTGCCACTGGCAGCCAGCAGAGCTCTCTCCCAACATACTGAAATACAGCCAAAGATTTACGGCTCCTAACAACATGGCCACCATGCGCATTGCTGGGAATATATTGCCTAATGGGTGCCACTCCTCCGTCACTGATAGTCGCTCAGTGTTTGATGTCGACGGGTTGTAAATCCTTGTAGCCGGCAGATAGCACCAGACAAGAGGGATGCCTGCCAGTCGCCGGCCCTTCCATCACCACTCTCTCAGCTGCAAAGTGCGACAACCCGCTTTCCGCGTCGCCAACAGCTCTCATTGTCTGAGGCGGCAGCATGAGGGGGAACGGATGCTATCTGGCCACTGCAGGCATGATCTCATACTGGCTAATCATAAAACTAGCCCAACAGTCAGAGCTGCAAAGCTGGCGAGAAGAGAAGCCTGCGAGGGGAGATGGTTGTTATTATACAACTACCCCCCCCCAACCCCTCCCCACTCACCCCCAACTTTCTTCCCCCCTCCTCCAAACTGAGTTTGTGAAAGAACGGCAGCAACTGCAGTATTTAAATGTCTCTTGGGCGCGTAGCAAATAAGCCACGATGCGGAGCGTGGAGTGAGTGGGACGACTTTGAGACGACTGTGTGAGTAAAGATGTTCCGCGCTGAGTGAATTATGGGTAATATCTATTGAGTAAAAATTACTACTGGAGTTTTCTTTGCTACAGCGGAGGAATGAAACAAGACAGTCCAAAAAAATTACAAGTTGCTGCAAAAGTTTGTTTGAGAAGAAAGTAGAAAACCTTTACTTTTTGGGTACTGCTAAATTGGTCCATTGAATTAAACTTGGAAAAGATTTAAAAGCAATTTTGGTCCTCTTATCTTGGTTCATATATCATTATAAATCTCCCTGTCTTGATCAAAACGAGGTGCTGTTTTGTTACCAAATTACATTTCCTGCCCAGCTTGTGCTAACAAGCCCCCTTCTCCCCTTCTCCCGTGAATCGACGGGATCAGAAGAAAGACTTCCCCAGAATTCAAAGTGAAAGCTAGGCGAATAATTCATGGCCCTCCAGACGCTGGCTGGCTTGATCTCTGTTGAGCACGAGCAGCTGGCCACCCAAAGCCTTATTAATGAACTCCCCTCCTCCTTCTGCTCCTCCTCCTCCTCCTCCGCTGCCTCGTGCTCCCCAAGTTCTGTTGGCGCTCCCTGGCACGCTATTACAGGGGTATTCCCTCACCCCCGTCTCCGGGACGCAAGATGTTCAGCTCGCTCTACGCGCTTGCTAAAACCCACAATCCACAGCAGCGCTGGCTGCAGCCGCTCTTGCGCTCTTTTGCTCCCATTTGCCCCCCAAACTCATCCGAGTTTACAACCTTAATGGGCTACGTGATTCTCATTAGCACCGCTCAAGGTCAAATTAAATGCTACAGGGTGTTTGGACATGGACTCCATTCTCCAAACACTTTTTTTTATTTTTTTAAGATATTTTTTGGGCTTTTTGCCTTTAATCGGATAGGTCAGCATAGAGATGGACAGGAAACAAGTGGGCGAGAGAGATATGGTGGGATCGGGAAACGACCTCGGGTCGGACTCAAACCCGGGTCCCCGGAGTAATGGCACAACGCTTTAGCCCACTGAGCCACGTCACCCCCAAAGAATTTCACCCCAGTATTAAAAAAACAAAACATTTAACACACATAGTTTGTCTAAAATCATAGGTTCTCAAAGTGTTGCCCAGAGGCCAATGAGGGTCTGCGTAAACACTAGTGGCAGCCAACATCTCTGTAAAACTGTTACAACTGTACATTGCTTTGAATGAATGAATCTCCATTTAGGCATCTACAGGCATTCATTTATTGCAGCAGATATAAACAGTAGAGAAACATCCTAGTCATTTTTTCTCCATTTTTTTTTTGTCTTTCTTTTTCCTCGTCCTTTTGGCGACTCTCAGTTCAATCTTGGGTCTCTAAATTGGCCCTCACCTATCAAAACTTTGAGAACCCCTGGTCTAAAAATGCAAAGACACAGGTCTGTTAATGTAGCATACAGTCACATCCTCAACAGCTTGTTATTTTCTTAAATCCACACGCAAGAGTCAAAGAAGGCTTTCATTTTTTTTCCCCCTGAGCAGTCTTTTCAGCCTTCTGATAATTACTTATTCAGATGACTAGGTACATCACCGTGTGCTCATAAGGAACGGACCCCCAGGGAAACAACATCAACTTACAAATCAGGAGTTTCAAAGTCTTAGTAACCTATTTGGTTTGATTAAGGTTATTAGTCTGCACTTACAACAGACAGGGCCGTGCATTTTTCTTCCTTTGTGTCTTTTCTTTCTTAAAGAAAATGCTTTGTGGCTATAGCAACCCTGATTGCCTGGGCTTTCTTTTTAATGAACTGTTCTTCCGGGCCTACCAATGAGATTGGCGCTATGGTGATTTGAGAAAGGTCTTTTTTATGAGGTCTGGTGTTTCTTTTGTAATCCAAATGTTCTGATGTTCTGCAAACACAGAGCAGTATTATGCTGAAATGAATTTGACTGTGTATGCCATAAAAATCCTTAAAAAATATCCAAGTAATATTTAAGCAGAGCAATTCAGCAGAAGGGTGCAAATGAACTAATATACAGTGTATTTGTATGTGTGCACACAGCTAATTACGGCTTGCATAGCGGGGGAGACAGAAGCGTGTCGTGGACAGTGTTGCTCTCCCTACAAACTCCCAGTGCATTGATTACCAAAGAGCAAAGTGTCATCTCTGGTATAACGACACTTCCTGTCCATCAAACTGAGCACCTCGTTTAGAAATTACGGACTCATTTCTCATGGCCATATGCACATTTCATTACCTATAATTTAGCTGATTAGTTCTAGGCACAAAATGTTTGATGACCCAATTAAGAGAGAATTTAGGTGCTCACGAGAGGCTTGTTGAGGGCAAGAGGAATATGAGGTGGATGAGCATATAAACAGCACATTCAGGGAGTGATTTGGACATTCATATCGCTCATGGAAGTTTAGCACACGGTACATAGTTTTGGTAAGAGGCAAAAATTAATTGAAGTTGGACAGAATGCACACTCTTGGGTATCTTAAATCTCTTCGCTAGTTAGAGGAATGAAATTCTTACATTAAAATGTAAATTGCATGGGATGGCAATGAAAGGAACACAGTTGGTTTGTTAGCGCAGGAGTGTCACTTTTCTCAAATGTATGAACCGTTCAGCTGCTACGGTATGTTGCCATTTGAGCATAAAGCTATTAGTCCTTCAGCCAGATCCCCAAGTTAGTACCACTCAAGGGCATTAAGTCTCATTGTGATTTTTTGCAAGGTGTGCCACCCTTGAGTTAAAAAATGTGATAGCGATGCAGACGAGCTTTTTGCGTTTAGTGAGTCGGTTTATGTCCATAATAAACCTATTGAGAATTTTCTTACAACTAATAGTTAACCCAACAAAACCTTTTCAGTGGATTATTTACATTTTATCTCCTTTCAAAATGCGATTCTCTTCTTGGATTGGCTGATGGGGTGGCCATTGACTTTGTATAACCGGCTTTCTGAGACGACAAAGTTCCACCACCATTCTGCAGTATATCAATGCTTTTTTGGTAACTATAACAACAGTAAACAGCCTTGTAGATCTACTTTCACAAAAAAAAAAACAAAACAAAAAAAAACAGGTTAACTTCTTTTAAATTGGGGTTGAGTGTTTCTTGAATGCTATGCATACATTACTATTTATTAAATCCATTGTACAATAGTTTAAGCTTAAGTATATGGGAGATAAATACAAACAGGAGATAAGCGGGATAACAGCCTTAGAGGTGACCTGTTGAGCTGCACATGTCGCCAGAGTTCTAAACCTTCACCTCGCCATTACCTTGTTGGCTGTTATTCCTTACAAAGAAACACTTTTTTGTACAGTATTGCAAGTTTTCTCAAATGTCATGCATAACTATATTATGAGCTAAAATTCTACATTGTATTGAAATGAATTGATGTCTTATCTATGTAAAAATTATTTCAGAAAACTTGCAATACAAAACAGTATTCTCTAAACGTAAATAATTAGGTAAGTTTTAAAGGGATATCTATTTGTCTAGATGTTTACCTTTTTGCTCATAATGTATCCTTCCATTCCACCTACCAAAGTTACCACCAATGCAATGCAATCACTTATTTTCTAACTCCAGGATGGCATGCCATTTCATAAATCACTATGTGCCTTACTGTCCTCAGGTGGTAGGCTACTGACCAACCCTCTGGCTAAAGAGGGTGGGGTGTGTTCAGTGAGAGATGCTGTTAGAAATACAGTTCATTCTTATACATGTCTATTCAGCATGTATTTCTAGACAGTAATTATGCACACAGTATACTATATTTCTTACTGTAAGATAGAACGCTGTATGTAACATAACATAATAGCGTAAGTAATACTACATGTACAGTAATTAAATGCTCTTGGGTACTTGTTGTTATGTGTCCTCTATACCATTCATCACCTCACCATTCATTCTGACTCAGCCACGCCCACCACCAATCACTCCTCTAGGCTACTGCACTCTTGCTCTCCCCACTCCACCCCATATACTGTATGTAGAGTGCCACATATCATCTGAATCATGAGATTCTGCTGTTTATTTTGGTATGCAGGACTCCATATTTGAATGAAGCACTCGTGAGATAAATCTCCGAAATAAATAGATATGACATCAACGCAGAATTATTATATGTATACAGTGTGTGGGGCGGGGCTAGAGAAGAAGGGGCGTGTCAAAACTGCATTTTGCAGGAGTCGAGTTCATAGGGTAAGATGGAGGATGTGATATTGTAACACATTTTTCGACAAGCTATGGACAGACTACTCTAAACTGAAAATAGCTTCTCTCTCTCTCTCTCTCTCTCTCTCTCTCTCTCTCTCTCTCTCTCTCTCTCTGTGTGTGTGTCTGTTTATGAAAGGTATGTTCTGCCAGGTGGTAATTGGTGATAAAAAGCTTTACCTATAGATACCAACATGTTTTTGCAGCCTTGAAGATGCTACTATGCACGCACTTCTGCAAGGTTTCCCTCTCTCTTAAAAAAGCTCATTAACGCCACTGCCTCCCTTCCAGTCACACACCACACACACACACACACACACTCTCTCTCTCTCTCTCTCTTTGCTACAGCAAAAATCTCTCACTCACTCTGCATTACCATTATCGTACCCAAACTAGATTTCATGCATTGGAGTAAAAAAGGAAGAACATCCTGTACATGTATAACAAGACAACCATAATTTCCGCCCAACAGAAAAAGATGCTGTGAAAAGGTAATCATGCCACAGTTTTGGCCTTTGCATTTTCCTCCCAGTGCCTTGTCTGCCAGTAGGAGTTCCACTGAGGTAGTGTGCGTGAAGCAGTACTGTGAACAAAGTGTTTTTCAAGCAGAGCTTTCAAATGTGTGTAAGGACTACACAAAAGATGGCATATTAAAAACTGAAGCCCGATTTCAAATGTATTGAATTTTAAACAGTTTTTTTTAAGTAATTTTCACAGAATGGGGGAGAAAATAATAGTAGAGAATAATGCTTTATCTTTTTATAGTAAAATGCTGAATTGAATATAATGCTAGACTGATATGCAGTCTTCTTGTACTTTTGTCAGCTCCAGTTATTTCAATGATGGGTAATTTGTTGGTATTTCATTTAAACTCTCACTGTGTATTTATGCATCTTTATGTAAGAGAAACCCCAGGCCTATGTGTTAGGATTTACTACCTACCATATCCTTCAGTCATAGTGAGCGGTGACAAGATCGCACAGTCTGTGTTTGAACACAGGCAGCTCTCGTGCTTCTGAGCTGGCATGAAGTGAAAAAAAAATGAAGTCACCTTTGCATAAGTTTTGCTGCTTAGCTGTTGGAAGTCTTTTGGCATTAATTACCAAATATGGTGGATCAGCATGTGCATACCCTTGGCTCATGACACCAAACAACTCTTGGCAGGAGTTGTGAGATGCACGTTAAGCGTAATGACGACGGCGCACAGAATGACACACGCAGGCTCGGCGGGGAATGCCTTCCATAATGAGGAGCCGTGTAAGGCAGGGGGGGCGGGTGGAGGTGGTAGTGGTACTGCTGTGTGTGTGTGTGTGTGTGTGTGTGTGTGTGTGTGTGTGTGTGTGTGTGTGTGTGTGTGTGTAGTGTGTGTGTGTGTGTGTGTGTGTGTGTGTGTGTGTGTGTGTGTGTGGAGGGGGGGGGTGTTGATATCTTCAGTTTTTCTTAGCATTTTCTGGAAGAGTTGGATTCTTTAGGAAGTGTCAGAGAACAGGGAATTAAGGCTAAAATAAACATTTCAGAAAGGCACGAGGACTTGCCATATCTAATGTCTGACGCTTATTTTAAATTAGCTAACAAATTACCTAACACTTTCATCATTAGTGTTCCGGTTTGGCTGACAGCTCAAGGAACTGTCAAAGGGGACTATAATTTGACATTACACCAAGCTCAAGATATCATCAATACTTTTTTTTTTTGAAAGTTTACTCATTTCTGAGGCCTAGAAATGTACGTCTCCATATACCCTTGAGAAACATACGGATGAATAGATTTCACTTCTAATTAGACTATGAAGACAATTTGCTATGAGTTCACCATGGCTTTCTGTCTGTGAAATATGCAGTTTAGCTAGCCTTCCACTACATTAACCAAAACGGACAGGAATGAAATAAAAAAAAGAGAGGATTTTCTCCAAGAGCTCATTTAAAAAAAGAAAAAAAGAAAAAAAAGAAAAGAAACAAGGGCGAGAAAAAGATTCCTATCAGGCTGATTGAAGTTGACAGCTCCATATTGCCTTTGACTACACTCTTTTGGAGCCCACATGCAGACAATCCACTGAGATACATCTGATATCTCTCTTCAGTTTCAATTTCTCAATAAAGCCTGACTTCGGTCGTGCCAGGGTGAGAGAGCGAGAGAGAGAGAGAGAGAGAGAGAGAGAGAGAGAGAGAGAGAGAGAGAGAGAGAGAGAGAGAGAGAGAGAGAGAGAGAGAGATGAGGGCTGACAAAGACAGAGGTGATAAGCGCTACCATTAATCCTCACCTCCAAAAAGAAATGAAAGCATTTTATCCAGCCACTGAAGTGCCTTCTACATCACAGGGAACCAATCTGACTGGACTTCAGAGAAAAAAAAAAGTTACAAGGCAGTGGCAAATATGGAGTTTAGAGCAAGAATTATGCCCTGTTTCAACTGAAAAAAAAAAAAAATGCAGAAATGCCTCATATTTGTAGGAATCTATGTTCATCTCAACCCATGAGTTGCCTGAGTGAGAAGCTTTCTACGCTAAGAACAAGACAGGGATATATCAAAGAACAGACTCAATTGATTTTTCGCTGTCAATCAGGAAAGACAGCTGTGTTACATGTATCTTAACTTGTTTTCACATAAGCGTTAGCAATGTGCAACAACAGACTGGTTTTGCCGTCATACAACCATTGTGGTACCTTTTTCATGGAATGACTAAAAAGCTCATTTTCAAAGACATTATTGTCAACACTATCCTTCTAATTTTTGTAATTACATGATGCTTAATGTATTCTTTCTGCGCATAAATAAAAGACCTGAGCAAGCAAATGCATATTTAATTCCTACGCTGCCTTGCATATAGGTAATGTAATCACAGAGGGGATGATGGGAAAGATCTTTGATATTATTCTTAACATACAATAGGCTAGGTAATATGATTGCACTATAAGTACCCCATTATTATTCCTTTAGTATATGAATGTTTAATATGACCTAAAGACAAACACTACGCAAACCTGTGGGCCATGACTGTATTTTAATCACTGAAATAGCATAGAGAGCTGCAGTTATTGCTGCTTGCGGAATGATTTCATACTTGCAACAGAAATGTATATTCTGTTCCAGAAACACTAAGAAACAGAACAGGGCACATTGCATAGATGGGAATAAGTGCTTCTACAACATGAGGCAGAAATGGTTAACCAAGCTGCAAGCTGTTCCTATATCTTGGCCCATTAAGCACAGTAATGCTGAATGCCAGGCCTGCTGATAAACATTGTACTGCCTCAGCACAAGATTAAAGATGGCAGAAATATCCTATTGCTGCCCAGTCTGGGATTTTTTTGTTGTTGTTGTTGTGTGAGGAGTTTTTTTTTTTTCCCAAGCTGTTGTTGTTGATTCCAAGCGTGATTAATATCATTTTGTTGCACTACAGTATTAGGGTTTCTGTCACTGACGGTCTTTAAATCGGTGACCTTCACAGTAGGAGAAAATGTGCATTGAACTATGGCACTGGAGTCGTTTGTTGTGATTGTTTTTGTTGGTGTTGTTGTTTTTATACCCCGTTCCCACTGATTTCTATGCATTATGACATTATGGATAGGAACCAACGAGACACTGTCAAATATGTTCACAGAGCCTTGCCTAGTGAGGAGGCGGTTTGGCGGGTGACAGTAACTGTTAAGAGAAGGATGGCAGAGGATGCCACCGCATGCCATCAACTGTGCCTGCAGTGTCGTGAAATATGTGACAGGTACACACAGAATATTTTCAGCTTCATTTCATTCACTCACAAATGTAGCTCAAATATAACCAAAATTAGATGTTGTGGAGCTATGATGGATTACCCTTATTAAAGTGAATCATTTTTGTCAAGGTAGAGGAAAGGCAGGCATCTATAATTATGGGTTCTTTTATATATATATAAAAAAAAATTACCCAGCTCAGGTTAATGTTACATCTTTTTTCCAGGACTACATTGGCTTATGGCAGAAATAACAGACAGCAAGTTCACTCCTAGACTCCTGTGAAACTTATACATTACATAACCTGCCCACCTGGTAACAAGTTGGTGTGTGTAGAGTAGGTTATAGTTAAAGCACAAGTACTACACAAGGATAGCAACAGTGTGTGGCCTCACTGTGAAGTCACCGTCGCACACCTCTCAAGAACATCCCAACATGTGAAGAAACAGACATGGCTGCAGGTAAATAAATGACAGAAAAGTGCACAATTTGTTTCCTCACCTTTGTAAATACTAGTGTTTGAGATCAACTGAACATCTCATTCCACTGAACTACTACTTAACAAACGCAATTGGACTCACTATTTATAAACACTGTGATAACACACACAAAATCCAATCCAATGAGGCGTAACCACAATATAACTTTACCAGGGAAATGATTTTCAGGTTCTAATAAACATTTTAATAAAAAACGTTGCATTTTTAATGTTTTGGGATAACGTTAACTGAAGTTGACGGTGATACTAATCTTATAATGCTAACAGCCCCAACTAGCCAGGGATCCTTAAGGGTGAACTCCAAGAATGCAGTGGAGAACCATTGAGCAAAAATACCAGCATACTGTAAGGCCTGTGGACAAGAAATCGTGTTGTCAGTGCATCTGCACTTTCTCACATTAAGATTAAAAGACCCTGTCTCTCTCTCTTTTCCGCCCCTTCCTAGCTCTCTCTTTGCTTTGTACACAAGACTCTTTTGATTTGGAAAAGTTGAAAAAACAAACAAACAAACAAATTCTTCACTATTTAGTATACTAGGTAATGAGTGTATGGCCATTTGATAGGAACATGGATAAAAATGGAGTGGAAGAGTTTACAGTGATTGCTTTTCATTGGCTTAAAGTTATACATTCATTCCTTTACTCATCAGTCATTCATTTCACATCATTCATAGCATAACTTTAAAATCCTCCAGTGGCAGAAATGCACAAAGTCACATTTCATTGGCAGATGATGGCTGAAACACATCACTCTGCACCTGGTCTCATGCCGGTGTAATAACATATTATCTTGCATAATATCAGGATGAATCATAACGCAATCCCTTTCTGTAGTCTTTATGTGGGTCATTAGGCCCATAAATCATAGACATGTGATCATTTACCCACTTAAATGCCAGTGGCTGTGATTTCATAATTGACCTCAATAAGGGTCTTCCAAATCCATTAAAGGCCCTATTTTTTTCCCCCTTGTAGTCCGTGGTGGCATGTAAATGAGACAGAGACAAGGTTTGCAAAGCTGCCGGAACTCGTTAGAATCCAGGCCATGTTTGTCTTAGCTCACTCAGGGGCCTTCTCTGTACTCTAAGGAGGGCACACTTAGGCCATGTGTGTCTGTTAGCCCGTTAATGCCAGCCTTGCTCATGGTCAACAGGAAATTAATGCAGAGGGTCTGCTATGCAAACGTAGAGCAATCTTAGGTGCAGAGAGAGATTATAAAGCACCATTATTTCAGATATCCTTTTTATATAATATTTTGTACTGGTCCATCTACTAATGACCTTGGATGGCATATGCATTCTGCAATAGGTGGCAGCTAAACAACCTCAAAATAAAAGAAAAGGTAATTGCAATATGGCATTGTTCATTGCATAGCTATTAAGCACCTAGGAGGCGCTACCATCATCAAACACACCTAAAACTACATAGTGCTGCTTTAATTAAGCTATACAGTAGGCTATATGTTTTAACAAGATACAGTAGCATTGGAATCTTTAGAGTGTTGTGCTTTGCTGCACGTTTCTATGGAGGCAGTACAGTAATTGAGCGGGGGCTGCAATGACATACGGACATGGAAATTGCACACCGAGTCGCAAGAATGATTCAGAGCGCACTCAGATCCTTAGTGATAATTGAGGATGCAGTGGACGTGATCATTAGCTACAGTATGTGGCTGGCTGATGCTAGTGCACCTGATAAGGAGCACAAAATGGAGCCTCTGCTGCAATGTCCATACAAGGCTGTGGAGCTGAGAAAGAGCAATTAGGCCTACTAAAACCCATATTTACATTATTACTTAAAAAATACAATAAGACTTATTTTTCTCTAACTACAGTAAATATGCATATCTTTTTGTAGATTAATAATCTGATCTACAAGCAAAACAAAGGCAATTTATTCAAGAAAAGAAAGAGAAATGGCAAGAACCATATTTTGCGGTGATACGTTAGCATATCAGGGAACACTGCAGACCACTCAGTGAGTTTTAC
This sequence comes from Sardinella longiceps, assembly GCA_027497455.2. NCBI lineage: Eukaryota > Metazoa > Chordata > Actinopteri > Clupeiformes > Clupeidae > Sardinella > Sardinella longiceps. The sequence continues at coordinate 17,025,515 of JAODXP020000021.1, read as the reverse complement.
AACGTTGTAAACAAATGTTTAATTGTGTCTTAGGAAGAATTGTTCATCTGCACCTATGCTGCCGTTGTGAAAGTGGGGGGGTCCTGCAACAACCGGAAATTATCTGATAAGCGCTTGTATTTCATCATTTAACAATTCGAAAACAAGGCTTAATGTCAAATTTGACAAATTACAATCTAATATATTGTATTTTAACATCAGAGAACATGATACAATGCAATTAATTCATTGTATGTCCCCTTTAAGCGATACAGGCACAGTAGATGGAGGACAGTGATACCCCTAGAGCAGTGGGCAGTGGCACACTGATACCTTGTTGACATAAAAGATCCATCAATCCCCCTTTCCTAGAGTCAGAGAGACCTTTGACCAATCCCAGTCCTTTAACCAATAGGCCATAACTGGACTCAAAATGAAACAATATAGCATAAAGATAGTAAATAAATAACAGAACCAGCCTAAAACAGAAGTATCAAATGACATGATGACATGGTGGCCTGCCATCCCACATTTAGTGTATTACTTCTAAATTGAACACTTTTGCTCTTATGCAAAATGAAATAGATGTGTTAAAATCACAGGCTGCAAGATCCTTACTTAACCTAGGGTTAGTAGCTGTCTGTACAATTGAAATGTTTATATCTGCATTACCTTGTAAGTCTACCTTTATTTTTGATGATGGATTCAATCATCCTCTGCATGGAAGATAACCAGTACCTCAATCTACTAGACAGATGTCCTGCCAGCCTTCAGACTCGATTTTCTTTTGTGGTGCTTCCCCGAGAGCTTGTGACTTTGGACTCTTTTAAAATACCTTAGCTGATGTACTTGACAAAGTAATAGTTTATTTCTTTTTTTTTTATTCTTTTGGCTTGGCCCCATTTTTCAGAAGTATCTTACATGATTTTGGCCATAGGTTTTGAATGAAACTGCAATTGTTTTCTTTCCTGTCTAACACCTTGTGTCTGGGAACAATACAATAGGAGAGGCAAGGTGATACAAGTAGAGACTGTTTGACATTTAAGCAATATTGCACAGAGGTATACTAACCTCTGTTTTGCAAAAGTCTAAGAAGCAGAACACACTTTGCCCTACTTACTAAACATTTTTAGGCCTACTTGTTTTCATAATCTCTCATCATATCAAGTAAACAGAAATATCTTCACATTTCAAAGGAACCGCATACCATTACTTCTGTTTTTCCATTTGTTTTTGTTTTTTGACGTTGGTCTTTTATTCTTTTCTCCCTGTTGTTAATATTCATGGAGTATTTATAAGTTATAAAAAAGTCTCTACCTAAAGTCTGATATATAATCCCTAATGCACATGCAAATTTGCTACAAGCTCCAACTAAAACACAACCTTCACAAATCAGACATTTCTAGCCATGCGACATATGATTGATACATGAGAGAAGCATACAAGGTCATAGTGCAGATACTGTACCAGTGAAATTGAAGATCCCTCTATGACCTACTCCATTCCTCAGAGAGAAGAGAAGTTTTCAATGCTTAGTTTTAAATGTTGGAACTATCATTATACTGTAAACAAAGTGTGGGGCCATTTTGAGTCTTACTATGGTTTAAAACGGCAATTTGGCTACTAACACCTAGCTGGGTGCCCCAGGAAACTACAACTAGCAAGTGGTTTTCTCCAGCCTGCAAGAACGTATCAAAATTCTGCTTATGGCAAGTGTTCCAACTTTTTATGATGTTACAATATACTTTGGGTCCATATTACACCAAATTTCTCCTTCAACCCTGACCCCCTCAATCCTACCCCTAACCCCCTAACCCCCTTTACCCTGACTGACTCTAGGGTTGGAAGGGGAGTGTATTGCAGGCAGTGTCTCCTGAAAAGCACCACAGAGGGCTCAGCAACCCCACTCATCCACATGCTGACTCTCATCATTGTCTATTCGCCTTATTCACCTGGAACGTTCCAAAGACGTTGAGGGGTACACTTCAGGGGTACACTCGGCTACACCGTTGCTACACAGCCAGCTGTCATGGCGCCTCACTGTTGTGTGCCGAAATGCACATCCTCAAAGAGGAAAAAATCATACCGTGGGCAGACTTTCCACCGTTTCCCAAAAGAGCAGGCACTTCGTTTAACTTCCGTACACCTCAAGCATCAAATTACAAATGGCCGCCAGGTGAATAACGCGAATTACCATCTCAGCTACTGTTTCAATGCCACTCATTCAACACTAACTGCTAACTAACTAAAGAGTTTCAAAAGTGATGCTGGAGGAGACCTTTTTGCACTGTAGCACAGTTGCAGTCTTGGGCTAATTTCAGCTGTCTGCTGGCATAGTGCACATATGGCATAGTGTGAGACAACAAGGTACTTTACCTCAGCTGCAGAGTGCTACAAACAGCAGGCCTCTTATGAATAGTCAACAGTGAAAAAGTGCTGCGTTGGTACAGGGTGGTAAGAAGGACTTCTGGGTTCTAAACTAAGGACTATGCGATCTATAACAAAACGGTTGATTTCACAGCATTTCAGTGAAAAATACACTCATTTGCTGACTTCCTATTATTGACCTTAATTTACTAACATTGCAATGTTCTGCACATTTATTGTCAGCTTGGATTTGTGAACCATACAAGGAAAAGAGGCAAGAAATACACACTCTCACGTCCAGCTTTGAGGCCAGCCTCACTGATTCGCCCCCTCTCTTCCCAACTCTAAATTCAACATGACAAAGGGGGAGATAGAATGATATTGGCTTCAGATAGAAAAGTGGAATTGTTCTTCTTCGAGACACACATACACATACACACACACACGCACACACACACACACACACACACACACACACACACACACACACACACACACACACACACACACACACACACACACACACACACACACACACCTCTTTTTATTGCTCTGTGGGTGCTGAATGGCAGATGACAGAAATTGGGCACTGCATGGCCGCTGTGTGGGGGGAGAAAGGTTGAGTTGGGTCCAGAGGTGTCAAAAGTATTCACTTTCATTACTTAAGTAGAAGTATAGATACTAGTGTTTGAAAAGACTTCAGTAAAAGTTGAAGTACCAACTCAAACTTGTTACTTAAGTAAAAGTATAAAAGTACTAGTTTTAAAACTACTTAAAGTATAAAAGTAAAAGTAATTTTAGAGAAAAAATGCCATATAAGGCAAAAAGGCTTAGGCCGTGCTGCATGGGCCTACAGCGCATTGGCAGGCCTTCATTTCTAGATACATAGCCTAGTGATAGGCCATGCATCCTTTTGTGGTATGAGATAATGGTACATGTCCTATGGCAGGGGTTCTCAACCCCCCCAAAGCGGGTTAATTTTGCACTTGCCCCCACCCTTTCCGGCCCCTTCCCCACTACATTACCTTGGATGGATGGATGGATGGATGGATGGATGGAGAGGTCGATGAATGGATAGATAGATAGATACTGTAGAATCAGATAAAACTTCATTTTGTGTTTTAAACAGCAATATCATATAGCCTAGTACAGTGCTTCTTAACTGGAACAGTCTTGGGACCCACCATTTTCCACTGTCATTAGCTCGCGACCCAATTTTTTTAGCTTTCAAGTCAATTCAATGTAATTCTCAAAATATAACCATAATAGGCCTGCGTAATAACATTATTATTTTTAAAATATATTATTATGATTAATATTATTATCATTATTATCATTATTATTATTCCTACAATTATACCTACTACCTACTACTATTATATACCTACTATTACTATAATTATATTTTAAATTCATTTAATCAGGACGTGAACATTTTCCTACATTTAACAAATGAATTTGAGCAACAACTATTTCTTGACATTAATAAAAAGATCATTAGGCTTTCAAGATCTGGGAATAACAGTAGGCCTATGGCAATTAACGAAACAAACATTGCCTTTAAGTATGCTTGTGCAATGAGGACTGAGGAGCACCTTTAATGGGAGAGTTGGGGATGTTTTTTACAAGGGCTTCGAAATCTGGTAACTTTAGAATGATAGACAGAACAACTTGTAGATCGTGTTCAGTGTCCAACCTGTTCCTCTGTTTCGATTTGAGTTTGACAAGAGTGGAGAAGCAACTTTCACAAAGATATGTGGTGCTGAAAGGTAATAAAAATTTAATTGCCCGTCTTGATAACGTGGAATAGGCTACTCGGCTGTGACATCGCACCAGAACGGACACAGAGTGATTTTGCTGAATGCTGCTTTCATTGACGGGTCACACGACAGTTCCATCAGCTGGTTCCCTTCCTCACTAAGCAGCACAGCGCTTTCCTAGTAGCTCGGAGAGGAAAGATAGAAAAGCATTGCGGGCGATTCTGCTCAAGGAGGTTAGCTGCGCTGCATCTAACACGCACACAGTGCGTGCACAGCACCTAATGAGCAATTGAAGATCCCAAAAGAAAAGTTTGAACGATGACGAGACGAAATAAAAACACGGCGAAAGAAATAGCAGTAACGAGCCGATTTTTAAAATGTAAGGAGTAGAAAGTACCGATACTTGCATGAAAATGTAAGAAGTAGAAGTAAAAAGTAGGCAGAAAAATAAGGAGTGGAGTAAAGTATAGATACCTAAAAAATGTACTTAAGTACAGTAACGAAGTATTTGTACTTCGTTACTTGACACCTCTGGTTGGGTCAGGCAGCCACTGCCATCAGCCACGATGAAAGCACCGCCAAAGATGGAGCCAAAAGAACCCAGTGAGAGGGAAAGGATAGATAGAAAGAAAGAAAGTGAGAGGAGACAGAGAGAGAAAGAGAGCGAGAATCTGTATGTCTGTGTGATAGAGAGAAATAGACAGACAGTGAGAGAGAGAGAGAGAGAGAGAGAGAGAGAGAGAGAGAGACAGAGAGAGAGAGAGAGAGAGAGAGAGAGAGAGAGAGAGAGAGAAATGAAGGAAGGAAGGAAGGAATACAGAGGGACAAAATAATACAGCAAAACAATTAGTAATAGGGAAAGCAAAAAAAAAAAAAAAAAAGAGAGAGAGAGGTTATAATTAACAGTTATAGAGAGCAGGAAATATATCCCATCTCATGTTGCCATGGCAACAACTAAACATCCCAAAAGCTACGCTGAGTCGTTTCCCTCTTCTCGTCTCATCCTCCTGCCCTATCTCCTTGTACCTGCAGCCTGTGCCTCACCCTCACACACACACAGACATGCACTCCCTCGAGTATAGTGGCCTGGCCAGCTCCTCAGAGTCCGGAACAAACTGGACAGAGCTGATCTGGATATTGTCCAGCTCAGCCAGCAACCATTGATTTAAGCCTCCTCCTCCATAAAGCACAGAGATGAAGGATACTCAAGGGCCAGGGACTCGGGCTTTTCTGAGAAGCACCGACTGTTCCACACGCTGCCGCCGCCGCCGGAATGTTCAAGCCCTCGCTTGGCCCTTTGAAGAAGATCAGGCAGCAGCCATTCAGAAACAAGTCAAGCGTTACAGACTTCAATCATGGTCATAGGACTAGAAGACAGCGGCTGTGATGGGAATGGCTCATGGGCTTGTGGGTTCACGTGGGAAATATGTTGATGATCTGAAACCAGTGAACAAAGATATAGTATACCGAATATAAGGATTTAGCCAATGTAGTGTAGAAATGCTTTCAGTATGTGAAAACACTTCATATAAAGATTATTATCAGTAATATCCTTGCAGTATACTACAATATTTTGTTTGTTTGCAGATGCATACAGTACCACAGTAGATCAAACTTAATGTCATTAAATACGGGTGTTTTTATGTAGAGATATAAAAGATAACACCAACCTCAATTACATTGTTTTGAAAATCTGTGTAAAAATAAGCCAAAGAACTTCATGGTCATTCAGAGCCCCCCTTAACAGCAGATGTTTGCATCAGACACAACCGTTAATTCTTTCTTTTTATAACAGATGCCAGTTGAAAGCTACAATCTCTCTCAAAGTCACCATTCTAAGATTGCAAATTCCCACCTCAGATAACCATAAAGATTACATGTAGCGCTTGAGAATCAAAGCTAATAATTCAAGCTACTTCCATAATTTGCCTCCTTTACGTTCCCCCCCTGCATAGCTAATTCCCTCGACCTCCAAGGAGAGGGAGGGGAGCATGAGCAAGCATCTCACACTTGTGTCAATAGTGCAAGCAAATTATCCTCTCAGTCAATTTACCCAGCAGCATATTAAGCAGGCCTCCACCGCACAGGACTGCATTCTGCAGAATCAAAGTGTTTTGGCTGCTCTTGAACGAATCCCCCTAAGGATTGTAGATTTTTTTTTTATTTTTTCCTTTATGCATACCAGTTTTCTGCCTGTATTTTGGAGGGCCACGGGCAAGAGTTTTACATCCTTGGTGATGGTCTTCTATGGCTGTGTGTGAGTGAGCTTTCATTTTGGGAAAGAGCTACCTTGACATAAATCAAACCTGCATTTATAGAGAAACATTGAAGTAGGAGTTAATAAAAGTGAGAGAAAAATGTGAGCCCACATGTTAGATAGATGTTAGATATGCATCACTGAATTCATTTTATTCACAGGTACTTGGCCCTGACCCATAGCCACTTCAATCGCTGACCAAGGCTATTAAATGAAAAAAAAAAAAAAAAAAAAAAAATTTCCATACAATAAAACAGTTTCAAAGGCAGTCCAACAATTTAAAAGAAATAACCTTTCTCAAAATACTCATAAAGTTCCAATCAAAGTTCATCTAATTTTTCTTGCGGATGAGAATATTACTATGTGCTATTTTCAAAACACTCCCTCGCAATGCCCTTACAGCATTACTGGAGATGAAACCTTAGTCTCTGATCCTATAATCCTTCATTCTATAGACACAACAGTAATAATGACTAATAAACCAGCCTCAACCACAGCCAATGCCTGCCTCAGTCCATTTCACACATCATGCTATATGGCAGGGGTTCAACTGGTTCAGTCCAGGGGACTACCATTATGACTAAGAAGGGGGGTATTATAAACAAAGAGATTGCACGAAATTTAGAATCACACTGGTTGTGTGCACATCCCAGCTACTTGAGGTGCAGGGCAAAAACGCTAAAAGACATCATTTAAAGGAATTCAATGCCCGCACACTGTTTAGTCTCCCATAAATTTAATATGCAACGTTTCAACCCCCACCCCAA
>JAODXP020000021.1:16975885-17013385 GCA_027497455.2 Sardinella longiceps | reverse complement strand
CTGGAACAGTGTATAGGTAGGGTGTGAATGGGCCGAATCACAACCTATAATGCGGGCCCATCTGTCACAGAGGTTTTAACATTCCCTCGGTGAATAAAATAGCGTACTTAGGCGAGGGGGGGAAAGTGAGGTGATTTAAGGGGAATTAATGTGATATATAACAGTTGTAATGTCTGGGGATGTCTTCATGATATGGTTATGGTAGATCATGATTCACCAGAGGAGGAATTATGCTTACATAAGTTAACTTTTTTGCAAAAAATACTTTGCTCTTGACAATAATTAGCCTGCTTAGTGCATATTATACAAAATATTTTAATTTTAAAAGTAACAGTTTCAATTTAAGCAACCAGTATTTTCAGTTTAAAATGTTAATGTGAAATGTTATTACTAGATGAAGTGTTTTTTGGATTGTTTGTTTGTGTGTTTATAATCTTCATCCTGATCCAGGATAATAACCCACTCACTCAAGCATTTACTCATATAATTTTCAGAAAATGTAATTGTAATTCAGTTGTCATTTCATTCATCGCGGAGCATGCAATTGTTTACCTCATTCCAGAGCGTTACCACTTACCCCTTACACCATGGAGGACAACGAAAGGGTTGTTGCCATGGTAACACGACACAGAAGCCCTTTCAGCGGCGGTCCGTAAGACTTCCTCACTCGTCAGAGAGCACGGAGGAGGTGTAATGAGGAGACGGCATGCAAACGCATTAAACGAAGGGCAGCACCAAAGCCATACAAAGTGACAGAAAGCGCACAGGTCATATTCCCTGAGCCCACAATTACTCAAGAAGAAGGGAGATGGAGAGAGAGAGAGAGAGAGAGAGAGAGAGAGAGAGAGAGAGAGAGAGAGAGAGAGAGAGAGAGAGAGAGAGAGAGAGAGAGAGAGACGGAGAGAGGGAGAGAATTAGAAACACAAGCAGAAAAACTGAGAGAATGAGATAAAGATGAAGATAGTGGGATACTGGGGAATAGAGATGAAAGAATATTGATAAAGAGAGATAATGGGACACAATATGGATGCGTCCAGTCCTGAGAAGTAGAAAGAGACAAAAGACAAAGATGGAAAGAAAGAGGGAAGGACAGAGGAAGAGAGAGAGAAAGAGAGATAGAGCAAACAACTCCAGCTCATTTAAGCGCAGCAGTGAGTGCCTGGTGAGATTGTGACACTGGAGTGTCAAAGCAGTGGCAGAGCAGAGCAGAGCAGAGCACTCCCCAGCAGGTCAAGCTGAAGGGGGATGTCCCCTGGGACAGCTGCTTCATTTCCTGCATGTTTTTCCTGTCTGTTTCTCTCTCTCTCTCTCTCTCTCTCTCTCTCTCTCTCTCTCTCTCTCTCTCTCTCTCTCTCTCTCTCTCTCTCTCTCTCTCTCTCCCTCCTCTCTCTCTCACCCCTCTCTCTCACTCTCTCTCTCTCTCTATCTCTCTCTCTCTCTCTCTCTCTCTCTCTCTCTCTCTCTCTCTCTCTCTCTCTCTCTCTCTCTCTCTCTCTCTTTCTCTCTCTCCGCTCTTCTTCTCTCTCCCTCTGTCCCGCTCTATGCTTTGCAGTGACAGCCATGGTTTTGCCACGCAATTAAGCCAGCACAATAGAACCTTTGGCTGTTAATGAATGTGCAGGCTTCAGCTTGTTGCAGTCACAATGTTGTGAGGTAATTAACCTAATTAACAGCAAATTAAAGACAGAGCCATCATAATATTAGTCACAATGCCTGATGAAAAGTTGCATCAGGCCTGAAAGGAGGCCAATGTGAGACGCGTCTTGAATGCTGTTTCTCAGAACTCATTACACAATGTGTTTGTCCTACACAATGACCCCATTTGCAGTCAGAGAGCCATTTTGATAAGTGGAACTTAGATGACTGAATTTTAATGCTCTTTTTTCTAAACAGCTGTCTTTTATCGCACTTATCTTTCATGCAAAGATATGTAAACACAAATTTATAAGCCGGATTATTTGCATACATCAACACAGGCCTAAAGAATGCGAAAAGCAAATTCACCATGGCCAGGCTCTGAGTTCATACATAATTACGTAGTGTCTGGCTGCGTTACAAGATGAAAAGCAATGAACATAGCTTGTTGTTGACTTTTATTGCCTTTGGATAAACCAACACATTAACTCTATTAGCATGCTTTGAGTTACACTGCCATATGACATTATGCCATGTTTTCTTCTCTGTGTCGGAGAGATGCACAAACAATATGAAGAGAAAACTCACCATCTGTGGTTCACCAAGGAACCACTAGGGGTCAGTACACGATAACAGATTACTGTCAGTGGTCAGACTCTATTCCCCAAATTATGTCCATAATACTTACATTTTGCCCTAAGTGTGTGTGTGTGTGTGTGTGTGTGTGTGTGTGTGTGTGTGTGTGTGTGTGTGTGTGTGTGTGTTTGGGTCTGCACTTTCAATGAACTAGGCCTAATAGATAAATAGATTTTCTAAGGGTAACCCCTAGAGTTGCTCTATACTAGCCCATCTGACTGTTATTCTAATTATAGCTGTGACTGGGGAAAGTTCGGGACAGGACATTGACCCCCAAACCCATCCCTATCCACACCCCCACCCCCAACCACACACACACACACACACACACACACACACGGACACGCACACACGGACACGCACATGCACCTCCCACCGTGATGGATAAAGCTGAGCACTGTGTGTGTCATTTCAATTACCTCCCCGAACTCCATCCGCTTCAGCCTCCATTAAGTAATGGCATTCGGTACGTGCTGAGGCTTCATCCATAATGCAGCCCAAATCAGCTTATATTAACCAACAGCGACATCTGAACTTTACTTTGGAGAAAACGAAGATGAATGCCACCTAGGTCAGGAATGCTTGCCCACTTCTGGAAAACGCCACTCGCATTAATGTTAATGAGAGGCTCCTGATGGTAACAGATAGCTTTTGGATCAACGGAGAAAGGGAGAAAGGGAGTAAGGTGTGTGTGTGTGTGTGTGTGTGTGGGGGGGGGGGGGAGAGAACCCTCCTGAGCTCCTCTGCTGGGATGCTCCCGAGAAAAGGGGCTGAGGGCTCGCTGTCAACCAGTGGCTAATGATGATGCGCTGAGCACTGGGAGAAAGAATGAAAGAAAGAGAGAGAGAGAGAGAGAGAGGGAGAGAAGGTGAGCTGCCTGAACGCTAGAGCGAGGCATCTGTACGTGAGTCGCATCGCACCTGCGGCAGGCAGCGGCAGCAGCAGCAGCTCACTGCTCACTGATTTATCGGTGGAGCTGAAGATAAAACTAACAGTGCTTATTGCAATTCGGCAAGCTTCGCTGTGGCCCACACTCAAACTCATTAATTATACGACTGCTTTTTTTTTTCCCTTCCTCGTCAAGAATGAAAACAAGGTGCTTGCCTACAGTAGGCTATATCGTACGAGCCTTAATAACGGCCTGGTTGCATAGCTAGCTGTACTGGAGCGTGGGTGTGAATGGGTGAGCAGGCGTATTGTGTATAACTGGAAGGCAGTGCAAGATAAACAGGTAGGCCTCCACTGGAGGCGAGTGTGGAGCATTATTAGAGAGGTGTAAGAGTGGAAAAGAGAACAATACATCTTCACAGGAAAGTGGGAGAGAGCCGGGTCAAAGTCCCTGCTGCAAGCATGTCTACCAAGCAGTCAACACACAAGATTTACTCTCTTGAATCTTGCTGAAGTGTAGTCTAATAGCTGAGAAAGGAATGGCTGTTCACAGTGCAGGCTGACAGTGAGTAGAAAGAAGATTTAAGCTATTTCTCCACACGTCCAGCAGGACATCTGCATGGGCCAGATGGGAATTCTTGTGATCGGACATGTGGTGGTATGCAGTGAATTTTACATAAAAAATGGTCTCCAAGGATAAACAGCAACAAGTCATGAGTGTGGGTGTGCAAGTATGTAAGCCTCCGTGTGTGTGTTTGTGTGTGTGTGCATGTACGTGTGTGTGTGCTTTATGTCAAGAAAGTTTGCAGTGGCTGGCAATTACTGTAGACAGCAGGGTTCTAGTGGAGCAGTGCTAACAGAGTGACTTTCCCCGGCTCTCTGCGTTCATCATGGTGGGTATGCACATGGACTACCAGTATACCACACACACACACATACACACACACACACACACACACACACACACACATGTCATGGTACACAGGTTGCCCACACAATATATTATATGTGTTATTTAAGTGAAAAGCTTGGTTCCTAAAGTCCACAAATCAATTAATATATAATTACAGTAATCATGTAGTTAATTATACGCCTAATGAGATTAAAATTCTGTTCTTTTAAAAATAAATCAAGTTAAAGTAACATACTGTAACTGCAGACCAACTGACTAGAAACATATTGTGAAAAAAAATGATTGCTGAAAATCCATTGAAATGGTATATGGCTTTTGGATCCAAACTCTTCATGATTTCTCCCCAGTAAAGTCTCCAATGGCTCATTAAGAGATACAGAACAATATGTTTGTATAGGAAACAAACAACAACAAAACAAATAAGTTACTATATTACTGTATAACTTAAAGCAGTTCAACACTTGTCTGACTCACACACATTATGAACATGTTGATACTTTGCTGTCTTGCTGTCATACACGTCATTTCTGCACCACTTGTTCTCAGTATGCAAAAAAAAACAAGAACCCAAAACCAAAAACATAATCACACGTATTCCCTCCGGGGGTAAAGTGAAAACACCCACAAATGCTCAAGGCAAACAACATTACTACGCGACCAAGCAAATCGAATGACAGCCGCACACACACACACACACACACACACACACACACACACACACATACACTAGAGCATATCGAGTCTGCCTCTGCATATAATCTCATTTATCAGGAAAACATGGCAGCTGTGCCTGCATGGCGTGGCAACAAGCTGCGACGAAGTTAAGGCAATCATAGCAGAAAGTGCACCAGGTAAACAGCTCGAGCTGGCATTCAGAAGATTCCATACTTCTCTGTGCTCCTGAGACATGGCACTTGACAGGAGCAAATTGCTAGCGATTCCGGTTTGCTAAACAAAAGTGTAATCTCCTTTGCTCTGGAGTAACCATGTGCCATATGCGCACTAAAACATTTATTACAATACGGACTTGTGTACCTGTCAGCACAATGCACAGTGATGAGCAAGCGTGAGTACCTGTTTTGCCGCTACAACATCAATTAAACTTAGAAAAAGTGACAGCGATGCACAGTGCAAAACGGACATTTTTTTTTATGCACGTGGGTTTATTTGACAAGAAAAAAAGAAATGGGGAGTTGTAGGCTTGCTGGCTGCAGCAAATCCCCACCCCAATATGCACTTGCCTCTTCCAACTGTATTTCATATTCTCTGCCTCCTCGCTATCTTCCTCAGTATACCCCGTTAAATCCTTCCTCTCTACGATGGATTGGATATCAAAGCCAGCCAAGGTGCCTTAACCAGAATCCCTGCCAAAGGAAACTGAGTTCATCCTTGACCGACCTCTTCATCTCTTGTCCTGTCACATCGAATAACCAATCCAACTCACTTAAGCCGGAGAGTTTCCTTTATAAATCCTTGGGGAAGCGGCTACGTTACAAAGTTGTGTGTAAAAATAGTCCACAATCTGTCATGGGAAATTATGAATATTGAAGTGACAAGCAGCTGATATCATAATTGCGTCCCAGTCTGAGGAGATTAAGCAAAGCTTGGCTTTCAGCGGAGCATCACAGACATTAGCTGTGCCAGAGAGCAAGGGGCATCACTGGGCGGTGCCAGGGATGGATGCCAAGGTTAAGGCAGAACAATGTCTCTGCAACTTTGCCCTCATGACAGATTAGCTTGTGACTGCCTCAAGTGTCTGATCTAAAGCTGGGACTGGGAGCTGCTCAGAATGGATATAGAATAAGGAATGATTAATCACTTCAAATGCACACACACACACACACACACACACACACACACACACACACACACACACACACACACACACACACACACACACACACACACACACACACACACACACACACACACACACACACACACACACACACACACACACACACACGCAGATGCACTTTACTGTAACATAGACTATTCACTTAAACTTTCCCTGTAAGTTCTAGTTGGGCGAGATGCTTGCAGGTAGACCTACTGGGATAAAATTCGGCAACGTCTTGATTTGTTTCTGCCATTTTCCGTTTAGGTGGAATTCAGTTGTCATTTTGGACAGGCGGCCATTAGACTGCCCTGCACTGTCAGTCCAAAGGCTGTGCTAAGCAAGTATGCACAGGCTGAGCAAACTCTGGGAGATAGATGTCACCTTACCAGACACTTAAAACTGATGCAACCCCACCACACACACACACACCCCCCCTCTCTCTCTCTCTCTCTCTCTCTCTCTCTCTCTCTCTCTCTCTCTCTCTCTCTCTCTCTCTGTGTCTCTCAATATACTCAAGACACTCTGGAGAAGTACTGTATTCTAAACTATATGAAAAGTACACAACTCCTATACAATCTATGTAACTTTTACAGCAGTGTCATTTCCTGCTGATCCCTAAAGAGAGGGAGCCGAGCCGATGAGGCGTTTGAGCCGCCCAGGCTGTCGAGTCCAGCCAGTCGACTGCTCCGTCTCCTTGTCGCTCGGCAGGCTCGCCGGAGCTCATTTCACCCCCAGCTGAAGGCAAGCGCTTGTGACAGGTGAAGGACAGGTAGAGTTGAGCATTGTCAGGGAGAGGGGAAATGTGGGCCGTGCTATCTGACGACGCTATACCCACAGGGGAACATCTGGCAGCCATGACACATCCAAATGGAAAAACCCTGTGTGGGTGCGGATGGGGGTGGAGATGAGAGGTGAAGAGGTTTGGAGAGGTGTGTGTGTGTGTGTGTGTGTGAGTGGTGGAGGAGGAGAGTGAGCTCGCAAAAGGGGACCTTAACGTCCTCTCTGGTGTTAAAAAAGAAGAAGGCTCATCTTTAGTTTATCTGTGAAGAGGACAGTGCTCTCAAGGCCTGATGGGAAATGGAGAGGATGGGTGTAAGGACTCAGGATCCAAGCCAGCCTGGCAGAATTCCCACTCTCTCAACTCCACTCAACCACATTCTACCAGCTACTCCCATTCCAAGTACGGCAGATATAACAGCTTAAATGTTGTGCATTTAATGTTATAAATCATGTATTGTGCTATAACATTCCATACACAATTAAGCAGTACCCTGAGCAGTGCACTCTTTCATGTACAGCCCCTGAGACCACTACTTCAGTCAGCTTCTCCAGACATCACAACCCTAAGATTATCACTTAAAACAATTATATTGTTTAAATATGATGTCTGCTTTCTCATGGTTTATCCTTTAATCGACTGTTTTCATGTGAAATAGACAGTTATTTAGATAAAGCAGGTGGGTTGGCATTCATCCTCAGCAGTAGGCTACTATCTGACAGGGTGATTTAATGAAAGCCTGGGACCTGAAGAAAGGGCCTTTAACCCACCTTTAAAGGGGATTTACTATCATAAACGGTAAAGAGATATCGCTGGTTTAAGATACGATTTATACGCCTAATCTTTCTCTCTGCCATAGCATACAGTGAAATACTTAGGAGAGAAGAGAAGGGTGTGGTTTTTTCCCCCATCTCCTGACAACCATGTACTTAGAATCCTGTAAATGATTAATGAATCTGAAGCCTTCAAATGAGCTGAGGGTGATTTTATATTTTATTTCTTTCTCCACAAAATGAAAATCTGAGGTAAATCAGTGCTGTCAACCCTTCAGTTCCCCCTGTCCATTTGATAAGAAAGCACTACAGAGTTAGTCATTCATTCATTCATTCATTCATTCATTCATTCATTCATTCACATGTATCCACAACACCTTCATCGTGCAGATCTGATCTCTCTATCAGATTGTAATACAAACCTGACATTCTGTTACGTATGTACACTTCCCTACCAAATTGAAAGCCTTAGGAAGCAGCTAAACACAATGTTCCAATGGAGCTCCGAAAATGCAGTTGCTAATTGGCATGGCTGTGTTTAAAACAGTTAAGCCTAACTGCTTCAATTGCTCAGAGACCCAATTATCTGACATGATCAAAGGTCTGCATAATTTATTAGCTTCGTTATGGAGAAAGGGAATCCTGCCAAGAGTTAAATGCAAGAAACAAAATAAAGGGGGGTAGGGGGGTGTAGGTATGTGCTATGAAAGACTTACCAACTTTATGTCACATGAGTGGCACTCAAAAAGAGAACTTTCTCTGGGGAAGATATTATTGCAATGATGTTGCACTGCGTCTACACAACAGTTGACAATTCTTGACTTGTGCTTTGAATAAAAGCTTTTTTTCATGTTGTAAAGTGTATGTGTGTGCACACACACAGGTACTGTATATTTGCGTGCCACTGCATTCATGATTCTTCTGTTTATGCTCTAAAACTATCTTCTCCAAAGTATGGACCGAGTTGTTCGTAAAATACAACCAACCCAATATATGAATCATATAGGCGTTTCTGCATTGTTCTATATTCTTAAACACTGAGCAATGGTATCAAATATTAATGTATTCCTGCTATTCCATGGCTTTTTACTAGAGACTATGAAAAAAAAAGTCAAACTTTGAAAGAAGAGTTTTGCTTTGAGTTAGTAAGCGTCCAGAGTTGTCCTTGGCTATGTGGGTTTCCCATTACTCCCCCCAGAAAGCCCAGATGGCAAGCCTGAGGGGACCTATAGAAAATCACTGGTGGTGAGAAGACACAAGATGGCCCAGCAAGTCATCAAAGTATAATGGCTTAAATCTACTTCTTTTTCTCTGTTCCGCAAGTGTGAAAGAAACCAAGTAAACGAGAGGGAGGGATGAAGTG
Organism: Sardinella longiceps; assembly: GCA_027497455.2. Lineage (NCBI taxonomy): Eukaryota > Metazoa > Chordata > Actinopteri > Clupeiformes > Clupeidae > Sardinella > Sardinella longiceps. The sequence continues at coordinate 17,004,559 of JAODXP020000021.1, read as the reverse complement.
AGTGAGAGAGAGAGAGAGAGAGAGAGAGAGAGAGAGAGAGAGAGAGAGAGAGAGAGAGAGAGAGACCCATAAAGACTGCACTTTTGAACTAATTACTTCATTGCCACAGATTTCGACAGTCTCTGCATGAGCGTAATGCTTTTCACTTTTAATAAGCACAAAATGTTCTCTGCCATCGTAGGCTAGAGCACAGAGGCAATCACAGACATTGCTGAAATGTTCAAATCACTTCTCAGTTTAAAGAAGAAGGGAGGAAACTGTCAAATAACATATTTGAGCACCAATGGCCATTTAAATTCTGAGCGGTGGATGATCACTGGTACATGAGTGCATCGTCTGGCTTGATCGGCAAAATGAGTGGCACATATTCATTTTAAAAAGGAAGCCTTTGTCAATTTTTGCAATGCAAATAAATCAAAATGACACTGTAATTCCCAGCAAACATCGAATCGGCGCCGAGAAGGAATTGCTTTGTGCCGAAACACTCCAACTGCACACAGTCTCTTTTGGGTATCAAATTATGGATCAGCTCAAATGCAATAAAACTCTAATTATTTCTGGGGTTTTGCACAAATTATCAAGATGTGCTGCATATATTGACTTTTATTACCTGTCATCCAGCCCATGGTATTAAAATGCAGACATATTAAAATGGGGTGATCAGCTTTAATGAAGCTGAGGGGCAGTAAGGCTCTCTTGCTTTTCATACTTGTTTGACTCACTACTAATAGATTTAATCCTCAGCCTTCCACAGTCAGGCGAAACACATCGATTTAGCATTGGCCTTAACTGTAACTCTATCCTGAGATGGTGCTGAACCGTGTGACTTAGTGTAATTACAATTTGAATGGGTCTGCCGAGCGTTGACCGATTTTAAAGGCTGGTAAACAAAGCAAAACCTACACATTCATTTTACTGAGTCCGTTGCACTTTTGTCCTTGTGCGACTTGAGCCAACATCCTGATTTGACGCAACGCACAGCATTGGTGCCAGTTGGTGCGGTGAGGGGAGACATTGCCTAGGCCTATATCATTCTTGGGAGACACTCGTGTGAACAGCCAAGGTCAATGCTAGTTTTTCACGGCCGAGTGTGTCCTTGAAACAGCCCATTTGAGCTGCTTTGGTTACACTTAATGGGGAAAAAGCACTCGTAGCACAAAGGACACGGCGTGGCACTTCAGGCCTATCTGCGCTGTAAATCATGGTACGAGCACTCATCAAAGCACTCTCACCGTCCCCTGGACTGCCTCTCATACCTCAATGATCACTAGAGGGATACGCTGTAGGTGCAGTCTCACAGAAGCTCTGTTACAGTTACAGAACTAAAAAAAAAAAAAAAAACCTAAAGCAGAGGAGGGTTGGGTGTGTGTGTGTGTGTGTGTGTGTGTGTGTGTGTGTGTGTGTGTGTGTGAGTTCTAAAACAATTTTTAGATTGCTTATAGGTACAGTATATTAGGTCGTTTGCCATTGTTATTAGGCAACCCAGACAAATGCGAAATTTAAGTGTCATATCCGGTCGTGGCCATATCCCTTTTAGTGACAACCCTCATGCCTCACCCTGTTGCAGCTGCGAGGCTAATCATGTTATTTAGCCACCATTTCCCCTTCCTCCTCCTCCTCCTCCTCCCTCATCTCAGGCTGACAACCCGTGGCTTCCACTGCCGCTAAACTTCACCATGTCTCAAACCTGCATCTGGCAGGTAAATTGGACAGCTGCACAACTAACAATCCATCATCGACCATTTTTTTTGTGAAACCAGAAGACCTAGTTATCAATTTCCTGTTCTGTGAAGTGCCTTGGATTAATAAGCAAATGAAAATGAAAAGTAGATGGAATTTGCATACTTATCCAGCTACATGGAGAATCTTTAATTGCTTTACCTACTGGGTTGCAACAAGCGTGTCTAAGCGTAAATGTAGTGTAAGTTCATCTGCAAACTTCCTTGATTAGGTTTGGAGCTGAGTGAATGGGAGACGTGACTCATGGGGCTCAGTGACTGGGGCAAAGACTTGTTCCCTGCGACCGTAACTACATGAATTAATGGCACAGTTGTTGGGTTGTGGAGAATCTCCTGTGAGTGGAGTAATCGGATGAAACTACGGAAGAGAATTCAATCAAGATGTGAAATATCATTCAAGTTCAATGGCCTTTGCAGCTTAAAAGAACTAATGCATTGGATTAGCTTTGAAAGGGACGACACATCAAAGCGCTTTTGTATAGGACATCATAGTATCAATCTTATCCATCAAAGTCAACAAATAGGCCAGGAAAAAAAATAATTACAAAGTGGATTTCAGAAAAAAATATAATGATTCAGTCACTGCAGATAGGTGAGTTAGGGGTAGAAATCCTGAAGTTAACTTCCACTTAATTTAAAGCCTAGAGTATATTAGGCAGAAGCCTGCACTTATACAGAGCAAATGCAAAACAAGAGTGGCTGTGTACTTATTTAGAGTGGAATCAATGTTGGCTATTATTTAATGTGACAGATTCAACGAAAATGTTAATTTATGTATGATGCCAATTCTTGAGGAGGAGACTAATTAATTTTACATTTCTTGTTTTAATGGAAAGATTCAAACTGCTCTGCGCAATACAGGCAAATTCAATTAATTCCTCAACAATAGTCCTTCAAGTTTCATTTGTTAGAGACATCATTTATTCCAAAGTAAAGAGGCATAAAAAAATAAAAAAAAAATTAAATTTTGGGCCAGTGGTATTACAAAGCCGTGTGACAAATTCCCATCTCTTAAGAAAACCCTTCTAGGGAATGTTGCTTGATTTTAGTTGTAAGCTTGACTTTCATAGGCACATGTCCCCAAAAGACTGAGAAGGCTGTTATCTGCATTATTTGATTAGTGTAATTACTCGCCGTGTTATATAAAGTCTGCATGCATGGTGTCATGTTCTCTGATGTTTCGCTAATTCTTCGCTCCATAATTCATTCCCCCTGATGCCTCATTGGCACACAGAGTATATATACTGCCATGCCGACTTCACACCACTCACTTTCTTCAAAGTTAGAGCTATAGCACAGAGGATGAACTTGTGGTTGAGGACTGCAGGAAGGCCTTGAGCGCCACCACAGAACTACGAGAGCCTTGAAAGGAGTGGCACACGGGCCAAGGTAATGAGCTACTCTTAACTCCAATTCTCTCAACTCGGAGAGTCTGAAGTGGCTTCAGACGTTGTCTACAGCTGGCAGCACAAGCACCAGCACCAGCCGGGCCAGAAAGAGAGAGAGAGAGAGAGAGAGAGAGAGAGAGAGAGAGAGAGAGAGAGAGAGAGAGAGAGAGAGAGAGAGAGAAGGAGAGATAGAGTGATCCACATAGGGGTTAGTTCCCCTGGCTTAAGAACATGGCATAAAACGAAGACACCACCACCACCAAGTTCCCCACTGGGTATTACAGCCACAGCATTAGCTTCTTCACACACACACACACACACACACACACACACACACACACACACACACACACACACACACACACACACACACTCTCTCACACACACACACACACACACACACACTTTCACCCTCCGGTGCCACACATTCACAGTCACTTAGTCTTCTTCCACAGAAAGGCCTCTCCTTCTCCTCTCCTTCCTGGCTGTGTGTCTGTGTGTGTGTGTGTGTGTGTGCGTGTGTGTGTGTGTGTGTGTGTGTGCGTGTGTGTGTGTGTGTGTGTGTGTGTGTGTGTGTAGTCCCGTCTGCCTAGCCTTCAGACGATACAGTCTCTAGATGATGGGCTACATCTGTGTTCCCTTTCTTCTTCTTCTTTCTCTTCATGTTCCTCCTTTTTTCCCTGCCACCGGAGGTTCAACATCGACATCATGAAACAGTGTTTTCCTTTCAAATATAAATAAGAGCAAAAATAACATGCACCATGTGGAAATGGAGAAATCAGCAAGGTCTGTTAAACACCACTCTAATGGTCTCCACCGAATGAGTCCATTTCAGATCTGTCGGGCTAAGTATATCTAGGGTGAGTTACTTCCTCTGGTTCCGCCATTAGGTCTCCACATTGGCGTCTTGAGTTTGGGTTTAGGTGTGTGTATGTGTGTGTGTGTGTGTGTGTGTGTGTGTGTGTGTGTGTGTGTGTGTGTGTGTGTGTGTGTGTGTGTGTGTGTGTGTGTGTGTGTGTGTGTGTGTGTGTGTGTGTGTGTGTGTGTGTGTGTGTGTGTGTGTGTGCGAGCATGTCAGGTGAGAGATCATTATAATACAGTTTTTTATTTTTTTCCTTCCCATTGCATTATACTGATGGCCTCATGCTACATTGGGCTGTTTCATAAAGTGGAGTTCCACATGAGTTGCTGGGTCATTATCTCCCGCCGTTAATGGGCTTTCAACAGGAAACAGTGGAACCAGTGGAGCACGGACCACCACAGTCACACTAGCTGTAAGCAAAATGCACACATAGCCCAGAGAGGTGCCAATAAAACCCTGACTGCGTCACCCCAGCTATGTCTATGTGCACAATCAAATTAGTGAAATGGCCAGAGACTGAGACTGACCACAACCACCCCCCCCCTCCACACACACACACACCCTAGCATGATGAGTTTTTAAAGGCTGCTGTGAAACATAATTTTTAACCCCCTCTACCACCACTGACAGCACGTGGGAGAGGAAAAGGATCTGTCCACTTGTTGATTGCTGTACGTTTTCTTCATGAAGAAAGTGGCAAACCTCCCATATCATTAAGCAACTCATCTCAGAGATATTGCAGACTGTTTCATGCCTTCATTAAGTTGCCAAAATGACAGTCCAATCTCAACCCGAACCATAATGTGAATTGTACTGTTGCATGCCTACTGTTGCACATATGCTAAACACTAGTCTACTCAATCTAATTTGAGTTTTCCCCCTATTTTCTAGACATACAAGTGAAAAACTGAAGAAATTGAGTAAAAAATGTATTGTGATACACTCTTGACATTTGGTTCTCTAGGCGATCACCTAGTTTGTCTATGACTAGAACCGTATAGCAACTCTCCATTTGCTTGCAAGCAGGAAACCCCAAACTGGTTGGGCCAATTACATTGTGAAGAGCAAAATTCATCTTTGCAGGAAACATGTTGTCCCGCCTCTGCCAATGGTGTGCCCTTAGACCAGTGTATCTCAAACTTTTTCAGACAGAGGACCACTTTGCCCAAAAAATATTTTTCAGGGACCACGTACCCTCATGCCCCCTCAAGTCGCATGCTGCTACCCCTTACCCTTCCTCCATTTCAACAAGCAATTCTACATTGGCAGTTATGGGCACTTCAAATTCTTCAAGCTTGAATTTTTTACTAAAAATTACAGGCCTGCTTCATAGTATTCATTGAACAACTCCTATGTGGCTTTGAAATCATTTTAGTGAGAGACTAAATTCACTTTTTTTTTTTTCAAAACATCTCCTTGCGGACCACTTGAGCTTGCTCGCGGACCACCAGTGGTCCCCGGACCACACTTTGAGAACCACTGCCTTAGACCCAACATCTTGGTGTGGGCTTGTCTTGTCAATATTGTTTTTTTGTGAATGCAAGCCACTCTGGGACACTAATGTTATGTGTTTCCGCCTCCAAAAATGCATTACAATATTCAGCTATGGAGTGCTACCACAACACTCATTCTCACCGCAGAGGAAAGCAGCTAAATTCTCCCTCCAAAAAAATGGTAGATGAGAGCCCAAATGCAGTCATTTATGAACAGTCTGGGATAAAAAAAAACAAGGCAGTTTGCCATTGGTTGAAGCAGTGTTTGCCTCGCTTGGATGAACAAAGTTTGTATTTTTTACAAACAGTATGTGACATAAAAAACAGCTGGTTATCACAAAGCATGTGAGGTCAGTAAATCATGCTGTTTGGAGAAACAGCGGTCTATTTCAACAAACACTGACTAGGACCCAGCAGGGCACATGGTATGCTGTGGACTCAACCCTACTGGAGTCACTTTTTTTTCCTTTCCAGGTAAATCTTCCTTGTAGGGGGTCTTTTAGTGACCTATGATATATTTGCTTTCCCCCTTAAATGCCTTAGATGTTTTTCTGCCAAGGCCACAGAATTGTCCTGCTTTTTCCCAGTTTTTTTTTTGTTGTTGTTTTGTTAACCTCTCCATTTGAATATATTAAAAGGCCTTCAATTATATCACTCAACCTATTAACTATGTATGTTTAACTGGACTATTATTCTCTTGAATGCTTGTTTTATAGCAGGCCACATCCTGCGTTGTGGGATCAATTTCATCAGTGTAATGTTAGGGTATAATTTAGCTGTCAACTTTACAGCTTTAAAAAGTCAATCAGCAGCATGCAAAAAAAGCAATGAAGCATGAAACCACTTGTATATGCCCATAAGCCACTAGAAAGCTATTTCTGCCCCGGCTCAGCTACTAATGTAATTGCAGATCTTCTAACATGAAAATGATCTATGGCTCTTTGTTTAAAGACAGACCACTGTTAGATATCACGTGTGGCACTTTACAAATGTGGAATGGAAAAAGCAAAATTAAATAATCACTCTTGTTTGACTGGGTTGAAATTACGATCCATTAATCTATGAATACTGAGCTTCTCCAGACTAAACTAATTGAATGATGTGATATCCATTGCATTACCACTAATTACTCAACTTGGCGCAAAAGCCTCCACAATGGAGCTCATTTAAACTCTGCATCATTTCAGCCCATTTACTGTTACGGGTCCAACAAAAAGTCCCCTCAAAGTCTGGGCTCGGAAGATTTTATGGGAATATGTCCAGCTGTAATAAGAATCAATAAAAAGTCTTATGCTTCAGAGAATCTATTCATTTCTAGCTAAACATATACACCCCATATAGATTTAATGTGATACACTAATGAAGATGTTTAGTCTACAGTCAATATGGCCCAACTCAACCTTTCTTCCACAGTCTATTTCTTCTACCACCCACCTCCCATCCCCCGTGCGGAGTTGATTATTTTTATTTTGCTATTAGAATTACTCAATGCAGATCACAAAGACATCCATAACTAGTTAGCAGTCATCTGCGAAAAATCCATACCAAATTTCCGAGCCGTAAATGCAAAGCTTTTCTTTTCTTTTCTTCAATTGCCTTGAAATACTCAACTGTAAATGGAGTCTCGCTCGAGACACTTGATAGATGAAGCCTCAGTGTTTCCACCCACAGGCAATCAAAACAAAACAAGAGGGACCTCCAAGTCAATATGACTACTTATGGCTCCAAACCTCCGCCTGTTTCTCAAGCAAATGAAAAATAATCCATTAACGGCACACACATACAGATCCACAAGGGACAGCAAGTCAGGAAATAATTACATGATGATCACTTGCTTCCAATACCCATACAGGCAGAAACAAGGGAATGTCACACAACATGGCCACGGGCACAGACGTATTATTTAAATGCATATCTGCAAAAACGAACTAAAGATGTCGACTGTTATCTATCTCCATTCTGTTACTATAACAAGAACAGAGATAATATGTGCAAAGAAGAAAAAAAAAGACTAGTTTTACCAGTTGTAAATAAGACTGATCATTTCGCAGTCTCTGAAGGAATCAATAGTGCTTGTTGAAACTGAAGGAGACCTTTGACATTCTGAATGCACAGATCCGACATGTTACAGACACAACTCACTTCCCTCTCTCCGGAACTCGATGAGATTCTCAAGGCCACTGGGAGGAAGAAAAAGTCTCCAGTGCCTTTAAATGAAGAGCACCTGGGATCTCTGAGAGGGAAAACAGCTGAATATAACTGCAGTAAATACAGCCACTCACTCTAATACCTCTGGACCTCAACCTTATTGATTGATCCATGTATATGAATATGATGTATGTTAGTTCATGACTGGACTAATACCGCTGAAGTTTCCATGACTGAAATCCCAATCAGCAGTGAAAACAGATGTCTCCACAGAGAGGGAGCATGAACTCGACTTTAAACATATGGGCAAAAGAACATCAAGCTTTTAGTGACATGGACAGAATTCATTTGGTACTTTAGCAAACCACTTTAAACTCTAATATGCAAGCCAAAATGTTTACCATGGACATGTAGTCTGTGGACAAGCATAGTAAATAGAGCACTATATAAGTCACTTAATGTAAGTGCAGAACAAGGCCTCACCTGCACACAGACTTCGCTTTATTTTATTTGATGGTCCCTGTAGATGAATGTATTCCGTGGTAAGGAATATATTCTGTATACAAAAGATGAGGCGTTACATTTATCTCTCACTGTACCACTGCTATATTTAGACCCATTGCTGAGCTGTACAGTAGAACTTAAGTTTCAGCAATTTTCCCCCTTCCTATGTCCATGAGAAGCCAGTGTCACATCAAGCTTCTCAGTGCAATTTGCATTTAGAACGGACATTACCTTGGCTACCAAAGTGCTATGACATCTCACCGATGGTTCTTCAATGGAGGTCACGAGTTTTCTTTTTTTTCTCTCTTTTTTTCACACTCTCTCTCTCTCTCCTGCGTCTTTCTTTTTTTTTCTTTTCTCTTGGGTTTCGTAGGAAATGACATAAGTTCAAATTTGTAGAACAGACATTCTGTGAAGCATGTCAGTGGAGAGTTGAGAATAATTTCTAGCCTGTCCTGCTCTTAAAAGTAATCATAGGTCATTAGCAGCATAAGAGCGTGAAATCTTGACAAAGGTGAAAGTGCAGGTCACAGAATGAGTCCTCTAGAGTAGCACCACCAGAGAGGGTAATGGACAGCTTCATCACAGAGGCAATGTGAGGCGAAGTGTAACAGCAATTTTAGCTAATTTCGAGGGGGTAATTAGCTCTAAATGCGTCTTTGCCTGAGAATTTCAAATTGCCCATTCTTTTGTGAAACCCCCCACTTTGTTAATTGAAATGATTTTCTGAACTACAAGCCTTTATTACAGTAATAGATTTAGTTGAATTTCCAACACTAAAACAACTACGCTTAATCTATCTTATTTGCATCTATGTACTAAATTGACATGCAGTTGCAGTAACATGAGTTCAGAACATATCTCAAAAACAGATATGATTTAAATAAATCTTTTCACAGCTGGTTTAGACCAGGTCTCCTTCTCCTCCTTCTGTCACACAGGAGTCCTCCCTCCCTCCCTTTAATCCATGCACAGCCAAGCACATAAAGCAGCTCAGAATATTCAATACATCAAAACATACAGTATATGTATACATAATATATATACAGTATATATATATATATATAATATATTAGGTATATACAGTAGGTACCCCATGTGGTAACACTTTCTATGAACCCAGTATTCATAGATGCACATTCATAAAGTCTTATAAATAATGGCATTAGTGTTCATAACTGTTTATACATTCTCATGTCTATACTCATAAAGCTTTATAATGTCATCTAATAAGCCTTTAAATCTTGAAGTGTCACAAAGCATTATAATGCTTCAATTTGTTCTTATATGTCTAATTGCTCATGCCGCATAATGATGAGTGTTCAGTGCCAACCCAAAGTAAAGTAAGATGGGCACATAATTACTCATGAAAATTAATAAGGCACCATAAATAAAGAGGTATGTTCCCCTAGTATGAAAAGGCCGAAAAAGGTTACAATGCTTTGTGACACTTCAAGTTATCAAGGCTTATGTGAAAAAAATTGTAATTCCTTATGAGTCCAGTCATGAGAATATATGATTAGTTATGAATTCTAATGTCAGTAGTTGTAAGCCTTCATGAATGCATTATAACCATTTATGAATGCATTTATAATGCTCTATGAATACTGGGTTAGAAAGTGTTACCGAACAGGTATTATTCATCATTACTGTATATACCTATTTTAAATGATTGCATGTCTGTGGCACAGCAAAGCTAGTCAGTAGTTGTAAGCCTTCATGAATGCATTATAACCATTTATGAATGCATTTAATGCTCTATGAATACTGGGTTCAACAAACAGGTATTATTCATCATTACTGTAATACTATACTTATTTTAAATGATTGCATGTCTGTGGCACAGCAAAGCTGCAATGCAATGCAATGCAAACTGTTACTTAAAATAAAGCTGAGAAGTATGCAGAGGCAAGCCCAGCAGAGGAGCTGGAGGAGTCCAGGCATGCAGGCACCACTGAGTGGTGAATCTGATCCCTCATCACAAGCCTTCTGGAAGCTGGAGACACCTAATTAATTACTGAGAGAGAGGAGCAGTGGATGGATTGAAACCTAACAAATGCACTGGTGTCCAGGGAGAGGAATTGAACACTACAGTGGTGTAATAAATCATAGCTTGCTCCGATAGTGAACCACAATCTATCAAGGGTTGGCCTCTTTTCCTAACTGGGAATCACAAACAGCACCATTGGAGCTGGACTGGGACAGCAGCAATCTAAGAGAGAGAAAGTGTGTGTGTGTGTGTGTGTGTGTGTGTGTGTGTGTGTGTGTGTGTGTGTGTGTGTGTGTGTGTGTGTGTGTCTGTGTGTGTGTGTCTGTGTGTGAGAAAGAGGGAGAGAGAGAGAGAGAGAGAGAGAGAGAGAGAGAGAGAGAGAGAGAGAGAGTGTGTGTTTGTGTGTCTGTGTGTGTGTGTGAGAGAGAGAGAGAGAGAGAGAGAAAGAGAGTGTGTGTGTATTGTATCCTCCTCCATATCCTCCTCTCCCCGTCCCACTCCCTCTCCTCCTCCTCATCATCACCACCTCCATTCAATGTCAAAAATATCGATCAAAAGATCATATATTCCTGAAAGCATTCAGTATTTTCAGACTGCTGATGCCACCATTACAACATAGCATTGGAAATTCTCTTTTAAATGATCTTCACAACTATTTACAGTAAACAGAAACAGCCACATCCGCTGTTACTTCTGCACATACAGTATATGCTATGATATATGCTAGGCTATTGTATATGTACTGTATTATTAACGGTACATGTAATTAACGGTTCATGCAGGTTGTGACATTTTAGGCCACACAGTGGTGGATATTCCGGTAACACTTTATTTGAAGGTACCATCATAAGATTAACATGACACTGTCATTAACTATAACATGACATTGTCATGAATCTGTCATAAACTTTATATACCTGTTATGACTTCTGTCACCCGGTATTTGTCATGATAGGGTTAGGGTATGTCAGAAGTCATGACAGGTGTATAAAGCTTATGACAGATTCATGACAACGTCATGTCAGTGTCATATTAGTCTTATGACGGTACCTTCAAATAAAGTGTTACCGATATTTCTATTGTGGAATCACAGCACACAGATGTGAGAGGCAAAGATGAGTCTTATCTCCCATCTCAGGTTCCTCACCTGCCATTTGTGTGGCTTTCAGCAGGAGCCACGTGAGGATGCACTGGTGCACATTTAAATATGACACAGATGGCCACACGCTGGACACCCAAATGCATCCCGCCATCTCATTCTCCCTGCCATTTGATATCCAGATGAATTTCAGTAATTATACAGGCATATTATTCAAATACTGGCCATAAATATGTAAAAAAGAGAGAGAGAGGGAGAGAGAGAGAGAGAGAGAGAGAGAGAGAGAGAGAGAGAGAGAGAGAGAGAGAGAGAGAGAGAGAGAGATGAAGTAGGGAATCAGATGGTCCTGTTCCATTTCATGCAGCCTGCGCAAAAAGGGACATTTTTGACAATTTGGTGAATCAGCCATGGAATTGAGACCATGAGTATCAGTGTGTGTGTGCGTTTGTGTGTGCTTGTGAGTGTGCTTTTGTGTGTATGTGTGTGCATTGTATGCATGTCTGTGTGGTTGTGTGTGTATGAGTCTATGTATGTGTGAAAATGTGAGTGTTTGTGTATGTGTGTGTGTGTGTGTGTGTGTCTGTGTGTCTGTGTGTATGGATGTGGATGTCTGTGTGTGTGTGTCTGTGTATGTGGATATGGATGTCTGTGTGTGTGTGTGTGTGTGTGTGTTCACATCCACGTGTGTGTGTGTGTGTGTGTGTGTGTGTGTGTGTGTGTGTGTGTGTGTGTGTGTGTGTGTGTGTGCGTCTCTGTTTGTGAAAGTGAACCAACCAACAGATAGCCCTCTGTTTAAACAGGCGCAGCAGGATCGGGGCACATGGATCCGTTCCACTGGTCCCTAGCTGGCAAAGGTTCTTAGTCCACTGGCCTTTCACTGTGTAATGCCCATGATAAGACCTTTCCAGAGCTGGCAGCAGCCAGAGCAAACACATCTGTGGGTGCCGGTGCCAAGCGGTCGGGAAGACTCCAGCGGAAGTGTATGTGGGTCAAACCAAAATGCCTTGCTGGAGGACTATTATATAATTTACACATGCAGATGAAAAATTAAAAGTGCAAACAGCAGCCACAACAAACATGTACTCAGGGGATGGGTTACATATCTGCTGACAGTCTGTCTGTCGGTCTGTCTGTCCTTACTAATACATTTATCTATATATTCTGTCTGTCTATTTTTCTGGTTTATTCCTTTCTTTCTGTCTGTCTACTCACTTTGTGGTAGCTACTGCCAAGGTTCTTGCTTTTCCCTTCTGGCTTACAGTATACGCTAATTACAAGTACACCCATCTCTCTCTCTTTTATTTTCAAAAGTTTGCCTGATGTTACTCTCACCCTAAATATTCTTTCTTTCGTTCTTTCTTTCTTTCTTTCTTTCTTTCTTTCTTTCTTTCTTTCTTTCTTTCACAAGAAGCCCTCAGATCCATAAATACAGCAAATGATGACGTAACAATATATTCAGTATTAGGAAAAGCCCTTTGAAAAGAGGAACACAAACAAACAAACAAACAAACAAACAAACAAACAAACAAACAAAGTCCTGACTGGCTAAATGAATGCAGCCTTCTGCAGCAGCAGCACAGAGACCAAATCCCTGCCGTACTTGTTTGATAAAGCGTAGTAGTAGTCACAGAGTATTACTCCATCCTATGATTTAACGCTTATCACTGTGGCCGCGAGGAACAGAGGGAGAACTGTTTAGGGATGCGTGGTGCTGGAATGTAAAGTGGGCTCGGTTCTGAGGCAGAAAGATAGGCTCTATCTGATCTTGTCGGCAGGCTCATGTCTCTTAGATTGTATCTGTTTATGATTCTATCGGGCGTATCTTTGAAAGGTCTTGGCAGTGATGTAGCTTCTGGTGCCAGTGCACAGGCAACAGAGAAGAAAGGAGATTACACACACACACACACACACACACACACACACACACACACACACACACACACACACACACACACACACACACACACACACACACACACACACGCGTGTGCACACACACACACACACACACACACACACACACACACACACACACACACACACACACACACACACACACACACACACACACACACACACACACACACACACACACACACACACACATCACCCCCACAGCGGGACTCATTAGTGCACAGGCTTTGCCCTAGTCTGATGTTCACTGTCACTCTAGCTCTGCCATGAAAAGAGCGCTGAGAAGCAAAGCAAAAGCGCACAGAGAATATCCGCCCGAAGATCCTGATTGGTCATATCTCTGACTGGCTCACATTACTCCTTGCTGTCCACTAGCACCATGACTCGCTTTTTACTGACTTGCTTGTATTTTTTCCTCCCTGTTTTTCATTACACTTTTATGACTACATGACAGCTTGCTGGAAATAATAATATCATGTGTATCAGTTTGGCTGTACCCACCTGTCTTCTGGCAAAGCTGTAGGACAGAACAGAGAGCAATATGAATCCTAAAACCACCACACAACTACTATTACATGCCTTTGGCCGAATGTTTTTCACTTTCCATGCTAATAGTGCAGGACAAACCGCAACGCCCGTTTTATTGCACTTTACAAACCTAAAGCAAAACACTCCTTTGTATTCGAGTCCTACATTCAGAATTATGGCGGTTCCATCTCAGGATCTTGCATCAGAGCCAAAGGGGACTTGAGTGTTTAGTAATGGATGCAGACTGCCTCCTCAGATTGCCTCCTGTCCCTGTGTCGGCTTGTGCTCATTATCATAACTTCCCGCCCTACGCATCTTACCTCCCAACCCCACCCCTTCCTCCGAGCAAGCCATTCATCAGGTGGAAACATTCCGCTGGGCTCCGTAACGACCCGCCCTTCATTATTCTCCTTCCTGTCTGCCTGCCTGGTGCGCATTACGCTGATTGTAAAGCTCTTCAAATCACTGGGAGTGGGTGGATGATCTGCTCTCTCTGTCTCCGCCTGTGCCATTATACATAGCATACACACAGAATTGCACTGTGCATAATTATGAACTATCTCATATTACCTCATATTACCTCATATGTGTGTGTGTGTGTGTGTGTGTGTGTGTGTGTGTGTGTGTGTGTGTGTGTGTGTGTGTGTGTGTGTGTGTGTGTGTGTGTGTGTGTGTGTGTGTGTGTGTGTGTTATGTGTGTGTGTATGTACAGTGTGTGTGTATGTACAGTGTGTTTGTGTAGTGTGTGTGTGTGTGTGTGTGTGTGTGTGTGTGTGTGTGTGTGTGTGTGTGTGTGTGTGTGTGTGTGTGTGTGTGTGTGTGAACAGCATGGAGTCTTAGCAACCAGAATAGCAACCATACTGTAGGTATGTGTCTGTGTGTGTGTGTGTGTGTGTGTGTGTGTGTGTGTGTGTGTGTGTGTGTGTGTGTGTGTGTATGTGTGTTAATTCTGAACTGCATTTTATGCTTTTCTGCTTTAGTGTAAGAATAGCAATTAAAATCTCTGCAGGTGTGCAGTACATCCACCGCGACAGACCCAGCTGATTAGGAGAGCACTCAGCCTGATGAAGAACTTGTATTTGTCCAGGATGGGAAGAAAGATAGAGAGAGAGAGAGAGAGAGAAGAAAAAAAACATAATTTCAGAGCTGGAACTACATCAGCCACATCAGTGAGTCTGCCACCTCTGAAATAGTCAAAGAAGCAAAGGAATCCAAGTGGAGAGATGCAGTGAAATCATCTTTCATTGCACTGACTACACCAATGTGTGTGTGTGTGTGTGTGTGTGTGAGAGAGAGAGAGAGAGAGAGAGGGAGAGAGAGAGAGAGAGAGAGAGAGAGAGAGAGAGAGAGAGAGAGAGAGAAGAAGAAGGCAGAAAAATGAACTGGAGAAATGGTCGTATTTGCTGTAGTTGTGAGGAGTTCAGGAGCTCAGACACATAAATGAGTTTCTGCCTTACAGCAGTTCAACTTGACATCTGAGTTTTAGAACGGGGACAAAATAAATGACAGGCTATTTCTCACTCATTCTGGACACCTCTATTCATGCATAACTAAAATGTTGAGATGAAATTTGCAAAATGCGTATATTCTGAATTCCTAAGCTTCTATATGGGCAAAGTTTGCATCAAAAACATGATGTCAGATAATTGATTAGTGAAAGATCATTGATGTAGAACAAATGATTCCCTTTCCTATTGTGATGTTTAGCAGTGATGAAAAAAGGCAATCCATCCAAAGGTGTTAGCCCACAGCAGCGTGAAAAGAATTTGCTTGTCTTGTCTACAGTATATTTGCAATTTGGTGTTTTATACTCAGTAGGTCTCTCCTGCACAATAAAATTATAATATTTGGGGAAAATAAATAAATAAAGAAAAAAGAGCATTCTGTCTTCTTATTTACATGTCATCGTGTCAAGGTATTGCCTATAGAAATTAGCATATAAATAAGCCCAGAGCTCATCAACTCTATTTAAGAGCAAACAACAAAGGGAGGGTACCACTATTACAATGCAATGAATTTTCTTCGCTTGCCAGGCAAACACGGTTGCCATGCACTGATTTCCCCCTCAAAGACAGGCTTAATATTCAAGGTGAATCATAATACTATACCCTCAATCCGTGCACAATGGCTTATCAATTTAACAATACAATTTACTTTCAAAATGAAATGAGAAAGACGGAGAGAGGGGCGAGAGAGAGAGAGAGAGAGAGAGAGAGAGAGAGAGAGAGAGAGAGAGAGAGAGAGAGAGAGAGAGAGAGAGAGGGGGTGTTTGGGGCATAAAGAAGTAAAGTAAATGAGGGGAGTGTAAAATGGGGAGTTTCAACTCTTCCCCATCCTGTGTGGAGGTTCATTTGTGTGTTAAAAGGCTACCTGGCACAGATTTATTGAATGGGGAGACTGAACAAATTAACCTCCTTCTGTAATTATATTGGACAACCATCCAATGCCAGACATGGTTCCCTGCACTAGGCATTACTCTAAGTCCAAATCAATGGGTGGGAGTGGGCATGTGTGTGTGTGTGTGTGTGTGTGTGTGTGTAGAGAGAGAGAGAGAGAGAGAGAGAGAGAGAGAGAGAGAGAGAGAGAGAGAGAGAGAGAGAGAGAGAGAGAGCATGTCTGAGTGTATGTGTGTGTGCTCAAAAAGGGTGTGTGTGAGTGTGTGTGTGTGTGTGTGAGAGAGAGAGAGAGAGAGAATTTATGGATGTGTGTCAGGTCAAAAGATCTCTCTCTCTCTCTCTCTCTCTCTCTCTCTGTGCACTCACACATCCATAGTCAGGGTGTACGATGCGTATATGCGTACGCGCCCCAGTCAATGCATGCAAGCGTTAAAGTCAACAAGTCACTAAAAGCTCCATTCTATGGGCTGGGTGAGGGCTCGTGGAGCCCATAGGGCTTGCTAAAGGGCTTTGATATGCATATGGGGCAGAGCATACAGAGATGAGACACCCACATCAAAGGCCTCCCATCAGCCACTGCAGAGGAGCGGATATACTCCAGCTAATGTTGGGAGATAATGTAGAGTTATTATGCCGGCCACAGCTCGCTGGGTCAAAGTCACCCTTGGCTTGACTTGCTGCTGCTTTGGTGGGGGAAGCACAGAATAGCTCATTTAAGTCATTGCTGTCAAAATAGGGAAGCAATTGTTCATGAATTGTGTTGCGTTGAGATACTTTAAGCGACGTGGCGGGGAAAAAAAAGGGTAACTGTGGAATATGCAATTTTGTGAAAAATTCATTGAAAGGCACAATGGCTTTCCTAGGCTGAATTACTCTCTCTCTCTCTCTCTCTCTCTCTCTCTCTCTCTCTCTCTCTCTCTCTCTCTCTCCCAGTCAAAAGTTCTAGTTTAATACATATAAATTCTCTGAATAATTCTCACCTTTGGCCCTGAATTTCAACAGGACTTTGAATGTTATTTCACCTAACGACAGTCTTTGTTCCTGATACTCATTTTCTGTTATGCCCATGCAGTAATTAAGTGGATGAGTACGCTGCTCTTGCTGGCTTTTAGTAAGACTACTGAACCCAAGATTGTAATCTTTGTGGCAAAAAAAGAGCCCCTGGTTTGCCATCATTTAAATAATTGCCTGTGCTGAACAAGCCAGCTGCTCCTTATGGCTAAAGTAGTATCTTTTTAATTGGCTTTTACAAGCCAACATGTGCTGCATTAATAGAAGTTCCTAAAAGAGGCAGAGAAACAGTCCATTGCCCACAGACATTTCCAGACAGATTCTTTGATCATGCATGAGGCAATGAAGAAATTAGTCGGGGTGGAATTTCTCCGGCTAAGGTGGTGTCAACATGGTGTAATGCCCCTTAAGTTAAAGATTTAATAATGTTTGGATAAATAGACTATGGGCATGCTAATACCACATTATTTCACTCATATTACAGCTTTCCGAGTGCATAATTGAGTGCAGAAATGGGAATTCAACTTAACTATGAGGTTTTAGCCTAATTTTCAGTTTTCACAAGTTGGAAATGCTGTGGGCTATGTTTGTCATTCATTGACACAAAAACAGAATCCCTTCTCATACTGTGATTTACTAAAGTATAATTTTGTATGGGGACATTATTATTGTGTAAATCTTAAATATCTTCGTCTGTATTTTTTAACATTATAAATAACATATTTGATGTTTCAAGAACATTAAAAAAATTAACCGTTAAATTCTCTTCTCAGGAATACATCCTTAGGCTGATATATATCGGCTGGCATTATTTGACAAACCTTATTACCGAAAAGTAAAGCCTAATTAATATGCTTTACATTTCCCTGCTCTCTGTTAAGATGATGTCTCTATGGACCTGTTAAAGCCCAGGAAGGACATACAACTCATTTCCAAAACTAACTAACTGTGGTGCCTGGCTATGACATGGTGCTCAGCTCAGGAGGGAACAGTGTGTGTGAATGGAGTACGCTGGGGACGCCTCCGCTGTGAGGGGGACACCAACAGCTGCAGCACCGGAGGTGTGTGTGTGTGTGTGTGTGTGTGTGTGTGTGTGTGTGTGTGTACCTGTGGGTGGATGTGTGTGCTTGCATGTGTGAGAGTGTCCATGTGTGCTTGTTCATGTGTGCGTGTGTATGTATGCATGTGTGTGTGTGTGTGTGTGTGTGTGTGTGTGTGTGTGTGTGTGTGTGTGTGTGTGTGTGTGTGTGTGTGTGTGTGTGTGTGTGTGTGTGTGTGTGTGTGTGTGTGTACTGTATGTGTGTGTTGCCTGGGAAAGGGGTTGGTTGGTTTTTTCATGGGCTTTCCAGGGTAGCATGTCTATTAGTCTCCCACGGTCTGTCTAGTGGGGAGCAGACACCTAGGCCCACGGGGATGTCCATTCCCCCGCTGTTCCGGCTGTTTCCAGCACATGTGGCTCAGAGCAGAGCAGAGCAGAGCAGAGCCGGCCTGCCTGCCCACTCATTTACCACTAGAAAAAGACTTGCGTAGTGCAAGGGGCAGGGAGGAGAGGGAGAGACCACTGGGGTCCAATGGATACCTCCGTCCACGGATCATTTCTCTCCTGTCCCTGTCCCTGTCACGGCCATCGACAGTGACAAGCTCACCCGTGTCTGACCAACCTATTAACACCTTGTCACTTCATTTCACCAGGCATTTTTTCATTTAAAAATGTCCTCGGGAGGGCCTGCGTTACTGCGTGTCACTTGTTTAAGCATGAAAGGAGAGAAGACAAAAAAAAAGAAAAAGAAAGAGAAAAAATCACAACCCAGCTTTAGCCAGGAGGAGTAGATTAGTTCCGACTGTGATGGATTACATTGAATATTAAGTAATGCCACTGCGCTATATTAAAAAAAAAAAACGCCAGCCTCTCACACGGCTCCATTGTCCTCATATGGGAGACGCACGTTTATATTCTTGATTAGAGTGTCAGGGTGGGAGCCAGTTTGATAGTGAGCCACTACCTGACAATGACAAAAAAACATTCAGTCACCAGAATCACCCAGGCGGGGCCTGACAGAAAAGGGCAGTGATCAATCTGCAGCCAGACAAGGAAAACAAACAGTTTTATCTGACCTGCCAGCGCTAGGAGATGTTATTTGGACTACAGTGTCACAGTCCTTGACAGGCTTGGCAGGTCAGAAAATGCACTGAGTAACCTGTGATTCAGAGGGAAGTGAGAGGCACTGTCATCCACTCATACTTAGGAAGCGTCCTCCAGAGTTATGAGAGGATTCAATCAAGCACTTTAGTCTAAGAAGGGCTCTCTGCCAATAAAGACTAACAACAATTTAAGGATCTTTACCTTTCGTGTCTGAAAAATAATAATAAAAAAGATGACTGGCAAATGTGCGGTGTCTACGGTAACAGGGAACAGTTGAATGATTAGAAATGAACTCGTACTATGATACTGAGAAAAACAAGAAACAATGTAATTACAATAATGTGAATATGAAATGAACAACATGATCCTACCACCAAACACACACACACACAAACACACACGCATGCAATTAGATGAAGTGGATTTAACAGGAATTTATCTCCTTCCCCATCCTTGTGCATTGGGAGCTAACAAAGTGCCAATTAGTCTCTGATGTTTGCAACAGCATGGTGACAAATGGGCTCTAAATGACTCCTGGACGAGCTCAAGGGACAAAATGGACAGTACATAGAGCTGAGTGACAAATGCCACACTCTCCGCTAATGTCAGGCTCCATAGCCCACTAATGAATGTATCTGCTGGCAGAGCACTGGCAGATAAAACAGTGATATATAATCACTTGATCAATTAGGACATCAAATGAATGAAACATGAATGTGCTAACTGTGAATTAGGAGATCTTTGCCTCATGGAGCAATATATCCTCTACTTTAACTTATCTACTTGAGCCAATGAAGACATGCTGTAGCATGGATCGCTATAGCGTCACTCTAACTCATGGATCTCATTGTCTTCTAGGAAAAGTTTTGTCTAAACTTCAGCTTTGAAGTGGCCTTAGTTAAAGAGTTGGCCATGATTGCCACACAAGCCTCAGACTTTTTTTTTTTTTTAATAGATAAATAAAATAATATTTTCATGGACACACACACAAGTATTTTAATTTGCGAGGTCTAGACTAAAGAAGAGGATTTACTATATTAAACTGTATATTTGCTTCAGAAGTCATGAAATTTCCATTATTCCAGGCAAGGTGGAAGAGTGAGATTTGTCCCAAAAAGATAGATGGTGGACATGTTTCTGGGTCAACAAGAAAAGAAAAAAAAAATCCCTTTCGCACAGATATGTCGAGAAGAATCACATGAGGATTACTCAAGGTGGCCAGAAATATTGCCTCTAAAAACAAACAGTATTGCAATACACAGAGATATGAGAATTGAGTTTCATTACAGTGAGTCACTGCCTGACCTCATGGGGTGTAGAGGTTGATTCAGGACAGCTGGGAAAACAGGAAAAAGTAGCGAAAACCGAATCGAGCCGAATCGAAACCGAACATGGAATCGAGCATCGGAAGCATCGTTGGTGTATGCATAGTGTGTTTAGAAGAATGTTTGTGAACTGTATGCTTACACTGTTTTTGATAAGCTCTGTGAAATCAGTGATGTTTTTTCAACACTTGATTCCATGTGTAGGAAATGACGATGATGTTATGACCGTTATGAGCTGTAGTACTGTAGTACTGTAAAAATAGGCATTTGGTTGCACGGGGCAACATTGCACTGGCACGCTCATTAAATCCCATTGTATGGCTCTTGATGGTAGCCTGTGTAATTTTCATTTTGAACGAAGGTTTGACTCCATGTTTGTATCCATGATGAAAAAGAGCTTCAACAGCTTCAGTGCCAGATTCACTTTAACTTAACTGATGGCATGAATGAAATAAAATAATAATAGGCTACTTAAAAAAGAATGACATGCAGATGTTTCAGTGACACCAAAAGGCTAAACGACCAGTGGCTCTGACAAAGTGTGTGGCATTTGGAGCTGTCTTAGAATGGTGTTTTGTTCCAAACACATATATTGAGAGGGCATGAGCTGGAGATGGTGTTTGCCAAACGGTTTGCTGTTTGCTTTAACCCCCTGGTCCATGTCTGCCCCCCCCTCCCATTTTTTCACTGACATTTACCATCTCATTAAACTCATGAATATCATGGAATGACATCAGACAGTCGTGACCATGACCATCTGGCAGTTTAAGCTGGAGAGATGGAGCTCGCACACGCCAAGTGACAAATGACTTACCACAAAGTCATTAATAACTTAATGACTCATAAATGCTCACCTGGAGTATTATCACATGGGTTATTTTTAATAGGTGAGAATACTGGCTGAATCAACACCTATGACCCTCCTTGCACACATGTACAGTATGATGGAGAAAAAAAATATACACACATGAAGTGATATCTATTTCAATTGAAGTGATAGGCTATCTATTTCAATTCATTCTTTATAATGTCTATTGCAGGGCTGCCGTCCTATTGTCAGAATTGCCCCGGAAATACTACTTCTCAATCTGGTATTGCCTGGCAATACTACTTTTTGGTGCAAAATCAAGCTTCAAATCTCACATGAAGTACTAAAGTAATAGGATAATTAAAAATACATATAATAACCTGTCAAAATGCACCAGAATGCAGGGGGGAAAAGCATCTAACTATTCCAAAATTGCTGGGTAGACCTATTCTGTAACATTAGCAATATGATGTCTATGAAAAGCCTGATTCCTCATCCACCAATATGCCCAGCATTTATAATAAACCTTCGTCTAACACATTTTAGGCTAATCGCAGAGAAAATTTGGCAATACTACTTTAAAACATGTGATGGCACCTCTGGTCTATTGATTGAACAGTGCTGTGCTATACAGTAACTCACCATGCTATGCACATGCGGCTGAGTTCTGGTTGAGTTCTGGCATTAAGTATAAGCCTGGGGAATGTGAGGAGGAGACTGGGGGAGTTGATATTGTTATAGCTAATTTACTGTCATGTTTGCCACAACAGTTAGTGCCCTTAACTTCCATGCCCTATAGTCCATAACCTTATCAATAACCTGCTCATCATCACTATGTTGATTTTGCAGAGCTTTCACTGAAAACTACACCATACAAACCAAGGATCAAAATACTGATTTATTTATCTAGCCTTGAGTGGCAGAGGAGAGAAAGAAAACTAAAAGGCATACGTGAAAGGGTGGAGTATGTGACAGGATGTGGCAGAGAGAGAGAGAGAGAGAGAGAGAGAGAGAGAGAGAGAGAGAGAGAGAGAGAGAGAGAGAGAGAGAGAGAGAGAGAGAGAGGCAGAAGAGGAAACTTGGAAAATTTGTTCAATTTTTCATCATCTGAAGAGTAGTAGAGGCTACTTTTAGTCCACAGTTAGGGTCACTGTTTTCTTAGCCATCAATTCTTTACACAGAGAGCTTTTCAGAGGAAATGCACCGCTGGAATAGGTAGGTCAGCCATGAAGACATGTTCCCATTAGGGGGAAATTACAGTATATGTCCTTCCATAACACCCTTGTGTTGAAATCACACTAGCAAAATTACATTTGCACAAATAGTCCATCTCAATAGCACAAACAACCAACCAATTTCATACTTCACACAGGATGTGTGTGCTTCTGTAGAAAGCATGCCAATGCAACTGGACTCAGCAAACCACTGAAGGACGTCGTCTTCAGAAATAATATTCCAAAAAAGAATGACTCTCAATATCACACTAAAAATAAACCCTCCTTCATCTATCAAATAGACACAGTGATTGGGCAAATTATCCTCGCACCATACAGAACGGTTTGTCTTGGAAAACAATCATACCTGAATAGGCCTAAGTGCTCGGCTCTCCAACTCCTCTGGGGGTGCAGGATGGGGGGTGGCGAGGCAGGGGAGACAGTGAACAGTGAACAAGCAGAATCCCAATCATTCTTATTCTGCCCTATGCTTAAGTCCCTGATAAAGGCAGATAAGACAAACGATTTCTTCAAACATTCACAGGTCCCTTTTTTGGCGCCCGCCACCTTCTCACACATACAAAGAGGGTCCTTCCACATCTGAGGTTAAATAATAGAAAATGTAACAAAAAGGTAGATAACGCAAACGCCCCTCTCCGTTTGCCAGTCTCGACAGACAAAAAAAAAAGAAAAGGTGGCCAGGTGTGAGACGTGTTGGAGGATGTCAGGAGACTTAATGTCGTCCTAAGAAAAGCTATCCAGCAGCATTGGAGAGCTTCCAGACAAGAGGGAGTGTAATTCGCATAAAGAAAATAGATGTCCTCACCTCGACGAACACACCCTCCTTCCATTATTCAAACACACCTAGTAGGAGAGCAATGATAATTCTTTCTTCTTTAGTCCGCCGGCTGAGCGATACCAGCTACGGGCCAAACCTGGGCCAAATCTAGACCACATCTCCTTCCTCTTTGGTCACCTGACCCATGCATTACGTAACTGTTTCTGGGATCTACAATATACTCTAGCCAGCTCCAAGGTATTGGCCCCCTGTCCTGTCATGTAGCTTAGATTCTGTTTGTTTATTTTCTGGGAAAGAGCCAGAGCAGTATGCCCTTCTTAGGCCACATAGACCATGATGTCTCTGTGATATGGCTGGGACATTGTTATCAAAATGTCTTGATGAAAGATTAAAGAGAAAAATACAGTTCATGTCTCAAAGAAATACTCTGCATGTCATCAGGCAATGCAAAAAATAAAATAAAATAAAATAAAATAAACGACTAACAAAAATAAAAACTTCACTTATTGCAACAGAACAACTGAGTGCAGACACATCAGTTATATCCAGTTAATGAAGAAGCGACCTTGTCAGGATATGAAAAATTATTTATATTACACTTCCTGCAAAAGCCTTTATCTTTTAGAAAAACAGACAAGAACTCACAAGGGGAAAACAAACCAAGGTAATATCATTGTAATCAGAAAAAAAATCATTTATTTCCAAATATATAAATAAATGAAGTAGCAAGAGCAAACATATAAAACTGTTTTGTGGTTGTGCTGCTGACTGGATTATAAAAAAGAAATGATGAAAGAGTGTTGGCTGTGGTCGGTAGAGAAACTGTTTTGACTGTGGAGGGTAGAAGTTTGTCATGCCTACCTTGGCTGGACACTACATAGGCCTGCTGTACATACTTATGGCTAATTTCTATATCTATCTAAATGATACTTCACAATACAGTAACTTTCCCACCTGAAACAAGTGAGCTGGTTATCTTCCTCAGTGATTTCAGTCAATCCAACAAAATAGTGCAGGGTGAGTGTGCCTGCTTAAAAATCCTAGTAAACATTCATAAAGCTTGCTCTGTTAGTGAGTTGTTGCTTGTGTACAAAGGTTGCTTTACCAATGACATTTTTTGCTTGTTTGTTTGTTTGTTTTAGCTTTTGTTTTGGTTGAGCATTCAGGGGACTGCATTATAAGCTGCACTATGGAGGAGGGTCTTTATGAATCCTCAGTACAACATGCACCTGGTCATTAATATTGCATCCCAAGTCATGTTGTGTGTGAGGCTAAATACAGTATTAATGAAATTATTTGGCCACTTCAGGTCCATGACTTTTAACACCTCTTCCGTGTTTATCTGAAAAATCTTCCCCATGTCATAAACCAGCTAAATGAAATAGATAAAACACGCTGTCTAGCACTAGGCAGGGCTGTCGCGATAGGACAGGCAAACCAGGCAATTGCCTGGGGCCTCAGGCTGAAAGGGGCCCCCAAGAATGATTGTTTAATCATTTTAGTAGTTTAGTAGGTGATGTTTTTCAAGAAAATATTACCAAATTAGACAACAAGTTCAACACAAATAATTATATTAATCAAAGTTGCTTGATAACAATATGGTTTATGTAGGTGTTTTGGGGACGTGAAGGGCCCCCATGCCCTGTTTGCTTGGGGCCCCAAAGTACCTTGAAACAGCCCTGGTACTAGGGAAGTACTAAGGAAGAATTAGGTCCAAAGCATTGCAGTCATTGTCAACAAAATACACACAAGAGGACGAAAAGCAGCATTGTTTCTTCCATTATTTGCTGTACAATTGTAGCCTGACATAGCCCGACCATAATACTGCTGTTCATCCGTATTCATGGTCTGGAAGTTCTTTAACCTGACGCGATTATACTGCGGGGGGGAGGGAATTCACTTCTGGTTTGAAACGATTGGACAGCTCGTCTAATCATCTTCGCTTATTGGCCGGTAGACTCTCTACCGATGTAAACACGCCCCAGAGGACCGTTCCCAGACCATGGATACGGATGAACATTCGTATTATGGGCGGGCTATGTCAGGCTAGCACAATTGAGCCTTGTTTACATTGCAAGTTCTGTATCTCCAGTTGTAAATGATAGCATAGACACAAATCTATCAGTCTGACTGAAAGCTGCCCTGACTGCGAGTGACAAACAATGAGCTCTTGCGCTGCAATTCAGTCATTACTGTTCCAAATGGAATGCAGACAGACAGACAGACAGACAGATAGCTAATGGGCTGTAAGGGGTTGGACATTAAAAGGGCTTAGATGAAAAAAATGGCAGGTATTTCTTTTATTCCAGAGAGATGGTGCACTTGAAATATTTGCCTTCAAAATAGACAGAAAAGGTCATAGCTATGGAAATGAAGTTCAAACTCATCATGAAACTAGACTGATTGCACTTGAGTAACTCAAGGCCCTTGTCTCATAGCACCCTGAACTGCATTCTTAAACTTTAAAAACACACTCACGCATGGTTTCATAAAAGCACATGAAAAAAGGATCTTTCGCTTGCTCACTTATTGTGGAGATATTTTATTTAAATTCCACTTCCAGTCATGTTATAGCTCAGCACTGTAGCACTGCCGTAAAGAAAATGCTTCACATCTTTCATCGTGACCTTTCAGTAACCCAATCTCTCCTCCTCCACTATGAGGTCTATTCTTAGTATTAATACAGCCTAAGCGAAAACTGTCTTACACTAACTTCCCATCCAATATTTAGCAACAGGAAACATATTCAGGCACACAGGGCCACGTTCGACTGTATCGCCTGCCTTGGTCTTTGACTTTACAAAGAGACTTGACCTACTCATGGATGATCAAAATGGACCTAAATAAACAGGCTATAATATATTATGTATATAATATTACGTGAAAGGGAATATGCCAGTTTAATAAATTCCAAAGACCTTGGTTGTGGCTAATAAGCTATCTACCAATCTATCTACTTTATGCATTAATAAAGTATTAATAAATTATGCCAGAAATCAAATAATGTGTATCAGTTGCTCAGATGAAACTCCCTCCTGTCCAGTCTGGTGTGTATTTCTTTACATATTTATTTCATCAAAAGTAATATTTTGACATACTGTAGCTGCTTCCCTTTACAGTTTATCTGCCAAGCCATCTGAAAAATGCTTTGACCGTATGTCTGTGTTGCAAGCTCAAATCCCCTGACAGCTTCTGATCTCTGAACCTCAAGCTCAAGTCTGGCATTTCATTTCCAAATCCATAAATCTGACAAGAGCAACGCAGCAGTGCTAAGCTGAAGGAGGCTTTTCTATCTCAACGCTCTAAGCACACCTGCCAGTGACCAAATTACTGTATTCTTAATTCAGAATTGAATCAATTACTTCTAACTTGCTCACTATTCACTTGCTTCTATTTATTTACACCATTGGCTGAAACGACACGATACGATAATACTTTGTCAGTTTACACTGAAATTCTTTTTGCGTTCCTGAGCAAGACTCGTTTAACTCGTTTAGGACACAGACATACACATAACATCAAAGACTATTGCACATGTTGTAGACATAGGACACAGGTTCATGTACAGACATACATAAAGACATACATGCATACCTACATACATAACAACCCACATAACTTGAAGACATTACCATCATGGAAGATGTCACTAGTATACATACAGTCTTAAGACTGGTTCAACAGGAGAATTGATTGATGTTTGAAGGAATGTTTAGGTCTGTTGAATGTCTGATTGATTGTAACTATTTGATACCTCAGCAGTCTTTGCTTGATGTTTACATTACATTCCCCAAGGGCTTCATGCATGCTTAGTGCAACTGTTGTTACCTGGAAACATTTGAAATAATTTATGACAAAAATAATTTATGAATTTAAATTTATGAACTCAATAGATTTTACGGAGCTGTCAAATATTTCTCAAAGAAAATAAATGTACTGCATGTTTTTGTCATTTTATTTTTGCAAATACTCTGCATATATTTCCAAATTATTTCTGAGAGCAATACACAATCTGCATAATGCACAAGTGATTATTAAATAGGAGTTTAGAGTTTTTATGATGACTTAATGTACTGTGTGCTATATAGCCTGTGCATGGAGAAACTGCTTTGGAGAAGGGACCTGCAGAAGCAGGAAGAATAGGACGAAGATTAAGCCATGTCTGTCAAGTGCGTAAACTTAACATAATCACATCATACTGCTCTTAACTTTCCATAGAGAGAGATAGATGAGGATGATGATGATAGAGTCAGTCTGGTTGTAATGGGTAGAAAACAAAACACTTCACAACACCATGTTGAGATGTTGTTTTGCTCCACTCAAAAGTTAAGTGATTCATTTACTTACTTAACTTCTTCATTATCTGAATAACATTTAAACACTGAAAAAATCTCTCAGTGACTCTCATTTCTCCACAATGTAAACATCTTTTTTTTACTCCATACACATATTGAGTCACATTCAGGCAATTTGCCAAATTGTTTAGACGGCATATTTAATAAGTAGCAATAACTAAAAGTGAAAAAAAAAATGTGTAGTCTTTAATTTTGCAATTAAGCTTTTCTCTTTGATTTGTGACTTAGTCATCTTTTTGTCTTTCTGTTTTTGTTTCAGTCACACCCTAATAGCCTCATAAACACTGAATGCAGATTGCTTTCAAAAGGCTTTGTGTCTCAGGAAATTTTTGTCGATTCTCAAGAGACAGGAGGAGGTCTCTGCATTGTCATCGTAATAAATTGCCTGTAATTGTTAGCGGCGGGATGAGAAGCAGTTGGCCACGCCGTAGCTCTGCCTCGCTAAGTCTGCGTAAAATAAACCATGACCGCTCTGTCAAATCTGCTGACACCATTATATTGGGGAATTACGGCGTTGCCGTGCCATACACTATAGTCGGGCAGCAATAATCCTGACAGGGACTTACTCCGCGATATCAAACAGTCCGTTTTTATTGGAGCAAACAATCAAAATGTAGGCCCCGGTGACATGGTTAAATCCAACAATATACAGTATCTAAGCCACCCATATCCGCCCGCAGTGCCTGTGCCCCTTGCTTACTGTACACTGGGAATTATAGGCTGAAAATGAAATGGAATGAAATATATGAATGCCCTCACACCTGAGCTTTGAGCTCGGAGAGCTGATTCTCTCATCTGAAACACAGCACAATGCAACAAAGAACTCCAGCACAGTGCAGTGCAATGCCACACAACACAGCACAACACAACAGCTGGATGCACAATACAAAACAATGTGATGATACACAGCACAGCACAATGCGGTGATACACAACACAGCACAGCACAACACAATACA